>ONZH01002636.1:0-393940 GCA_900303285.1 Rhinella marina | reverse complement strand
GTGATTTTGTGTTTTCTTTCAATCCCATCATTTGACGGCTCATGTGTAGTTCTTGTCTCTGATCTCCTGAGCTCATAAACACTCATTATAGCTTAAAGGGGTATTCCCATCTCAGACAATGGGGGCATATCTGGGACCCGCACCTACATCAAGAACGAATCCCTGAAAGCTGTGTAGGGCTCACTGTGCATGTGCAGCCACCCTCCATTCATTTCTATGGGGCCATGGTGTGTTCCCATTCAGTTCTATGGGGAAAACGGCAACTGCAGCCACGACCTTCCCCGCTCCATTCTCGGTGTAGGTGTGGATCCCAGTGATATGCCCCATTGTCTGAGATGGGAATATTCCTTTAATCCTTATAAACTGATAAAAATGTGGCTTAAATGTTTATAAGGTCAGGAGATCACAGATACAAATCTACACATGAGCCCTCAGATAACATGATTCATAGAGTACACAAACTGATTTTTAATTCCTGTATCTCAGAAATAGCTGAACATTTTTAATAAAGACCAATTGAAAAATTATTTTGTAGCTCAAATTGAGTAAAATTGTAATCATAAAAAATAGAAAAATTATTTTGTAGCTCAAATTGAGTAAAATTGTAATCATAAAAAATACCCCTTAGGTATACATGGCAGTTGAAGTTCAAACCAGTCCATGTATATAATGGGGCGACATTGCTCTCTATTGTAGTCCCTTGCAGTTTGAGGTAGTAGTTGTCACGCTCTGGTGTGGAAGGTATAGCCATACCAAGCGTAAGAGGGAAGGGAAAAGGACCAAACAAGGGAAACGTATACCTCCTGCAGTGAACCCTGAAACTAGGCCCTGACTGACTACCAGTATGAACAGATCTTAGTGGTAGGAGAGTTCATACACAGGAACCTAATAACAAACTCACCCTATAGAACCCTGCAGCTAGTGACAGAGTCAACCCGTTCCTCCAAGAGGACGGAGGAACAGGAGAATCCAGAAGGCAAAACCACAACAGGGAAAAGTAGGATAAACACAATAGGGAAAATGACACTTATCTTAATGCAGATATTGCAGCAACCGGATCTCAGCCAAAATCCACACCACACACAACACAACACAACAGAAGTCAGCAGAAAGTATAAACTGCAAGGAATACTGGGAGAGGAAGGGATAAATAGGAGAAAAATAATCACCACACCCACAACAGCTGAGGAGAAGGGGTGTGGTAAACAGCAACCAAATCAAGAGGAAAACATGTCAAATTATGTCACTTTTGAAAGCCTAGCCGAACGCCTGCAACCTGATGCCGGAACGTTCGTGACATTACTCCCCGTTTTACGGGTGACCTCCGGGCACCCAGGACCAACTCTATCAGGATGAGACCTGTGAAAGGCTTTCACCAAACGACTGGCATTCATGTTAGATGCCGGTACCCATGTCCTCTCCTCAGGTCCATAACCCTTCCAGTGAACAAGATATTGAAGAGTCCCACGGAGAACTCGAGAATCAATGACCATGACGATCTGGAATTCCAAATTGCCATCCACCAAGACAGGCGCGGGTGGCAAGGGAGATGGCTCCAGAGGTTCAACATATCTCTTTAACAAAGATCTGTGAAACACATTATGGATTTTCAAAGCCTGAGAAAGTTCAAGACGAAATGCTACAGGATTAATAATGGCCTTGATCTTATATGGGCCAATAAATCTTGGACCCAACTTCCAAGAAGGAACTCTCAACTTAATGTTCCTAGTTGACAGCCACACAGAATCACCCACACTTAGGTCCGGACCTTTCATACGTCTCCTGTCAGCCACACATTTGTACTTGCTACCCATATTTATCAAGTTATTTAGAATTTTCCGTCATATAGATGACAATGATGACGAAAAACGTTCTTCCTCAGGAATACCAGAAGTATCAGAACCAGAAAATGTGCCAAACTGCGGGTGAAAGCCATATGCACCAAAAAATGGTGACTTACCAGTGGAGTCCTGTCTGCGATTATTTATGGCAAACTCTGCCAGAGACAAAAACGAGGACCACTCCTCCTGGTTCTCACAGACAAAACATATCAAGTAATTCTCCAGACTCTGATTGGTACGCTCAGTCTGTCCATTCGTCTGGGGGTGAAAGGCAGAGGAAAAAGACAGTTGTACCCCAAGCCAAGTACAGAATGCCATCCAGAATCTGGACACAAACTGAGTCCCACAATCAGAGACCAAGTCAGTGGGAATGCCATGAAGTTTCACAATGTTATCAACAAACACTTGTGCAAGAGTTTTTGCATTGGGGAGTCCGGGTAATGCAATAAAGTGCGCCATTTTACTAAAACGATCTACAACCACCAGAATAACTGTCTTACCAGACGAATCAGGCAGATCAGTGATGAAATCCATGGATAAGTGAGTCCATGGTCTGGACGGGATGGGCAGCGGAAGTAGGGGTCCAGAAGGTCGAGTATGTGTCACCTTAGCGCGTGCACAGACACACCAGGCCGACACATAGTCCTCAACACACTTACGCAGCCCCAGCCACCAGAATCTATGAGAGATGAGGTCGACAGTGGATTTACTCCCAGGGTGTCCCACAAGCACCGAAGAATGATGTTCCTCAAACACCTTATGACACAAATCAGAAGGAACAAACAACTTCCCAGGGGGGCAAGACTCCGGTGCATCTCCCTGGGCCTCAAACACCTTAGCCTCAAGATCAGGGTAAAGAGCGGATATCACCACGGACAGTATAGAATTCGGATCCTCAAAATCACCACCTCCGGGAAAACTACGTGACAAGGCATCCGCCTTCACATTCTTAACCCCAGGACGATATGTGACAATGAAATTGAATCTGGTGAAGAACAAAGACCATCTGGCCTGCCTCGGATTAAAGGGTTTCTGTCACCAGAAATCACCCTATTAAACCAAGTGTCATTTGCAATGAGCAAATGACACTTGATGACAGTAATGTTAGTCTCATATTTCTCCGTCCAGCAGTTTAGCCAAAAAATACGTTTTTATAATATGCAAATGACCTCCCCTAGGTGCAGTAGGCGTGAACCTGCACCTAGGAGAGGCCGTAATAACGCCTCTTACCACGCCTCCAAAGCGCTGATTGACAGGGCCGGGCAGCCAGGGTGATTTCTGGTGACAGAAACCCTTTAAGTCGTTTAGCTGACTCCAGGTAAGACAGATTTTTGTGATCAGTGAATACAGTGATTGGGTGAATCGCCCCTTCCAACCAATGACGCCATTCCTCAAAAGCCAACTTAATGGCCAGTAGCCCTCTGTTACCCACATCATAATTTCTCTCTGCAGCAGAGAGTTTATTCGAAAAAAAAAGCACATGGGCGCCATTTACCAGGTGATGGGCCCTGTGATAAAACTGCTCCTACCCCCACCTTGGATGCGTCAACCTCCACAATGAAAGGTTGTGACACATCTAGCTGCACCAATATAGGAGCAGAAAAAAAGCACTCCTTCACAGCGGAGAAGGCTTGCAACGCTGCATCAGACCACACTGAGACATCCGTCCCATTCTTAGTCATGTCAGTCAACTATTGTCGAATAGTTCTTAATAAATTTTTGGTAATAGTTGGTGAACCCCAAAAATCGCATAAGAGCCTTCAGATTTCCAGGTCGGTCCCAGTCCAGAACAGCACGGACTTTCTCTGGATCCATACGAAAACCTGAAGATGAAAGCAGGTATCCTAAGAATTGCACCTCATGTACAGCAAAAACACATTTCTCAAATTTTGCATACAACTTGTTATCTCTTAAGATTTGCAACACCTGTCTCACGTGATCCTGGTGTGTCACCATATCTGGAGAACAGATTAGTATGTCATCCAAATACACGACTACAAACCTCCCCACAAGGCGATGAAAAATGTCATTAACAATATGCTGGAAGACAGCAGGAGCACTGGTCAACCCAAAAGGCATGACCAGGTTCTCAAAGTGGCCCTCCGGAGTGTTAAAGGCCATCTTCCATTCATCCCCTTCCTTGATCCTGACCAGATTATATGCCCCCCTTAAGTCCAACTTGGAGAACACCTTGGCATCAACAATCTGGTTAAACAAGTCAGGAATCAAAGGAAGGGGGTACGGATCACGGACAGTAATCCGATTGAGTTCACGGAAATCCAGACATGGCCTAAGGGTTCCGTCCTTTTTCTTAACAAATAAAAACCCAGCTGCCACAGGAGATTTGGAAGGTCTAATATGACCTTTAACCAAACTCTCAGCAATATATTCCTTCATGGCCGTTCTCTCAGGTCCAGAAAGGTTATACAGCCTAGATTTGGGCAATGGGATAAGACTGATAGGACAATCGTATTCCCGGTGAGGGGGCAAATCCCGACATCCACCTTTAGAAAATACATCAGAGAAATCCGATATAAAAGAGGGAAGTGTCTTAGTAGTTAAAGCAAAAAAAGATGTATTAAGACAATTGTCAATGCAATAATCACTCCAATCCACAATTTGTCTAGTATGCCAGTCAATGGTCGGATTATGTTTGCTTAACCACGGTAAACCCAGAACCACAGGAGCAGGAAGACCTTCCAACACAAAACATGAAATAAGCTCCTGATGAAATTCACCCACTCTTAATCTGATATCATGCACCATCTGAGACAAACACCTCTGAGAGAGGTGCAGAAACAATGGCAAACA
Source organism: Rhinella marina (assembly GCA_900303285.1). Classification (NCBI taxonomy): domain Eukaryota; kingdom Metazoa; phylum Chordata; class Amphibia; order Anura; family Bufonidae; genus Rhinella; species Rhinella marina. Next base: position 389,288 of record ONZH01002636.1, on the reverse strand, counting down.
CAGATATCTTCTTTTCCAAAGTACTCGGAGACAATCCATGCATACGGACAAACTGAGCATCAATCAAGTTCACCCCTCTCCCGCTGTCAATAAACACCTCAATTCTTATAACCTTTGACTCTAGCGCCACCTCGGCAGTCAGGAGAAAACAGGTACTACAGGATGAAGACAAATACACATTTTCAGTTTCTCTACCCATCCCACCAAGAGTGAGATGAGAATTCAACACCCCCTTTTCTTTTCTCTCTTTTAGAGATTGAATGCATGGACATACATTGATAAAGTGTCCTTTCTGACCACAGAAAAAACACACTCCTTTTTATTACCAAAATGCTTAAGAGTGGAAACAGGAGTAGCTCCCCCTAACTGTATAGGTTCGTCCCCTGACATCAACCTAGGGGAATTTTCACCCAAAGTGTCATAGGAAGACAGTACACTACGTGATAGTACGTCCTGAGAGCGGGGGCCCCTAGATCGCTCTCTCAGGCGCCTATCCATGCGTACAGCAAGAGACATAGCGGCTTCCAAAGACACAGGGGTTTCATGAAAGGCCAAAGCGCCCTTCAGCCTTTCTGATAAACCTGGACAGAATTGGCTATGTAAAGACGGATCATTCCATTCAGTATTGGTCGCCCACCTCCGAAAATCAGAGCAATAGAACTCAACCAAGCGCTCACCCTGACGAAGGTCACGTATCTGGGTCTCGGCCAGGGAGATACGATCCAGGTCATCATAGATAAAGGTCATCATAGATAAAGCCTTGAAAAATTCATCTACCGGCCTTAGATACTGCGATCCGGTCGGCAGAGAAAAGGCCCATGACTGCGCATCTCCTTTAAGCAGCGAGATGACCACACCAACCTTCTGCTCCTCATTACCAGAAGAATGTAGACGCAGTCTGAAATACAATTTGCATGCCTCCGTGAATAGAATAATATTATCACGTCCCCCAGAAAATCTATCCGGGAGGGCAACCTTAGGCTCCAAACAGGCCTGACACTCAGCACCCCCAGAAGCACCAGCCTGTGGTCTCTGAATCTGGTTGTGGATGTCAGCCACCTTCAAGCTGAGTCCCTGCAGCCGTTCAGCAAGCGAAGCAATAGCATCCATGTCAGCACAAAAATGACATTAATTTTTGTTTGGCGGTTTATAATGTCACGCTCTGGTGTGGAGGGTATAGCCACACCAAGCGTAAGAGGGAAGGGAAAAGGACCAAGAGAAATGGTCACCTCCTGCAGGGAACCCTGAAACTAGGCCCCGACTGACTACCAGTATGAACAGACCTTAGTGGTAGGAGAGTTCATACACAGAAACCTAATAACAAACTCACCCTATAGAACCCTGCAGCTAGTGACAGAGTCAACCCATTCCTCCAAGAGGACAGAGGAACAGGAGAATCCAGAAGGCAAAACCACAACAGGGAAAAGTAGGATAAACACAATAGGGAAAATGACACTTATCTTAATGCAGATATTGCAGCAACCGGATCTCAGCCGAGATCCAAACCACACACAACAAAGTCAGCAGAAAGTATAAACCGCAAGGAATACTGGGAGAGAAAGGAATAAATAGGGGAAAGATAATCACCACACCCACCACAACTGAGGGGAAGGGGTGTGGTAAAGAGCAACCAAACCAAGAGGAAAACATGTCAAATTATGTCACTTTTGAAAGCCTAGCCGAACGCCTGCAACCTGATGCCGGAACGTTCGTGACAGTAGTCTTCTGATGTAGACATTACATGATAATATTCTGTCTTTCTGCAGTCACCACTAGGGGGAGCTCAGAAACGTACTACATACTGATTATGCATATACAACTCAATAATTTAATGAATGTGATTATAAGTTTGTATTTTATTTTCTATCATTTGTTTTTAAATATTCTTCTTTACTTATTTAGAACAGCAGCAGCTTGTTAACTTTTAATAAACCTGCAGGAAAGGTAATGAAGTTATAATACCGATGTACTGTACTGGATTTTCCACTTGCTGAAGAGGCAGCCAGTCTGGAGGGAGGGAGTTCAGCTCCCTATTACAGTAGGTGTCAGGTACCAACACAGGACTGACCACTACAGAGGTACTATATTGTTAGAAAACGCAGAGATTCCGGGGCCGAGGTTCACAAAAAAGGCATGATGGGAGAAACAAAGAGTAGCTAAAATTAACACCATGATGAGGGCCCAATTTAAAGGAGTTCTCCAGGCTTTTAATGTTGCTGACCTATCCTGAGGATAGGTTATCAACATCAGATCGGTGAGTTTCGGCACCCGGCACCCCGCCGATCAGCTGTATGAGGAAACGGTGCCCGCATTGTGCACGTGCCATCTCCTTCCTCTCTTCTTCCACGGGAAGAGAGAATGGAGACGGCACGTGCACACTGCGCACGCCTTTCCTTCATACAGCTGATCAGCGGAGGTGCCGAGTGTTGGACCCCCCCACCAATCTGATATTGATGACCTATCCTGATGATAGGTCATCAATATTAAAAGCCCAGAGAACCCCTTTAATTTTTGTTATGGGGTCCCTTTCTTCTCTGTACTATACACCATTGACATTTTAATTTGTCTTGACTGGTATTGTTATACATGGTATCTTTTAATTCATAAAGGTGGTGACTATTTTTAACCCTTTCAGGTCTAATTAACCTTGTTGTACTGTAACATACTCTCAATCTGCTCCCACGGTGGAGGGATGACTTCTCTGTTTTCCTTTCCTTTAATGGTTTCAGCGGCTCTTGAAAGGTTTTAGCTTTAAGCTGTGGGTATTTAGGTAATGAGCGGCTGTGATAGATGTAGCCTGTAGCTGAGAATTCACAGACTAACATTAGATACAATCAATATAGGGTTTCATGTGCTGATTTGTATACGTCTCCTGGATGAGCTCTCACGCATCTCTGCGGAGTAGCTGCGCAGTCACTTCTCAATATGTTACAGCTTAAGTCAAGATGGTGGTGGGTGCGTCCATACTCATGTAATTCCCAGTGAGGAAATCAATACACAAAGTATCGCCTATATAACTGTACATAGGGGCTGTATTATAGTAGTTATATTCTTGTACATAGGGGCAGTATTATAGTAGTTATATTCCTGCACATAGGGGCAGTATTTTAGTAGTTGTATTCTTGTACATAGGGGGCAGTATAATAGTAGTTATATTCTTGTACATACGTAGGGAACAATATTATAATATTTATATTCCTGTATAATGGGGCTGTATTATAGTAGTTATATTCCTGTACATAAAGGCAATATTATAGTAGCTTTATTCTTGTGCATAGTGGCAGTATTATCGTAGTTATATTCTTGTACATAGTGGCCATATTGTAGTTATATTCTTGTGCATAGTGGCAGTATTATAGTAGTAATATTCATGTGTGTAGTAGCAGTATTATCATAGTTATATTCTTGTACATAGTGGCAGTATTATAGTTATAATCTTGTAAATAGGGGCAGTATCATAGCAGTTATATTCTTGTAAAAAGATGTATTATAGCAGTTATATTCCTGCACATAAGGGCAGTATTATAGTAGTTATATTCTTGCACATAGAGGCAGTATTAGCTATATTTTTGTACTTAAAGGTAAATGTTGTAGTAGTTATATTCTTGTACATAGGGGACAGTAGTATAGCAGTTATATTCTTGTACATGGGGGCAGTATTATAGTAGTTATGTTCTTGTATATAGAGGCAATATTAGCTATATTCTTGTACATAAAGGTAAATGTTGTAGTAGTTATATTCTTGTTCACGGGGGCAATACTAGAGCAGTATGATGAACGGACTGCAATCCACCTGGCTACATTACACTATCTTGTCCTCAGGGTGCAGAGAGTAGATTGGTGTACATATAACATGCTATATATTCAAAGGTGTAATCCTGGTGTCGGGATAGATATGAGGTCATTGGTTGTCCTCTGTCTGTAATATGCTATTAACCACACAGGTCTTTGTCTTCAGATTCCTCAGATAAAATAGGAATTCTTAAATGGTGAATGTCACATATTCAGCTTCCAGCAATAATTTAACATCTGCTCCCAAATTCCAATTATCTCAGAGTAATTTTGCAAGATATGATAAACCACATGCAGGTGTAGTGCTGGATGGGAGCAGAATGGTGTTCTAGGGAGTACGACTTTGCTTACTATAGGTGCACAGGATATTGGCAAAAACAGAGCGGCAGGTGTAGCATATGGGACCCAACAACTAAAAGGTCCCATATCCACATGTACATAAAGTTCAGTTAGTGATTACTATGAATAATGAAAGATGGAAGACTGGACTGGAAAATTAAATGGGGCCCCGTTCCAGGTCGTGGTATGAGCGTTATGTTTACATGTTAGAGCCCTGCTGTGTGCATTATCCCAATTTTTTTCCATTTCCATTGATGTGACATCACTGTGTTTATTATCTCTGCACCATAACATCACTGTACACATTGTCATATACTGTGACATCACTGTACACATTGTCATATACTGTGACATCACTGTACACGTTATCCTATACTGTGACATCACTGTACACATTGTCATATACTGTGACATCACTGTACACATTATCATATACTGTGATATCACTGTACACGTTATCCTATACTGTGACATCACTGTACACATTGTCATATACTGTGACATCACTGTACACATTATCATATACTGTGATATCACTGTACACGTTATCCTATACTGTGACATCACTGTACACATTATCCTATACTGTGACATCACTTTACACATTATCCTATACTGTGACATCACTGTACACATTGTCATATACTGTGACATAACTGTACACATCCTATACTGTGACATCACTGTACACATTATCCTATACTGTGACATCACTGTATACTGTGACATCACTGTACACGTTATCCTATACTGTGACATCACTGTACACATTGTCATATACTGTGACATCACTGTACACATTATCCTATACTGTGACATCACTGTACATATTATCATATACTGTGACCTCACTGTACATGTTATCATATACTGTGACCTCACTGTACACATTATCATATACTGTGACATCACTTTACATGTTATCATATACTGTGACATCACAGTACACATTATTATATACTGTGACATCATTGTACATGTTATCCTATACTGTGACATCACTGCACTCATTATCATATACTGTGACATCACTGTACACATTATCATATACTGTGACATCACTGTACACATTATCTTATACTGTGACATCACTGTACACATTATCCTATACTGTGACATCACTGTACACATTGTCATATACTGTGACATCACTGTACACATTATCATATGCTGTGACATCACTGTACATATTATCCTATACTGTGACATCACTATACACGTTATCATATACTGTGACATCCCTGTACACATTATCCCATACTGTGACATCACTGTACATATTATCCTATACTGTGACATCACTGTAAACATTATCATATACTGTGACATCACTGTACACGTTATCATATACTGTGACATCACTGTACACATTATCCCATACTGTGACATCACTGTACATATTATCCTATACTGTGAGATCACTGTACATATTATCCTATACTGTGACATCACTGTACATGTTATCATATACTGTGACGTCATTGTACACATCATATACTGTAACATTACTTTACATTTTATCATATACTGTGACATCACTGTACATATTATCATATACTGTGACATCATTGTACATATTATCCTTTACTGTGACATCACTGTACAAATTGTCATATACTGTGACATCACTGTACACATTGTCATTTACTGTGACATCATTGTACACATTAGCCTATACTGTGACATCAAAGTACACGTTATCATATACTGTGACATCACTGTACACATTGTCATATACTGTGACATCACAGTACACATTATCCTATACTGTGACGTCACTGTACACATTGTCATATACTGTGACATCACTGTACACATTATCTTATACTGTGACATCACTGTACACGTTATCGTATACTGTGACATCACTGTACACATTGTCATATATTGTGACATCACTGTACATATTATCCTATACTGTGACATCAGTGTACACATTATTATATACTGTGACATCACTGTACACATTGTTATATACTGTGACATCAAGGTACATGTTATCCTATACTGTGACATCACTGTACACATTATCCTATACTGTGACATCCCTGTACACGTTATCCTATACTGTGACATCACTGTACACATTATCATATACTGTTACATCACTGTACACATTATGCTATACTGTGACATCACTGTACATATTATGCTATACTGTGACATCACTGTACATATTATGCTATTATGTGACATCACTGTACATATTATCCTACACTGTGACTTTACTGTACACATTACCCTATTACTGTGACATCGATGTATACCTTATGTCATAACTGTGATATCACTGTGCACATGATTTCTGGGCTGTAACCATGTTGATTTATTTCCCTTTACTGTAACATCACTGTGTGCATTATCATTGTACTGTTACATTGTTGTATGCATTATCCATGCACTGTGACATCACCTTGTGCATTGTCCATGTACTGTGATATTGCTTTATGCATTATATATGTACTGTGGCATTGCTTTAGGCATCATACATATACTTTAAAATCTCTTATATTTTGTACATGTACTTTGACAACACTGAGTGCATTATCATTGCACTGTGACATCACTGTGTGCATTACAGTAACCGCTCAGTGACCACCATTATTAGCCCTTAATAACCAAGAGATTTTTTTTATCATTTTTTCATCTTCACATTCCAGTAGTTTTTTTGTGGAACAAGTTGTAGTGTAGTGAGTTTTTACTTTGCTGCATTCATTTTTCATAAATAACATGATAACTTTATTCTTTTGGTCAGCACAATTACAATGATACCAAATACATATACTGTATATATATATATATATATATATATATATACATATATATATATATATATATATATATATATATATATATTTTTTTTTTTTACATTTTGCTACTTTTGCACAATAAAAACCCTTTGTGGGACATTTATTAAGGCTGGCGTTTTCCACACTGGTCATTTTCCATGCCAAAATGCAGTGTGGAAAATGATAAATGAGCCAGGCCCCGCTTCACTGCCCATGCCAGTTTGCGGCCTATTTACGCCCCCCAAAAATGTTTTTGCATTGCCGCATCCCAAGATCCATAACATTATAATTTTTCATTGTGGAGCTGTGTGAGGGCTTGATTTTTGCAGAATGACTTGTACTTTTTATTTGTATCATTTTGGGGTACATAACACTTTTTGATCTCTTTTTGTTTCTTTTTAGTGGTGATTAAGCAAAAAAGACGGCAATTCTGGCATTTTTCTATTTTTACTGGATAAACTTGTTTTCAACTATTTACTAGTCCCACAAGGGGACTGTAACAGGCAACCCTTTATTTGCCTATTAATAATGCATTGTAGAGCTTTTATGCTGTATGAGTGCATTATTCTGTCAGTGCTATACTGACAGTCACCATCAGGATGTGCTAGAGAGGCACAGCCTAATGGGAAAGAATGGAGGCAAGCCTGGGGCCTTCATTTGCTCCCCGGCTGCCATGCACAGACATCGGCCCTCCATGAATTCATTTGTAGAGTGGGAGGGAAATGAAGGGAGTTGAGTCTGCTCCATCTGTAACCACTTAGATGCCATGGTTGCTATTGACCACGGCATCTAAGGGATTAAGCAGCCCACACCTGCTCTTCTACCGATCAGGGCAATTGGAGAAGGGGCCTGGCTGTCATGTGAGAGCCAAACCCCCCGTTTTCCACTGCATGGAAAGTGGAGGTTTGTTCCAGCTTTTTCTATGGGGCCCTATGGTTACTTGTTATGACACTGTTCGTAACATTGAGGATTTGTTAATTCTATAATAACACACTGCAATGATTTGAGGGTTATTCCCATCTCAGACATTGGGTGCATATCGGTAGGCTATGCCCCCAATGTCTGATAGGTGCATGTCCTACCCAGGGCCAATTGTAGCAATTCTGCTGCCTGAGGCAAACATTTGAATGGCGCCCCCCTCCCATTAAAAAATAGTATAAAAAGGCAAGTAGCCACCGAACTCCAAGACTGTACTGCCAGATCTGGGGTGGTACAAGTACAGATAATGTTATTGATATCACCTGCTGTCCTATTTAACACCACAGGTAACACAGTGATAACGCTCTGAGTACAGATAATGTAGTAGATGTTACCTGCAGTCCTATGTAAAACCACAGATAACACTAGTGAAGATCAGGTGGTAGTGTAACCTACCTCCTTAGTGTGCCTCCCTGTGCCTCTGCAACGGACTCAATGCTGGCAGCCCTGCCTCCTCTTCCTTCTTCTTGCCCCGCACAGAACGTCCTGATGCAGCTGCATCAAGACATAGGAACACTGTGGGCATAGTGATGGTGACACACACACGGACAGGGACAGACACAGGGACACACACACACAGGGACAGACACATTTGTGCCCCTTTAACAGTGGAAATACCCTCTTTGTGCCCCTTCGCAGCAGTTACGGCCTCTTTGTGCCCCCCTCACAGCAGTTACGGCCTCTTTGTGCCCCCTTCATATTAGTAATGCATTCTGGGCCCCCTTCACAGTAGTAATGCCAATTGTGCCCCCTTCACAGTAGTAATGCCCTCTGTGTCCCCTTTATAGTAGTAATGCCAATTGTGCCCCCTTCACAGTAGTAATGCCCTCTGCGTCCCCTTTATAGTAGTGATGCTCTCTGTGCCCCCTTTATAGTAGTAATGCCCTCTGTGACCCCTTTATAGTAGTAATGCCCTCTATGCGCTTTTATAGTAGTAATGCCCTCTGTGCACCCTTTATAGTAGTAATGCCCTTTGTGGCCCCTTTATAATAGTAATGGCCTCTGTGCCCCCTTTATAGTAGCAATGCCCTTTGTGCCCCCTTTATAGTAGCAATGTCCTATGTGGCCCCTTTATAATAGTAATGCCCTTTGAGACTCCTTTATAGTTGTTATGCCCTCTGTGGCCCTTTGTAGTAGTAATGCCCTCTGTGCTCCCTTTATAGTAGTAATGCCCTCTGTGACCCCTTTATAGTAGAAATGCCCTCTGTGTCCCTTTATAGTAGTAATGCCTTCTGTGACCCCTTTATAGTAGCAATGCCCTATGTGGCCCCTTTATAATAGTAATGCCCTCTGTGCCCATTTTATAGTAGTAATTCCCTCTGTGACCCCTTTATAGTAGCAATGCCCTCTGTGCCCCCTTTATAGTAGCAATGTCCTCTGTGGCCTCTTTATAATAGTAATGCCCTTTGTAACCCCTTTATAGTTGTTATGCCCTCTGTGACCCTTTGTAGTAGTAATGCCTTCTGTGCCCCTTTATAGCAGTAATGCCCTCTGTGCCCCTTTATGGTAGTAATGTCCTCTGTGCTCCCTTTGTACTAATAATGACATTTATGCCCCCTTTATAGTAGTAATGCCCTCTGTGCCCCCTTATGGTAGTAATGCCCACTATGCCCCCATTATGGTAGTAATGCCCCTGTGCCCCCTTATGGTAGTAATGCCCACTGTGCCCACTTTGTAATAGTAATGCCCTCTGTGCCCCCCTTTGTAGTAGTAATGCCCACTGTGCCCACCTTATAGTAACACTGTGCCCCCTTTGTAGTATTAATGCCCCCTCTGTGCCATTAATGACCTCCCCACTGTGCCCCCTTTTTATGCCATCTGTGCCCTCTCTGTGTTAAAAAAAACAAAACAAAACACAGCAACTACTCACCTTGTCCCATTCCTGCAGTCCTCTCTTCCCTGGAGACACAGATCGCTCTGCAGGCTGTGTGGGTGGAGCTTATGCAGATTCACTGGCTACATGCTCCGCCCACACCGGCAGCGCGATCGTGCCTGTAGGCTGAATGGTGGAGCAGGGAGAAGTTTCTCTGCTTCACCATTCAGAGCGCTGCATCCTGAAGGAGGGGAGGAGCGTGGGGAGCTGAGCTGTAAGTGAGTGAGCTCCCTGCGCTCCAGGCGGTTTGGGGGAGAGAGGGGCGGCACTGCTTAAAGAAAACATCAAGCAGCATCCACCAACAGTGTTTAACTGCTGTGTGGATGCCGCCCCTCAAAAATACAGAAAACGCCGCCTGAGGCGAGATCCTCATCTCGCCTCATGGCAGAAGCGGCCCTGGTCCTACCTCTGGGACCCACACCTATGCTTAGAAAGGAGCCTGCACAGCCCCAGAGGGTGCACTGCGCAAGTGCAGCCGCCCTCCATTCAATCCTGTGGGAGCGCCGAAAGTAGCTGCGGGGCACACACCTATCTATCAGACATTGGAGGCATATCCTAGCGATATGAGCCCAATGTCTGAGATGGGAATAACCCTTTAAGTGAAGGCAGATTAAGCATTAAAGGACTGTCTGTAAGAATAATCCTAACAAGAACCTTTCACCAGAATAAATTCCCTTCAGGTTATAACATTTATATGGGCACAACAGCGTCCCCTTTGTATCCACCCACAGTGCCAGTCAGGAGTGAGTAAAAGGGAGTGCCACATACCCAACTGAGTTTTCTCAGTCAATCAAGAGAGTCAAAAGTTTCTAAGGGTGGCCTTAAAGACCTGTCACCATTAGTGAAGAACGAATCGACTTAAGATGAAACAGCCGAAGTCGATTTGCATGAAACTTCGTTCTAGTATTAGAATGTATTGGCTCAGATGAGCCGAAGATTAATAGATTAATTTTTACTGTAAAAAACCATTTCCCAAACTCGGGAACCACTTGGAACCGAGTTCGGGAAATGTTTTTTTTTTACAGTAAAAATGAATTTATGAAGTTATTACGCAAAGTCTCGCAACTTCGGAAGTAATAATTTCGGCTCATCAGAGCCAGTACATTCTATTAGAACAAAGTTTTATGCGAATCAACTTCAGATGTTTCATCTCATCCCTAGTCACCATATCTGTTTTACTAAAGAATTGTATTTCCCATAGAGCATCTTTCCATATACAGTAACTCTGTGCTGTTCTGTTCCTCAGTTATTGCTACAAGAAGTTTTTTAATAAATCTGAAGTTGGGTGTTACCAGTTGGGGTGTGTCCCTACACAAACAGCACTGATTGGACAGTATCAGACTGTGCAGGGACGCACCCCAAGTGGTACCACCCAGTTTCAGACTTATTAATAACTTTTAGCATAACGGTATAACATAGTCAAATAAAAAGATGTCCCAGAATCGCTATTGCAAGTAGTTGGTAAATCAGAATTGGTTGAAGAGGTGGCAGGTCTTTAACCATTTCTGGCCCTCTACAGGCATTTGTTTCTTAGGTATCGGTTCATAAGGATATTAGGGACAGTTGGTTAAAAATTAATTTATTTTCTGTTGCATGTTAATATTTACTCCGCCACAAGGAGGCACTGTGATTGAAAAGATCATGATCTTACTAGAAGCAGATCTTCTCATCACTGCAAGCTGCTAGCCCTCTTGGTCATGGACTATAGTACCCAAAATCTTTCTTTTTGGTGTAGACAATTTAATTTATTAGGTGGTAGATCTCAGGATGGGCACTTACCTGAGATATACTGAAGTTATGGGCATGCATGGCATATGGCTTGGCATGTGATATTTGCCTTGAAATGATGCATTAAGTCATGTATCTCAATTGAAACCCCCCTCACACATGTACCCAGCGCTTGATTTCAGTTAGGAGTTGGAAACAGTCATTGGGTGTGAATCTTGCAAAACCTTCTGCATAGTCCAGGCTTAAAGTTGTGCTGAACTAATTAATTTTTTTTTTAATCTCTGAATTTCTTTTACATTTCTCTGTAAAATCACCCTGGTAGGCCAAGTGCTGAGAATCGTATCCATCCATTAGAATAAATTCCAGGGTTTCTGTTTTCACCTTGGAGCAAACTGATGTCATGAAGTGAGATGTCGAGAGGCTACACGGTCATTTTCCTACCCCTCCTCCTACGCCTCCTGGCTAAAACGATCCCCGGCCTTTTGTTCCCGTGTGATGATAGCCAGTGATTTCCATGAAAGGAGCGTCGGCTCTCAGTGGTTTAATATGACACTTCTCTATAGAAAAAGTGACACTAATCCACCTTATGGAGCAGAAAAAAAACTGTTTCACACTCGGTGACTGAGAACGGACAATTTTAGTTTTTTTTACCCCTCTAGCCATCAGGTATTCATTGAGGGACTGGAACAAAAGAGTGTTGGTCCATTAGTACATATTATATATCTCAGTTGTATGGCGAGTCTTATCTGTGCATCGAATATGATGGATTTTAACCATGTGCAGATAGCTGTTTTAAAGAAAAAAAAAAGAAAGAAAAAAATTCTAAATGTCTAAACTTTTTGCCATATATACTTGATAAAAGTACATTTTTAACTACATTTTGAATTTGGATTATAGATATGTGGCTAGAATCACAAAATGACACAAATGGGTCTCAGTATAGATCTAATCAAGGCAAGCACCAGTCAAATCTGGTACCAGGGCCTACTGGACTTGGTGGATCTATGATAACATGGGTGTGCATTGGTGATGAGCGAATTTCCTGTAGTCGGTTTTGGGCCAAATTGTCAGATTCAAATAAATTCGACCCAAATTGAAATTGCCCCAAATGCAATTCCTTTCAAGATCTTTAATGCCAAGACTAATGTTTAAGTGACAGTGACATATATGGCTATGGGTACATGAATGGTAGCCGATGATAACAAATGGCCTCTATAAAAACGCACTACCCTGTTGGATTTTGTAAGTTTTTTTTTTAAATAGTCCAAAATGTTTGCCTTTTGGTTTGGTTGTTTTGAGAAATTAATTGCCAAAAAGTCAGGATTCGGTTTTAACCCGAATTTTTGGAAAATTTAGATTCAATTTGAACAGAATCAATTCGCTCATCTCTAGTGTACATGCGCTATGACCGTCCAGCCAATCCAAAAGGCTAAATGCAAATGATCGTATCTGTTTTGTGGTCCGCAAGCTGCGGATCCACATAATACAGATATTATACATGTGAAAGCTGCATTTTTTTCAGTTCTGTTAATAGAAATGGCTATTCTTGTCTGCAAAACGGACAAGAATGGGACATGTTCTATAATTTGTGGGACAAACATACAGGTGCGGACAGCACAAGGATGACATCTTTGCATTTGCGGACCCATAGAAATGAATGGGTCCGTGTGCAACCAGACGTGGATCCAAGATATGGATGTGTGCATGAGGCCTAATGCTGCAAAAAATTTGCAGGGGGTCATTTATTATACCGAAATATGCCTAAATTAGGTGTATTTCAGGGGCAGATGGTGGCACAACGATGAGTTGTGCCACTATCTGTGACTTTTTCCTGCTCTAAAACGCCGGTCTTAATAAATGTGCCCTGTAGTATACAACTTTAACCATTTGTGTGTCTTTTCTTTCAGTGATCCGGTTAAATGATACATACAGTATATACATACATGTATAGGTGCCCACGCGTGACTTGGTATTTTGTCATAATGTCTTCAAGAGCTAAACAAGCAGCGGAGTTTGCACAATGGAAATGTAATGTTTATGTGCTTACGAGCAGACCACACAGGGAGGGGTTTACGCTCTGAACTTTATTTGTTTTTTGATCTGTTTTAGGGAAGATAATGGAAAAAGCGGAAGATTTTCTAAACAATCCTATCCTGAGATGCAGAATAAAAGAAACTAAGAGGAGGCCATATATTGGGCAACCTAGTGCCATATGCTGTACTACAATGTGCCGTATACTGAAATACAACATACCATTCATTGTGCCACAAAGTGCCACATACTATGCTCTAAAGTACCAGCCTCTGGAGCTCACCAACCATCCTGACACCTTGTTGCTCACATTGTCTCCCTGAAGAGCTGGTTGAAACTTGCCGAAACGTGTAGGACCTATGAGGTAGATATCAGGACCTTCTAGATAGGAGATTTGAGGGTGACAACAGGGGGCGCTCTTTTCAAAGCAGGAGCTCCACTGAATTAGCACTGCCAGGGTGAGGCCTTGTCTGATAGACTTAGAAGTTATAGTGAGAGAATATCACCCTCTTTGTTTCACTCATGCCAGGAGGACCCCAATGTCACCAATAGAGTGTGACGAAACAAATCCCTATATGAATTCTTCTCTCACTGGAGAGTGATAATGATGACTGAATAATAAAGCAATTGTTGCCAGTGATCATAGGTCTATTTTAAATATTGATGTGGGTGCCCCAAGATAGGACCCTCGAGGCACATTTATTATGACCGGTGTTTTAGACGCTGGTCTTAATAAAGCCCCTGCGCTGGCAGTGGGTACTGAAATTTTTCTTGCCCCCGAAATTGGTGGGTAAAGCCGAAGTTAATGTGTATGTGGCCTTTATTTTCCATGGGCCTAGTACATCCTGTAAATGGTAATAGGCAACGAGCCTGGACATTCAAAAGTTTGTTAAGGGGCGCAATCATTTTTAGTAATACCCTTGGTCCTAAGTATCAAACTTTTGAAAATCCCCCAAAACAGTAGACAAAAGAGAATGTAAAATGTATGAGATCATGACCTCTTTCATCATCTATTATTACAGTGAGGATCCTGCACATGTTATTAATTACCGAGGATCTTACATGTTATTGTTATTGCACTTGTAAAAATACATTAACGTCTCTGAAGTCCTTTCAAACAGCAAATTCCGGCAGTAATTTATATATAATATATAAGAACAATGTTTGTTTCCAGTGTTGATACTTATAGCGAAAGTTTATAAAGTTCACATTATAAAGGTTAATGAAGGACAATGAAGAACAAGAGGACATGTAGACACGGAAGAAAAACGAGTCTAGAAAACCTAAGTGACTATGTGAGATGTGTTATATGCATGTAATATTACCTAACAGTCATATCATAAATCTACGGGCCAGAGAGAAGAGCATGTGCCCATATGACTATATATAACTTAAATTAGTTGTACATGTATATAATTATATTCTAGAAGATTCCCAGGTTATACCAGCCTGGTCTACCTCACTATATACAAGACGATGTATAACTTACACCAGCTGTACATATATAATTATATACAGAAGATGCCCAGGTTATACCAGCATGCTCCATATCACTATATACAAGAAGATGTATAACTTATAGCAGCTGTACATATATAATTATATACAGAAGATACCCAGGTTATACCAGCATGGTCTATATCACTATATACAAGAAAATGTATAACTTATACCTGCTGTATGTATATAATTATATAGAGAAGATGCCCAGGTTGTATCAGCTTAGTCGATATCATATATACAAGAAGATGTATAACTTATACCAGCTGTACATATATTATTATTATTATATACAGGAGATATTATATACAGAAGATTCCCAGGTTATACCAGCATGCTTCATATCACTATACACAAGATGTATAACTTATACCAGCTGTACATATATAATTATATAGAGAAGGTGCCCAGGTTATACCAGCATGGTCCATATGACTATATACAAGAAGATGTATAACTTATACCAGTTGTACATATATAATTATATAGAGAAGATACCTAGGTATACCAGCATGGTCCATATCACTATATACAAAAAGATGTATAACTTATACCAGCTATACATATATAATTATATAGAGAAGATACCCAGGTATACCAGCATGGTCCATAGCACTATTTACAAGAAGATGTATAACTTATACCAGCTGTACATATATAATTATATACAGAAGATGGTCCTGGGAAAAAACTAAAATTGGCCCCATGTTGTGGGTGGGTCCAAATTACAAATAACAGAGGGTGGGGAAACACAAGTAGATAAGGTCAGCAATACTATAGTGCAAAATACCACCCCAGCAGAACCAAATACCACAGGGCAGCACTATATATACACCCCTGAAAGCTGTCTCCCTGTGGTGGCCATCAATAGTTATAAGGTTCTGTTCTCCTTCTGCATTTGTCTCTAATTAAGATCTGGAGCAGGGAGCTTAGGAGTTGAGATGCAGGTCACAGCACCAAGCCAGCCCTAACTCAGCATGCAGCCCATAGTAATGACCCCTATAGTGCCCCAATAGTATGTTTTCCAAGTAGCCAAGGAAAGAAGAAACAAAGGGACACATTTATTTAGACCGGTGTTTTTTGATGCCGGTCTTAATAAAGCCCTGCTCTGGCGGAGGACATACTGAAGTTATGAAGAGGCGCAGGCCTCTCCATAACTTCGGCGCATCTAGTGCCAGTCTAAATGTAATTGCAAAGTAACCGCTGCGCCACCATCTGTGCCTGAAATACGCCAAATTTAGGCATCTATCACATTAGTAAATGACCCCCAAAATACCTGAGTGCATTTCCAAATCACTGTTTCTGGTGCAGACCACAATCCTTTTCTAGCCAGCGGTCTGAGATATCTGCACCATTTCTACAATACAGTACCTTATATAGTTGTGTGTGGTCTGTGAGGATGAACAGCAGGGTATAGGGAGCCATCAGATGTGGACATGTGCTATCTCTTGGAGTGTGGCCGCATGGACCCGGAAGCACAAGGGAGTGCTTCCATGTACTTCTAGGTCAGTTTGACTGTGCCTCAAAACATGTGCATGTTCTATTCTTTGCTGCATCTTTTTGGATCCATTGAAGCAGAGGCGTAGCTACCGGGGGGGGCAGAGGGGGCGATGGCTCCGGGCCCAGTGACTCAGGGGGGGCCCAGCAAGGATGACTAACAGGCGAATACAAGTGAGCGCTTCCATTATGGAAACCCTCACTTGTATTTAGGGACCCCCATCAGACCTCAGAACAGCCTACCCAGCCATATAAGATTAAAATAAAAAACCTTTCTCACCATTCCCGCGCTGCAGCTGCCCTCCGGTCCGGCGCTCCACTGTCTCCCTGGCCGGCGTGCACTATGACCTGACGCTGCACGCATAGTGCGCACTGGCCAGGGAAGACAGTGGAGAGCCGGACAGGAGGGCAGCCGCAGCGCGGGACAGGTGAGAAAGGTTTTATTTTAATCATATGTGGCTGGGTGGGCTGATCTGAGGTCTGATGGGGGCACAATACGCTGATATGAGGTCTGATGGGGGCACAATACGCTGATCTGAGGTTTGATGGGGGCACAATACGCTGATCTGAAGTCTGATGGGGGCACAATACGCTGATCTGAGGTCTGATGGGGGCATAATACGCTGATCTGAGGTCTGATGGGGGCACAATACACTGATCTGAGGTCTGATGGGGGCACAATATGCTGATCTGAGGTCTGATGGGGGCACAATACACTGATCTGAGGTCTGATGGGGCACAATACGCTGATCTGAGGTCTGATGGGGGCACAATACGCTGATCTGAGGTCTGATGGGGGCACAATACGCTGATCTGAGGTCTGATGAGGGCACAGTAGGCTGATGTGAGGTCTGATGGGGGCACAGTAGGCTGATGTGAGGTCTGATGGGGGCACAATACGCTGATCTGAGGTCTGATGGGGGCACAATACACTGATCTGAGGTCTGATGGGGCACAATACGCTGATCTGAGGTTTGATGGGGGCACAATACACTGATATGAGGTCTGATGGGGGCACAGTAGGCTGATGTGAGTCTGATGGGCACAATACGCTGATGTGAGGTCTGATGGGGCACAGTAGGCTGATGTGAGGTCTGATGGGGGCACAATACGCTGATTTGAGGTCTGATGGGGGCACAATACGCTGATCTGAGGTCTGATGGAGGCACAATACGCTGATCTGAGGTCTGATGGGGGCACATTAGGGTGATGTGAGGACTGATGGGGGCACATTCTGCTGATCTGAGGTCTGATGGGGGTACAATACGCTGATCTGAGGTTGATGGGGCACAGTAGGCTGATGTGAGGTCTGATGGGGGCACATTCTGCTGATCTGAGGTCTGATGGGGGCACAATATGCTGATCTGAGGTCTGATAGGGGCACAATATGCTGATCTGAGGTCTGATGGGGCACAATACGCTGATCTGAGGTCTGATGGGGGCACAGTAGGCTGATCTGAGGTCTGATGGGGGCACATTCTGCTGATCTGAGGTCTGATGGGGGCACAGTAGGCTGATGTGAGGACTAATGGGGGCACATTCTGCTGATCTGAGGTCTGATGGGGGCACAATACGCTGATCTGAGGTCTGATGAGGGCACAGTAGGCTGATGTGAGGACTAATGGGGGCACATTCTGCTGATCTGAGGTCTGATGGGGGTACAATACGCTGATCTGAGGTCTGATGGGGGCACAGTAGGCTGATGTGAGGTCTGATGGGGGCACAATACGCTGATCTGGGGTCTGATGGGGCACAATACGCTGATCTGAGGTCTGATGGGGGCACAGTAGGCTGATGTGAGGTTTGATGGGGGCACGTTCTGCTGATCTGAGGTCTGATGGGGCACAATACGCTGATCTGAGGTCTGATGGGGGCAAGGGACTGTTAGTTTAGTGATGTAAAAACTGGGGACAGGTTTCCTTTAACATAGGAGTCCTCTTGTATTTTACTCCTATTAATCCTATATTTTACTGCATTATGTGGTAGAGTATTTAGACTAGGGTATGTAGAAAGTCTATTGTACTGTACTTAACAGCATAGATGATCTAGCAGTTTATACAGTCATCTTTCTAATACAATATTATAACCACAACTAGTTGTATGTGCCTGTGAAGTTGGAAACGTGCGTTTGGGAAGCCACTAAGTGGGGGGTCCACTCAAGTATGTTTCGCCCCCCCTGTGCTGAACCTCTAGCTACGCCTCTGCTTTGAAGTCAATGTGTTTGCACGAAAATACACTAACTGTTCTATGTTTAGAGGTTCTGCGGTTTTTAGTCTGCAAAACGTACACGGTCATGTGAATAGACCCTAAAGAAAGTGAGCCAATCCCAGAGATAAAGATTAGCAAGATTGCACACAAAATAATGAGACATATAGTAGGACAGGGCGTAACTCTGAGCAAGATAGCAAAAGTCCAGTCTGCCACATCTTGTTGTCTCTAAATTAAAGGGGTTGTCCACCTTTGTTGTGTTTTTACTCAGACCCCCCCCCCCCCAGCGTGGCTGGACCTGCAGTGGTGAGCATACTTACCTGGTACCTGCCATTGCTTCCCTCGTGTGCCGCTGGACCCAGGTGTATATCCTGTTTGACACAGGTCAAGTGGCTGTCAAAGCCAATGACTGGCCGCAATGGTGACATGTGACCCATGTGTCACGTGATCCACTGATGTGACACATGAGTGACATGTGACTGCCGCAGCCAGTTATTGGCTGTGGCAGTCAGGTGACCCATGTAAACAAGATATACACCTGGCTCCAGTGGCACACGAGGGAAGCAATGGAGCAGGAGCATAGCAGCGGGGATCAGGTAAATATGCTCACTTCCGCATGTTCACCACCCTGGGGGGACTGAGAAAAAGCACAACCAAGGTGGACAACTCCTTTAGTATAGAAACAACAAGATAATGACTTAGATAGAGGGTAATGACCAGGGGATTCTCTGTGTGAAAGTCTTGTTTTAGTTAAGGGCAAAGACTCTGCTCCATAAGACTCCATTTTCTGGTTTAGCCCCAAGCCAAATCTGTAAGAAGGTCCATAAGAGGGTCCATTTCTCCAGTAGGCCGGATTACACAGGTTATAACAGCACGATAAATGGGCAGACCTAATTTTTACCATTACTATTTCTATTTACAGAGGTTTTAGGTTTTATGATATTTCCATGATCCTGAAAAGTGCAGAAAATCGCCTGTAAAAACTGGTGGTATCTAAACAAAGTAAAAACCAGAGTTTGTGGTTGCAAAGATTCCTCACATTGTATGAGTTCTCTATCTCATAAATGGTTTGGAAACTTGGTGGGGCCTGGCATTTACTTGAGTCATATGGACTTTATTATCTGAAATGTGTTCTGTACGTAAAATGAAAGAACTCGAAGTTTATTTGCTTTTTGCGATAAGGAGTGTACTATGAACATTGAGCTCCTTGAAATTCTACAAAGTTCCTCTTCAAGAATGTCTCTTTCTTTGCCATAAAGAAGGGGACGAAAGCCGGTACAACCATCAAATCCAAGAAGAGAGATAAAGTACCCAAAATTTTTTGGCAAAGCATGCATGGTTCTCAAATTAGTGACAGACTGGCCAGAAGTGTATACAGAATTCATAGAGTGCCATATCAAAATTTGGAATTGGGCGCCACCTCCCATGTAATGTCTGCAAGGTCGCAGCTAGGCTTGAGCGAATCGATTCGTTCAAACACCTCGTTTTAATGCTGTCCAGAGACCTGTCTCCGTACAGCATTAGAACGTATTGCCTCGGTGGAGGCAAAATTAATTTCACCCGAAGTCACGTGAGACTTCGGTTAATTAATTCAGTATTCATTTCTGCATCTTTAACCCCTTGAGGACAGAGCCCATTTTGGCCTTAATGTCTGGGCCAAATTTTTGAATTCTGACATGTGTCACTTTATGTGGTAATAACTTTGGAACGCTTTTACTTATCCAGGCCATTCTGAGATTGTTTTCTCGTGACACATTGTGCTTCATGACAGTCATAAATTTGAGTCAATATATTTCACCCTTATTTATGAAAAAATCCCAAATTTACCAAAAATTCTGAAAAATTTCCAAATTTCCAAATTTCAATTTCTCTACTTTCAAAATACACCGTAATACCTCCAAAAATAGTTATTATTTTACATTCCCCATATGTCTACTTTATGTTGGCATCATTTTGTAAACGTCATTTTACTTTTTTAGGACGTTAGGAGGCTTAGAAGTTTAAAAGCCATTTTTCAAATTTTCACCAAATTTTCCAAAACCATTTTTTTTTTAGCACCAATGCAGATATAAAGTGATTTTGAGGGGCTTACATAATGAAACCCACCATAAATGACTTCATTTTAGAAACTACACCCCTCAAATTATAAAAAACTGCTGTTACAAACTTTGTTAACCCTTGAGGTGTTCCACAAGAATTAATGGAAAATGGAGGTGAAATTTCAAAATTTCACTTTTTTCGTAGATTATTCATGTTAATATTTTTTTTCTTGCAACATAGCAAGGGTTAACAGCAAACTAAACCTCAATTTACATTGCTCTGATTCTGCAGTTTACAGAAATACCCCATATGTGGTGGTAAACGTCTCTATGGGTTTGTGGCAGTGGTCAGAAGGAAAGGAGCGCCATACGGATTTTGGAGGCAAAATTTGCTAGAATAGTTTTTAGGCACCATTTTGTAATTGAGAGACCCTGACGTACCCCTACAGTGGAAACCCTCATAAAGTGACCCCATTTTTGAAACTACACCCTTCAAAGAATATATTAAGGGGGGTACTGGCCACTTTGACCCCCTAAGCATTTTACGGAATTTGGAAACACTTGGCTGTGAAAATGAAAATTTTTTTTCTTCCAATAAAATGTTGCTTTAGCCCCAATTTTTTTTATTTGCATAAGGGGTAACAGGAGAAAAGCCCCCCCATAATTTGTTACCCATTTTCTCCTGAATACGGCAACACCCCATATGTTGTGGTAAACTGCTGTGGGGGTACATGGCAGGACTCAGAACAGAAGGAGCGCCATATGGATTTTACAACACAGATTTTGATGGAGTGGTTTGCGGGAGCCATTGATTTTTATTTTTTTGAGCTATTGTCTTATGTGGGGGCTTATTTTTTGCAGGATGAGGTGAGGTTTTCATTGGTACCATTTTGGGGTAAATACGCCTTTTTGATCGCCTGCTATTACACTTTTTGTGAGGGAAGAGGGAAAAAATGGCTATTTTGGCATAGTTTTTTTTTATTTTTTTTTTACAGCATTCGCCTGGGGGGCTATCTCATGTAATATTTTTATAGAGCGGGTTGTTACGGATGTGGCGATACCTAACATGTTTATGTATTGTGTGGTTTTTTATTTTTAATCAATTTTTAACTTTTTTTTTGAACTTTTTTTTTCCACTTTCTTGACTCAGATCCACTTGATTCTTCAAGAACCAGTGGGTCTGGTATTTTACAATACACTGCAGTACACTGTATAGTGTACTGCAGTGTATTTTCTTATAGCCTGTTCAAGCTCCTGCCTTTAGCAGGAGCTTGAACAGGCTTCCATGGCAAGCCAGACGAAAGCGTCTGGTTGCCATGGTAACCATCGGGACGCTGCCACAGCAGAGCAGCGTCCCGATGGAAGGGAGAGGGAGCTTCCTCCCTCTCATCTGCCGACACCATCGGCGCTGCCAGCGCACCGCAGCGCCGATGGGAGAGGGAGGGAGCGCTCCCTCCCTGTTAACCCCTTCCATACAGCGGTCCCTACGGACCGCGGCATGGAAGGGGTTAAACTGCTGACATCGGTGCCAGCACCGATGTCAGCAGTTTCAAGCAGAGTATCAGCTGTATGCTGATACTCTGCTTGAATACCGCTCGGCCATCCTGAAAGATTATTGCGGGCGGCACTCGCGGCAGCCGCCCGCACATTGCGAGTCTCCCCCCGCCGCCCATCTGCCCACCCATCTGCCCACCGCCAATCAAGGGGGCGGGGGGGACACCCTGACCTCCCCCTAAATACTGACACTCGGCGGGGATTCGCTAGAATAGCGCTATCCCCGCCGAGTACACGGAGCCTGCTGTGAATGGCTGGTCTGAATAGACCAGCCATTCACAGCGATCGCCATTATGGGGGGTGCACGGCACCCCCCGAGGCCTTCACTATGGATGGCTGACTGTGTCTAACAGCCGCCATCAAAGCATGTTAACCCCGCTGCACAGCGGGGGTTAACATGCATGACGTACCGGTACGCCCTGTTGCGCTAAGTACCGCGCGCCCATGACGTACCGGTACGTCCAATGTCGCCAAGGGGTTAAAATTAGCAATCTGAAGTCACGCGAGACTTCAGAGTCCTAATTATAAATGTTTTTAAAGATGCAGAAGTGAATACCTAATTCATTCACCGAAGTCTTAAGCCACTTCGGGTGAAACAAAGTTTGGCTCCACGGATTCAATGCTGCTGCTAAGGCTACTCTCCCATTTGCCTTAACCTTTTCCGTCAGGCTGCGGTTTTTGTCTGGCCGCCTCTCGGCATGTTTATAGTGAATGGGGCTGGGGCGGACTTCCAGCAGCATGGTGGACTTGCACGGATCCAGCAGGCTGTTCTCCCGCCAGAACAGCCTGCCTGAAAAGGCTACTGCAAGTGTGAAAGTAGCCTAAGCCAGTTTTCCTTCACGCCAGTTTTGATAAAACTCCCCCACAGTGCGTGTTTGTGCAGAAAATCTGCATCATAATTCAGTATCAGCAAAGTACATGATATTTTCGAAATCTCTTCTACACAGTGCAAAATTTTCTGCGCGGAAACTGACCTGTAGCACAGATTTGAAATCTGCAGCATGTCATTTGTTTGGATTCTAAGTCCAAATTTCACCCTTTGCAATGCGGCAAATTTGCAACAAAATCAACAAGTAACACATGAAATTTTGGTGCAGATTATTAGCACTATGCAGATGCAGACCAAATTTCCACTTGTGTGACGGGGCCTTAGACAAAAATGTCAAGGGCTGCTGCACCATGACACACATTTTTGTGAGGATTGTATGTGGACTTACAGCCCTGCTCCCGCCTCAAGTGTTGGGATCACAGAAAATTCTGATCCCAGCAATTAACCTCTTCAGTGCTGCAATCAAACATAATTATAGAACTGTACAATTCCCAGCAGCATAATTGCTGGCCTGGCTTATCCATGGAGACAGCCTCGGACCTGATAAAGGTCTGTCTCACGTTTATTACTATTTAAACCTATTTGCAGTATGCCCTAATAGACGCCTGTGAATTTTTGTGCACAGGCACAATAGGCTGGCATACAGAAGTATGTCAGTATATACCTGGTGAAAAAAGGTTTTTTTTTGGTCCCTATATGGGATAAAAATGCACAAAAAATACAAATATATTTAATAAAATATCATTTATATATCAAAATAAATGTACTATAGAACAATCCTCACATATTTGGTTAACCCCATGACCGCCACAACCTATACTTTAAATACACAGACTTCAGTTTGGCCATAGATGGATTAGGTATGCTCCAAAAAGAAATAAGTGGAAAGTATGATATACCCTACAAGAAACGAGGTCTCCTAGAGCCACCTAGATGCAAAAAATCAAAAAGGTATACAATACTTGCTAGTTCTTGAGCGCAAAAGTGGCCCAGCCTTAAGGAATTAATCCATAATTTAGTAAAATGACTTTTCTTGAGCATTTGGAAAGTACATAAGTGCGGTAATCAGCATGCCACAGACCCCTGATATGTCAACTACAAATAAAGCAATTATTTCAAGATGTTTATATTAAACCCCATGAAAGGCATAGCATTTTATGGGCACTGCTCCCTATGGGGGGTGGGAGGGGGTACATGTTCCCGACACGGTCCTCTGATTATTGCATTCAAACCATGAAAGGAGTCCCTGTAGGCTGCACAGGAGGAGATGAGACTCATTGAGAATGACAATGGAGAAACACCCAGTCATGGCAAGGAATGTAATTAAGAGTGAGACATAATGACCACTACCCCCTGATGGGTCATGGGGTGACTGTGCGTCTCCTTCCCCAGGACACTGCCATGACGTCTGGGGTTCCCCCTGTAAACTGGAAAAACTAGTTTCCATTCACAAGAATAATGAATATATATATATATATATATATATATATATATATATATATATATATACATAATGGTACCAGTCACTCCCTATGCAAATAAGGCTACCCCCTCATTGCATATGTTTAATGAAATTATCAGAAGACCTTTGATGTATACACCTTGTCAATCAATGACTCATTAGGCAAATTGATTAGATAAAGGGGATTTTTTTTTTTGAAGAGTGAACGTTTTGTCCAGTAAATGAATGACTGAGCTTGATGGATCTACTAAGACCTCAATTAGTGCCCTTGACTATAACAGATGAGGAGATGACCTCCTATCGTTTATCCGCCAACCCCCCGGTTTGTCCATGGTTGGCACAATTCAGTTGTATGGAATCCACATTCTCCATCCTGAGTATAACTACTGGGACAACCAGTGATCCGCTGTGTTCAATGAAGGGAACCTGTCAGAAAGTGTTCCCCTGCAGTGCCCCCATAGGGGAAACTCAGTACTGCATGGTGTCCATTGAAATCAATAGGATGTCAATGGAATGCATAGGCACGTTGGGTCCTCCAGAGAGGCAGAGTGTCACGCTCGGGTGTGGGGGGAAAAGCCACACCGAGCGTATGAGGGATGGGAACAGACAAAACCAGGGAACTGGTCACCTCCTGCAGGGGACCCTAAGACTAGGCCCTAGCTGGCTACCAGTATGAACTAACCCGGGTGGTAGGAAAGCTCATACACAGGAACCTAATCTGAATAAACCCTAGAACACCCTGCAGTCTAATGACACAAGAGAGTAACCTGTTCCTCCAAGCGTAAGGAGGAACAGGAGACTCAAACAGGAATAACCAAAGGAAGGAAAAACACTTAACTTTAAGTAGAACTCAGCAACAGGATCTCAGCCGAGATCCTCACCACTCTCAACAGGTATGTAGCAGATATAAACCGCAAGGGATACTGGGAGAGGAAGAGGTAAGTAGGAGACAGCTAATTGCCCAGCGGCAACAGCTGAGGGAAAGGGGTGTGGTGAACAGCACCCAAACCACAGGGAATAGCCTGTCAAACCTGTCACTTAGAAAGCCGCGCAGAACGTCTGATTCCAGACGCAAGACCACTCGTGACATTACCCCCCCTTTTACGGGTGACCTCCGGGCACCCAGGACCAACTTTATCAGGGTGACATCTGTGAAAGGCTTTTACCAAACGACTGGCATTCACGTCAGATGCCGGTACCCATGACCTCTCCTCAGGACCATAACCCTTCCAATGAACCAGATATTGAAGGGTCCCACGAAGAACTCGAGAATCAATGATCTTGACAATCTGAAATTCCAAATTACCATCCACCAAGACAGGCGCGGGTGGCAAGGGAGATGGCTCCAGAGGTTCAACATACCTCTTCAACAAACATCTGTGAAACACATTATGGATTTTCAGGGCCTGCGGAAGTTCAAGACGAAATGCTACAGGATTAATAATGGCCGTGATTTTATATGGGCCAATAAATCTTGGACCCAACTTCCATGAAGGAACTTTCAACTTAATGTTCCTAGTAGACAGCCACACAGAATCACCCACATTTAGGTCCGGACCATTCATGCGTCTCCTGTCAGCCACACGTTTGTACTTGTTACCCATATTTATCAAGTTACTTTGAATTTTTCGCCATATGGAAGACAATGATGACGAAAAACGTTCTTCCTCAGGAATACCAGAAGTATCAGAACCACAAAATGTGCCAAACTGCGGGTGAAAGCCATATGCACCAAAAAATGGTGACTTACCAGTGGAGTCCTGTCTGCGATTATTTATGGCAAACTCAGCCAGAGACAAAAACGAGGACCACTCCTCCTGGTTCTCAGAGACAAAGCATCTCAAATAAGTCTCCAGATTCTGATTGGTACGCTCAGTCTGTCCATTCGTCTGGGGATGAAAGGCAGAGGAGAAAGACAGTTGTACCCCGAGCCGAGTACAGAACGCCCTCCAGAATCTGGACACAAACTGAGTCCCACGATCAGAGACAACGTCAGTGGGAATGCCATGAAGTTTCACAATATTGCCAACAAACACTTGTGCAAGAGTTTTAGCATTGGGGAGTCCGGGTAATGCAATAAAGTGCGCCATTTTACTAAAACGATCTACAACCACCAGAATAACTGTCTTACCAGACGACTCAGGCAGATCAGTGATGAAGTCCATGGATAGGTGAGTCCATGGTCTGGACGGGATGGGTAATGGAAGTAGGGGTCCAGAAGGACGAGTATGTGTCACCTTAGAGCGTGCGCAGACACTACAGGCTGACACATATTCCTCAACACACTTACGCAGACCTGGCCACCAGAATCTACGAGAGATGAGGTCGACAGTGGATTTACTCCCAGGGTGTCCCGCAAGCACCGAAGAATGATGCTCCTCAAAAACCTTATAACGCAAATCAGAAGGAACAAACAACTTCCCGGGAGTGCAAGACTCCGGCGCATCTCCCTGGGCCTCAAGCACTTTAGCCTCAAGATCAGGGTAAAGAGCGGATATCACCACTCCTTCAGACAGTATAGGGCTAGGATCTTCAAAATCACCACCCCCGGGAAAACTACGTGACAAGGCATCCGCCTTCACATTCTTAACCCCAGGACGGTATGTGACAATGAAATTGAATCTGGTGAAGAACAAAGACCATCTGGCCTGCCTCGGATTAAGTCGTCTAGCCGACTCCAGGTAAGCCAGATTTTTGTGATCAGTGAGTACCATGATTGGATGATTCGCCCCTTCCAACCAATGACGCCATTCCTCAAAAGCCAACTTAATGGCCAGTAACTCTCGGTTACCCACATCATAATTTCTCTCCGCCACAGAGAGTTTCTTCGAAAAAAAAGCACATGGGCGCCATTTACCAGGTGACGGGCCTTGTGATAACACAGCTCCTACCCCCACATCGGATGCGTCAACCTCCACAATGAAAGGTTGTGACACATCTGGCTGCACCAATATAGGGGCAGAGGAAAAGCACTCCTTTACAGCAGAGAAGGCTTGCAATGCTGCATCAGACCACACAGAGACATCCGTCCCTTTCTTAGTCATGTCAGTTAAGGGTTTAACTATAGTCGAATAGTTCTTAATAAATTTTCGGTAATAGTTGGTGAACCCCAAAAATCGCATAAGAGCCTTCAGATTTTCAGGTCGGTCCCAGTTCAGAACAGCACAGACCTTCTCTGGATCCATACGAAAACCTGAAGATGAAAGCAGGTATCCTAAGAATTGCACCTCATGTACAGCAAAAGCACATTTCTCTAATTTTGCATACAACTTGTTATCTCTTAAGATTTGCAACACCTGCCTCACGTGATCCTGATGTGTCACAATATCTGGAGAATAGATTAGTATGTCATCCAAATACACGACTACAAACCTCCCCACAAGATGATGAAAAATGTCATTAACAAAATGCTGGAAGACAGCAGGAGCATTGGTCAACCCAAAAGGCATGACCAGGTTCTCAAAGTGGCCCTCAGGAGTGTTAAAGGCCGTCTTCCATTCATCCCCTTCCTTGATCCTGACCAGATTATATGCCCCCCTTAAGTCCAACTTGGAGAACACCTTGGCATCCACAATCTGGTTAAACAAGTCAGGAATCAAAGGAAGGGGGTACGGATCACGGACGGTAATCCTATTGAGTTCACGGAAATCCAGACATGGCCTAAGGGATCCGTCCTTTTTTTTAACAAAAAAGAACCCTGCTGCCACAGGAGATTTGGAAGGCCTAATATGTCCCTTGGCCAAACTCTCAGCAATATATTCCTTCATGGCCGTTCTCTCCGGTCCAGAAAGGTTATACAGCCTAGATTTAGGCAATTTTGTTCCAGGGATAAGATTGATAGGACAATCATATTCCCGGTGAGGGGGTAAATCCTGACATCCACCTTCAGCAAATACATCAGAGAAATCTGATATAAAAGAAGGAAGTGTCTTAGTGGTTAAAGCAGAAAAAGATGTATTAAGGCAATTGTCAACACAATAATCGCCCCAATCCACAATTTGTCTAGTATGCCAGTCAATGGACGGATTATGTTTGCTTAACCACGGTAAACCCAGAACCACAGGAGCAGGAAGACCTTCCAACACAAAACATGAAATAAGCTCCTGATGAAATTCACCCACTCTTAATTTGATATCATGCACCATCTGAGACAAACACTTCTGAGAGAGAGGTGCAGAATCAATGACGAACACAGAAATCCTCTTATCCAAAGAACTTGGTGACAATCCATGCATACGGACAAACTGAGCATCAATCAAGTTCACCCCTGCCCCGCTGTCAATAAACACCTCAATTTTCACAACCTTTGATTCTAGCGCCACCTCGGCAGTCAGGAGAAAACGGGTACTGCAGGATGAAGACAAATGCACATTTTCAGTCTCCCTACCCACTCCACCAAGAGTGAGATGAGAATTCAACACCCCCTTTTCTTTTCTCTCCTTTAGAGATAGGAAGCATGGACATACATTGATAAAGTGTCCTTTCTGACCACAGAAAAAACACACACCCTTTTTATTACCAAGATGATTGCGGGTGGCTACAGGAGTGGCTCCCCCTAATTGCATAGGTTCATCCCCAGACATCAACCTAGGGGAATATTCACCCAAAGTGTCATAGGAAGCTGGTACACTATGTGATAGTACGTCCTGAGAGCGGGGGCCCCTAGATCGCTCTCTCAGGCGCCTATCCATGCGTACAGCAAGAGACATAGCGGCTTCCAAAGACACAGGGGTTTCCTGAAAGGCCAAAGCGTCCTTCAGCCTTTTAGACAAACCTTGACAGAATTGGCTACGTAAAGCCGGATCGTTCCATTCAGTATTGGTCGCCCACCTCCGAAACTCAGAGCAATAAGTCTCAACCGGCCGCTCACCCTGACAAAGGTTACGTATCTGGGTCTCCGCCAGGGAGATACGATCCGGGTCATCATAGATAATCCCTAGGGTCTTGAAAAATTCATCTACCGACCGGAGAGACAGCGATCCGGCCGGTAGAGAAAAGGCCCATGACTGCGCATCCCCTTTAAGCAGCGAGATGACCACACCAACCTTCTGTTCCTCATTACCAGAAGAATGTGGACGCAGTCTGAAATACAATTTGCACGCCTCCCTAAATAGAACAAAATTATCACATTCCCCAGAAAATCTATCCGGGAGGGGGACCTTAGGCTCCAAACAGGCCTGACACTCAGCACCCCCAGAACCACCAGCCTGTGGTCTCTGAATCTGGTTGCGGATGTCAGCCACCTCCAAGCTGAGTCCCTGCAGCCGTTCAGCCAGTGTAGCAATAGCATCCATGTCAGCACAAAAATGACATAAATTTTTGTTAGTGGCGGTTTATAATGTCACGCTCGGGTGTGGGGGGAAAAGCCACACCGAGCGTATGAGGGATGGGAACAGACAAAACCAGGGAACTGGTCACCTCCTGCAGGGGACCCTAAGACTAGGCCCTAGCTGGCTACCAGTATGAACTAACCCGGGTGGTAGGAAAGCTCATACACAGGAACCTAATCTGAATAAACCCTAGAACACCCTGCAGTCTAATGACACAAGAGAGTAACCTGTTCCTCCAAGCGTAAGGAGGAACAGGAGACTCAAACAGGAATAACCAAAGGAAGGAAAAACACTTAACTTTAAGTAGAACTCAGCAACAGGATCTCAGCCGAGATCCTCACCACTCTCAACAGGTATGTAGCAGATATAAACCGCAAGGGATACTGGGAGAGGAAGAGGTAAGTAGGAGACAGCTAATTGCCCAGCGGCAACAGCTGAGGGAAAGGGGTGTGGTGAACAGCACCCAAACCACAGGGAATAGCCTGTCAAACCTGTCACTTAGAAAGCCGCGCAGAACGTCTGATTCCAGACGCAAGACCACTCGTGACACAGAGATGTTCTTCTTCAGCCTCTCTTGACTTTGGCTAATTACGTGAGTTCTTCCCTTCTATTAACTTGTATTTCTCTAAATGAGAAAATCCCTATAAATTATTATGATTAAGTATGTGGAACTCACTTACCACAAATGGTGCATAATAAGTTCGTCAAATGAGGGTAGAAAAAAGATAGGGGAGGTGCCATGTCAAAACTAAATTTTAAACAAAACACCCAAAACTTGTTAGCAGAAGAGAAGGAAAGACCACTGTGATGCCTCTACCACCTTTTAAAAGAAAAAAGTTGTAGTCCCTGTGGAAAGTGGGATCCCTATGGAGGTCCACTTCCATCAATGTAAAAAACTTAATGGACCATTTTTAGTGGTACACAATCCCTTGGATCAGACCATCAAATATGCCAGGTATGCACACATGCAATCTATTTTCTAAAAACATTTTATATATTTTTGGACCATCTAATATTTTAGGACTCAACCCCCAACTGGATGTAGTTCCAGAAAACCAGGACCAGGAGTCTTGAGTTGTGCAATACATGATCTTAAGAGTGCGCCATAATAAAACATTTACATCTGTCGGCTCACAAACATACAACACACATGTGTTTCGGTTTGGTCACTTGTAGTCAGCTGGATGGGTCAGGAGTGGAGAGTTGATGACATTTCAGGTCCTTGTTTGGCATTCTTGGCTGTTTGATGTAGAAATCTCTTTAATTGAAAGAATTATCGTCTTTTTGCTCCTCACTGATGGGAATAGCCTAGGGGCAACACGCACAAAAACATGTCAAAGCAACGTATGCCGAACAATGGCAACTAATATGTGCAATTAATGTTGCTACAATTTGTCCTATTTGGAATTTTCTGTGTGAAAGTCAACAATATTTTAGTTGTTTTTTTTTTTGGAGGTTCCAAACTAGAATAAATAAAAAAAATAGAATAAAGAGAAAAAATAATTTAAAGGGGATCTATCACACTGGGTGAAAAATATGGGGAATTTAGTAACAATATAGAAAAATAGATATATAAATGTATTGTGATATTTTGGAGATTTAGAAAAATAAGTATTTAAATAATGAAATAATTTAAAAAATAAAGAAAATATTTTGGTTAAATTTTCTGTGTGGCTTATTATTTTTGAATGGTTACTGTATACAACACATTTCTGGGGGTTTCCCATGCAAAGTAATTCTCCAGTCCCCTGATCAGCACCCCCTCTCTCCACCCAACTGAAAGCTCAGTATGTTTTAGCACTACAATGAACATGTTTGAATAGTTACCGTGGAAAACACATGCATTGGATACATACAAGGTTTATAAGCCTGTATTTTTTAAATTTTAGGAAGAATTATGGCCCTGCCCTCCACAAAAAACTAAAATTAAAAATTCTAAAAATCTTTTTGAATTGTCAAAATGATAAGAAAACCAAAGCTCCACCTTTGAAAATGTGAACAGCCATGACCTAAAACGCGTCAAGCAGGCTCAATAGACTTGTGTTCTCACAAGGGTTTTTGGGTGCCTTTCACCACACGAGGGTCACATACGTCATGTGAGAATTTAAATACAATGAGGATTTAACTGGCTATTTGAAAGACTCCCAATCTGCATAACTCATTAAAAAAGCAAAGAGTATGTAAAATACTTCTGTCCAGATTGGTGAAAACTCCTCTTTTCAGATAAAATAATACATGTGGATTATTTCACAGCTGAGTTGCCTGGCAGCAAAGTTTTGATTTTTTCTTTCTTTTTTTTTTGGATTTGGCAAAAACAATGAAACGCGTTTCACAAAATGTCTCCCGAAAAATCCTTTCTTTTCTACCTAATTTATTTTGATGTGCTGTTCGAAGGCAAATAAAAGAGGCTTTAAAATGCTTTATTCTTCTCAAGCCAATTATTTTCTACTCATTAGATCCCGAGCTTCAGTACGCTGTATTGAAATAGAGAATGCAAATTTTCTAATTGCAGGATATTTTGAAACCTTGTGTAACGCTTTTGATATATTATAGCTATATTTTACATGTTAAATATCTGGATTGTTTATAAGTTTATTATGCAATATTTTGTCCTGTAGATTTTCAGGACTATGACAACTCTGCTACTCTTTAGGTACAATTTATCAGTACCACGTTATAACTTAAAGGGGTCTTCTGAGATTCTGATATTGATGATCTATCCTCAGGATCGCCGATCAGCTTTTTAAGGAGACTGAGGCACTCTCGTGAGCACCGCAGCCTTCTCACAGCTTACAAAGCACAGCGCTGTCCACCCAATAGTGGCTGTGCTTGGTATTCCAGCTCAGACCAACTCACTTGAATAGGACTGAGCCACGTCTAGGCCATGTGACCTATGAATGTGATGTCACTGGCTTAGGAAGAGGCTGCCGCACACACGTGGCCTCTTCAAACAACTGATTGGCAGGTGTGCCAGGAGTTGGACCACCACCATTCTGAGGGTACGTCATCAATATCAAAATCTCAGACAACTGCTTTAAAGCCTATATTTGTAGACTTTTTTAAAAAGAAAATTGCCCACTCCATTAATATCATCTTGAACTCTAATTTGGCTAATGAGAGAAATTTGAGTAAGAAGATCCCCAAAAATGTGTAACTTCTAAGCTTTCTATCCCACAGCAATACTGAATATTGAACCATTGTGTCTTCAGGGACCTTTATGCTGGTCTACACTAGATGCTACATCTCTGGATCATCAGGAACTTTACACTGAGTCACCAGAAACTATACACTGCATCACTGTGCCACCAAGGATAGAACACTAAATTTGTTAGTCACCAGCAACTGGACATTGTGTACATGGACAGCTGGCGGAACTACTACACTGCCCTAGCTGTTACACCACTAGGTCACCAGGGACTTGATGCTGTGATACTGCCTGGAGCTTCTAGGAACTGGACACCACAACACTGGACCACTTAGGACTGAGCACAGTATGTGAGTCTCCAGAAGGTTAGGTTACCAGGGACTGAGCGTGAAATAGATATGCAGTTATAATTTGCACATGGTTTACATAGTAAGAAGTGTCAGTATTTGTGTAGTGAAATAGTTTGCTGTGGATTCTATGAGAGGACAGTTTGGTGTCAATCATAGGACTGTTGAGCATAAGGGGCCTGAGAAGATTTATGACCTACTCACTGAGAGTTTGCATGTGAAGGATCCTTTGCAGGTGAGAGGGTGTATATTTTTTCAGATAATGACTTTTGCCCTGGGGTGTTACATTGACAGGTTCCTTGATTCATTAGAAGCACATAGAACAAATGACTAAAAATACAAGTAACATTTCAGTGTCAGAGCCTGAGGAGGAATCCGTTGTGGGGCAATAGGTATTTTCAAATACATGGTATAGACAATATAGTGAGCATAGGACAGCCAAGATATCTGCATATATCAAATATTCTATATGAAACCTATATAGCCAGTTGATTGTGGAAATGTAACTCCAGGAACCATCCCCACCAGGTGCAACTTCTTCACTGAGGAACACAGAAATCACATTAAACAAAAAGTAATTAAACTATATTTTTGTAACTTAATCTGGTCCAAAGGTAGCAGTCTGGGCTCCAAATTTTAAATTGCTTGCATAAACACAGAATTACAGGAAAATATAGTGTCTGCCGGAAACCACCACTAGGGGGAGCTTAGGAGCTTAGTGTGTACTATTTATACAGTGACCTCAATAAGAACACAGTAAGCAGTAAACACCAATGCTCCCACTAGTGTTGACTGCAGGAAGGCAATATTTTTTCATGTAACTCTACTTCTATGTATAGGATTTAGAGCTCTGTATCAAAATATCACTCCCATGCAGCACTGTAGAGAAACATAGGGAGTCACATGTAATGTTGTGTGCAAGATACTGCAATATAAATGTATTGGGGGTAGGTCGGTAAAAAAAAAAAATCTGTAAAAATATTTTTGGACCAAATGTATGCATATCAAATAGAAAGGTGCTGTACACAGGATACAATTTATATGGAAATGTTGGTTTAAACAAAGAAAAAATAGAATTTTCCTATACATGATGCAGTCTTAGGAGCACAGTTATTTAGACCGGCATTTTAGATGCCGGTCTTAATAACCCCTATACCTGGCGGTGGATCCGCTGCAGTTATGAAGAGGCACCAGCCTCTATATAACTTCGGCAGATCCTCCGCCATTTCTACATCTAAGATGGCTTCCTAGCTGTCTTACATTTAGACCATTTTCTATGCCTAAAACAGGTGTAGAAAATTTTAAATGAGATGGGCCTGCAGGTGTGAGAGGGGAGAAGGCATATTTCTGTTTGATAAATAACCCCCTTAGTATTGGTTATATAGCTTAAGCTGCATTATGTGAACCTAGCCAAACAGTGACAAACAGACCAAAAATGAAAACACATAAAAAAAACTATTCAACAAAGTGGAACACACTAGAAATACTATAGTTTCATATCATTAGTATAGTTTATATGCCGACCTGCTTCTGTTTAAAAAATAAAACGACCTAATTTTGGTATTTCCCATTTTTGTCTGAAGTTCTTTGTCCAACAAATGGAAAAATAAAACAACACCAATCAACTTTTTATATTTACAAAGACTATTTTCCTCAATTGTTTATTCAGCTCTTGAATTTCGCCACATAAAAAAAATCCATCTCTATAACACCTAACACTCCGGGGCCGACAAATCACAGGCTCACAGCTCTACCTGTTCATTTATTTTCTTGCCCTGTAGCCGTCAGCCTGTTTGACAATTTCTCTGAGTAAATATCCACTTGCCCACAGATACTGTATGACTTCATTCAGCTCCAATGCCCTCATGTGCTGGCCTCTAAGCACATCCTGCCCTTAAAGTATATTTTTAGGCAATGAAATTGAATACGCTTTTGAATATTGTTTGTAAATGTTGGAGGCAAATAAAGGTTTCGATGTCCCGGGGTCTATAAACATCAACCGCTAGGCGACATCATTGTAGATGTGAATGTATTACGTTGCAATTAATTTTCCGCCACTTTAAAGCTGGAATAAAAAAAATCTAATTTAAAATTTTCTATAAAAGTAAAAATTCATTTAGAGATTCAATTGCAATTTTTTGCCTAAAAAGCGTAATTTACATTTATTGGATGGACTTAACATTTTTAGCTCCACTTTATAAGCTGACTTCATGTAGGATGGGCACAACATTACAGACACTCATGGGTGACCTAAAGGGGTTGTCCCATGAAATATATTCTACATTTTTCAAACCAGCACCTGGATCTGAATACTTTTATGATTGCATGTAATTAAAAATTTAGCATAGTCTCTGAGCTATTCAATAAAATCTATCAGTATAGCGCCACCTGCTGTTTGCTCTTTTTCTAAGCTCTTTGTCCAGCTCATGCTCAGTTGCATCCTTCAACTGTCACCAGCTGCAGTAGAAAGGGCACATCCACTCCCCCTGCTGCCAGATTAAAATAAATCTAGCAGAACAATTGGAGCAATGAATAGGGAGATCTCTGGATCCATGTAGGTACAGGGTTTTAAGAATATGGTACATGACATCTCATTTTAATTTTTTACATCAGTCATAGGATAACTCCTTTAAGTGTTCCCTATGATGAAGAGCAATTTTAAAAAGAAAAAGAAAAATGTCTGGTACCTTGTCTGGTACTGCAATTTTTACGCATGCAGCTTTCTTTCACAAAGGAAAGTTGTCCACAAGTCACAATCTTGCAGGAATTTTACTGCAAATTGGCAGCGACTAGAACAATCCATATCGCCTTTAGAAGTCAATGGATTCCATGTTGTAGGTCCATATATTTAGATTTCATTGACCTCTGTGGAGAATGCAGCTGTAGGGTTTCTCTGGGGTCTAGTGACTGCAATGAACATGTTCTCATGGCTCTTAAAGGGGTTGTCCACTATGTACAATCCCCTTATGCTAGATGTCCCCAGCCCCTCCGTGGCGAGAGCCTAGAAGCAAGCGTTTAGTTACCCTGCAGCACCACCGCAGGACAAATGAAGTATTACAATTTTACAATCAGTGGGTCGATCATGTGATACAATGTAAAGCACAGTCTTCAGTTTACCTGTACTATGGAAATATAGACCCCTGCCTTGTAGCACCTCTTTAACAAGGGCCCAGGTGCAACTTCAACCCACACTCTTCCTATAGTTATGTACACCACCAGAACATAATACTCTACAATTACAACTATGTGAGTCTGAAATAGTGCGAATAGTGACCCGGTTATTGATGGCATGCCACTCCTCATTGACGTCAGTCGCCTACATTACATTATTAGCCCTTAGAGGACAAAATCTTGAGAATTAAAAAAATGTCTAAATGCAACTTTAAATTTAAACCTGATGCAGAAGGTTGTGCAGTAATTCTGGGAATAGTTTTGCTGGGTAATTACACTAAGCAATGAATAATCTGTTGCCTTAAAGGGGTTTTCTGGTATTTAGAAATTGATGACCTATCCTCAGGATAGGTCATCAATAACAGATTGCTGGGGTCCGACACTTGGCGGAACCCACACTGATCAGCTGCCATTGGCAGAAACCATGGACAGAAGCAAAATGACAAGGTTCTGTCCATTGTGTTGTGGTCGTGACGGAGTCCTTAACTAAGCTCCCATTCAAGTCAGTAGGAGCTGAGCTACAATACACCAGTGCCGAAAACTACACAGCGGAAGGAGCCTTACATACATTGTATAGTTTCTGGTGTCAGCAACCGCCCAAAACAGCTGATTGGTGTGACTGGGGGGTGTCAGATGCCCACTAAAGACTTTTTTCTGAGAGGCCATCAATATATAAGTTCCAAAATACCCTTTAATACAATACCAGCCATTGCCTATTCTACATGGGTTAGGCGTCCTGCAAATGCTGGGGAGGGGTCCTGTTGCTGGTAGTCCTATTTTAACTATTATACACTCAGGACCTAGTATCTTAAATTAGTAGGAGTAGACCCAAAATGGTGGGCCTCTATCTATTAGTTCAATATGCCCTAGACTGAGAATCATCTTGGCTTTGTGAACCTAAGGGTTATGGACACCTTACCAACTAATGAATAAATAAATGTAAACGGGTGGTCCAGCCTAGAAGCCATCGACCCCTATGGTCCTAACTTGTGGCTCATAAAAAAAAATACCTGTCTAGGGTTCCGCTGTGCCTACGCCACTGTAATATTCCCACTGGACCAGAAAGTGGCTTG
Source organism: Rhinella marina (assembly GCA_900303285.1). Classification (NCBI taxonomy): domain Eukaryota; kingdom Metazoa; phylum Chordata; class Amphibia; order Anura; family Bufonidae; genus Rhinella; species Rhinella marina. The sequence goes on along the minus strand of ONZH01002636.1, from coordinate 351,603 downwards.
GCCCTGTGACCGCTGCAGCCAATTACAAGCCTCAGCTGTCACATACAGTACAGACCAAAAGTTTGGACACACCTTCTCATTCAAAGAGTTTTCTGTATTTTCATGACTATGAAAATTGTAGATTCACACTGAAGGCATCAAAACTATGAATTAACACATGTGGAATTATATACTTAACAAAAAAGTGTGAAACAACTGTAAATATGTCTTATATTCTAGGCTCTTCAAAGTAGCCACCTTTTGCTTTGATTACTGCTTTGCACACTCTTGGCATTCTCTTGATGAGCTTCAAGAGGTAGTCACCTGAAATGGTTTTCACTTCACAGGTGTGCCCTGTCAGGTTTAATAAGTGGGATTTCTTGCCTTATATATGGGGTTGGGACCATGAGTTGTGTTGGGCAGAAGTCAGGTGGATACACAGCTGATAGTCCTACTGAATAGACTGTTAGAATTTGTATTATGGCAAGAAAAAAGCAGCTAAGTAAAGAAAAACGAGTGGCTATCATTACTTTAAGAAATGAAGGTCAGTCAGTCCGAAAAATTGGGAAAACTTTGAAAGTGTCCCCAAGTGCAGTCGCAAAAACCATCAAGCGCTACAAAGAAACTGGCTCACATGAGGACCGCCCCAGGAAAGGAAGACCAAGAGTCACCTCTGCTGCGGACGATAAGTTCATCCGAGTCACCAGCCTCAGAAATCGCAGGTTAACAGCAGCTCAGATTAGAGACCAGGTCAATGCCACACAGAGTTCTAGCAGCAGACACATCTCTACAACAACTGTTAAGAGGAGACTGTGTGCAGCAGGCCTACATGGTAAAATACCTGCTAGGAAACCACTGCTAAGGACAGGCAACAAGCAGAAGAGACTTGTTTGGGCTAAAGAACACAAGGAATGGACATTAGACCAGTGGAAATCTGTGCTTTGGTCTGATGAGTCCAAATTTGAGATCTTTGGTTCCAACCACGTGTCTTTGTGAGACGCAGAAAAGGTGAACGGATGGACTCTACATGCCTGGTTCCCACCGTGAAGCATGGAAGAGGAGGTGTGATGGTGTGGGGGTGCTTTGCTGGTGACACTGTTGGGGATTTATTCAAAATTGAAGGCATACTGAACCAGCATGGCTACCACAGCATCTTGCAGCGGCATGCTAGTCCATCCGGTTTGCGTTTAGTTGGACCATCATTTATTTATCAACAGGACAATGACCCCAAACACACCTCCAGGCTGTGTAAGGGCTATTTGACCAAGAAGGAGAGTCATGGGGTGCTATGCCAGAGGCCTCCACAGTCACCAGACCTGAAGCCAATCGAGATGGTTTGGGGTGAGCTGGACCGCAGAGTGAAGGCAAAAGGGCCAACAAGTGCTAAGCATCTCTGGGAACTCCTTCAAGACTGTTGGAATACCATTTCAGGTGACTACCTCTTGAAGCTCATCAAGAGAATGCCAAGAGTGTGCAAAGCAGTAATCAAAGCAAAAGGTGGCTACTTTGAAGAACCTAGAATATAAGACATATTTTCAGTTGTTTCACACTTTTTTGTTAAGTATATAATTCCACATGTGTTAATTCATAGTTTTGATGCCTTCAGTGTGAATCTACAATTTTCATAGTCATGTAAATACAGAAAACTCTTTGAATGAGAAGGTGTGTCCAAACTTTTGGTCTGTACTGTATGCTTCTACAGATGTTACAGAAGGAGTCATGGAACCAAGCCACTTCTTGGTCCTCCAGGGACCGGAAGCAGTCAAGAACAGGGCAGCGATGTGGACACTTCGAGATTGTGGACAGGTGACCACACATTAGGACTATAGGGGTTGTTGGCTCCTAGGCCTGACAGCCCCTTCAAGAATTACTCTCAGACACTACCCAATAGACATACAAGTCCCTGGCCTATATAGACCAGCATGGACTTAATCATTATGGCCATTTGAAAGGCAGCGTATACGGTCACTAATATTATGGTCCTTGAAGATGCAGCACTGTAAATCCCCGTTCCTTAGTTTAGCATCCATGAATATGTTCTGGTTAGGGTCCTGAATATAGTGACCCATATGGAGATTTCAGAGGCTGCTCATAGATCATCTAGAACCAAAATAAACTTTAGTTCTAGAAAAAGTAAGGTTGTCACAGTCCCACCAGTAAGTCATCATTTAAGCACTCTACACCTAACATGCCATATAAAAGAGTACTACTTTACATAGTCTATAAAGGAAACACAATTGTATATGATTATTATTTATCATAATGAATGCGGCAGGAGTCAGAGAATTTGAAAAATGGAGGTATTCATGATTCTATTCTGGGACGTGTCCAATAGATTTGGAGAAATGGCCAGGGCTAAACAACAGTTGCGCCAAATGTACAATGAACAAGCGTTACTGACGTACACATACGACAGCATGCCATGCTTTACACCAAACATACTATTTTGTTTGTGCCATCTTGCTAAATCTGCTGCAATTTAGCCAAACATATTTGACTCAAACTAAAAAAGTGCCCCAACATTGCTTATTGTAGTTGCCTCTATAATCCGTGTTCCCTGAATCGACCATTAGAGGGCAGTCACACCCAGAATAATAGACGTTCAGCAAGCTGAACAAAGCTCAGGATTGACAGCGCAAATGATGGGTAGTAAGATCCTCATCTTCTATCAGGTAACATATAATTACATTGTTTCAAGTGTGTTAAGTAAGAAGTGAGAAGTGGTAATGTTACTTTATTCATATTGCTGTACACATATCATATATCCACTGATGTAGCAAAGCTGAATTTGTCATTAACCACTTTATGGGGTTGAGAAGACTGCGTAAAAGGGGAACTATAGGGAACAATGTAATTTCCCATTGTAATAGTTTTCATCCAGTCCCCCAGTGCCTTGTCATAAAATGCATTAAAGGGGTGTTATGGAGGATAAAAATTTCTAAGAAAAGGGGAAGAATAGGTTAAGAAAATTAAAACAATGGTCACCTAGACACACATGAAATAACAACATAGCCAATCACTGGCTGCAGCAATGACTCAACTAGTCCGCGATTGTCTGCTTTGTGTCAACAGGGACCAGGAAGCATCAAGATGGCAGTAGCGGATGATCAGTGAGGTGAGTATTGCTTATTTTATTTGCTTTGACCCATTCTGCTCTTTTTCTAAGACATTTATATCCACCAGGCAACCCTTTTAAGGTGAACACTCTCGATCTTTGCTTTTCCATTGATTTCCATCTTGTCATTATTGACACTTTGATGGTTGTACTCATTTAGTTAAATCGTTGCCTATTTTCCATACTACAGTGTGAGTTCTGAGGAGGACTTTTTTCTATACATTCAGTGATGTTATTGGGTCAGCGGGCTATAGGAGAAACAGGCCTCGTCGTAAATTTAATGTCTCCTCCGGCAGTCCATGCGCCATCTACTACATCTTGTGGCTGGCATAGATTTCAGTCATCATTTATGCCACATTCTGCCAAAAGTTATTTAGGTAGGGTGCTGCCTCTCCCCTAAGGAGACCAGTCTCGTATGCAGACTTACTGGAAGTAATGAAGGTTATGGAAACTTATTGGCAATGATCCATGGGAAATGAATAGACAAAGAGGTACCTCCCAAGGAAGAGAACCATCTCACCAGTACCACCTATTGGAAGTGGCTCCATATGAGCCAAGATCTGACTTTCCTCCAAGCCTTGGGAGTATAGCCAGGCCACATATTCATTCTACTTAATCCATTTCCAATAGGTGGCACTGGCAAGATGGTTCTCTTTATCATAAATAATGGTATACATGACGGAAGGATGGGCCTGCCAACACCACACACCCTTTTCAGAATCTGGCGAGGGCAGCGTAAAAACTAGATTTAATCGCAATGGCATTCAAAAAGTCGCAAAACCCGGTTTTATAGCTTTTTTTTTTTACACCAGAACCATGGCATAGAGAGATGATAGATCTATCCATATGTTGTCAGGGGTGTTGGGGTTGTCAGGGTTGGGGTCTGAGTGTTCTCGCTCCTCATTGGTGAGGGTAGAATCCAGATGGGCCCATAGACTTCTATGGAGCCTGTCTTGTGCAACGAGGAGAGAAACCACATTCTAGAGAACAGTGGGGGTCTCATCAGACCCCCACCAATCACAACTTTTCATATCTCTCTATAACTTATCAAAAGTGACGCTTTAAGTCAATACATTAGATTTGTATTGCACTCCTATGTAAAACTACAGATAAAAGGTGATAATCTCAGCACTGCTACATCTCATAGACTCAAAACAGTTTACATGCACCTTGGCAGATGGATTTCAGGCATTATCTGTCAAAGGAGTTACCCCATGAAAAATATTTATCACCTATTCATAGGATAAACGGTGGCAGCTATCCCAAGAATGGGGCGTCCCCAAGTGCCCTCTCTGAATGATGTGCTAGTGTGCATGTTGGTCCACCACTCCATTCACTTCTATGGGACTGATAAAGACAGAGGTCCGTGGTCCGACATTTGCACTATCTCTCCATTCAGAGAAGGGATCTATGGGTCACTGGAGGTCGCAGCGGTCAGACCTTCAGAGATCCAATATTAATCTCCTATCATTCAGATGGGTGATAAATACTTTCAGTGGGTCAACCCCATTAAGGACTTTTCCAAGGTTTCCTACACAAGGAAGAAGAGCTTACAATCTACTATGTCCAGATGATGTAGACCTTATGGTTCCAGCATTATCTACAAACCCACTAGGATTGCACATGATCACTGGCACAAGGATGTTAAAGGAACCACATGTGTTTCTCTTTGATCATAAGGAATGACTTTCTTAAGCCTCATTCACACGTCAGTGTATGATCAGTGATTTCCATCAGTGATTGTGAGCCAAAACCAGGATTGGAGCCGCCACAGAGATAAGGTATGATGGAAAGATCTGCACCTGTTCTGCGTTTAGAGCCACACCTGGTTTTGGCTCAAAATCACTGATGGAAATCACTGACCAAAACACTGGCGTGTGAAAGAGGCTTTAGGCTTTGCATAACTCACCATTATGTAAACTTCCTTAAACCCTCTTTCTTCAGCAGTTCCATAGAATAGCTCATAAAAATCTTGGGCGTGTGAACTATTGCAATAGATACATGTGATAATTGTGTAATCATTAATACTTATGGTAATATGTTCCCAAATCATTTATGGTGAAAATAATCAACCCATCACTGTAATGCAAATTGTAAAGGGACAGTAATAAAATATTGATCACGTGCACTTAAAGGGGTTGCTCATATACTGCAGTAGTACAGCTGAATACAGGTTATTACTCCCTGTTATCAGCCATTTTAAGCTGTAGAGACACTGATTATAGGGCAAGTAATTACAACATGTTGTCGTTTGTTTCAGGCTGTGGATAAAATTGACTATAGGGCAAGTGGGCAACCTATCGTTCATCTCATTTTCAAGTAGATGATAGAAAAGGGGAAAAAACCTCACTGACCCCATAATGACTACTTCATGTCACTTATCTTCACCTCCAAATACATCTAAATGAATGATATCCACTACTCCTCTTATATAAGTGCTGCACGACTATTATAGCCTGATCACTTTAAGGGTTACTGGCCCTTTAAAAAACAGATAACTGCAGACGCCTCAGAGAAAGGTGCAGAAGGGAAACCATAAAGGAAACTAGCCTAATGTGCACTTCCTTCAGGAAACACTTGGAAGAAGCAGATCTGACTCACAGATCAAGGGAGCGCTGGGATCAATGGAATTGGATAACCAGTTGTAATTAAAGTTGTGAACATTATCCATATCCCAGAGGGTGAGCAAAACTTGTAGTGGAGGGGAAAACGCAGATTATGAGAAATCTATTGATGTCAGATTGCAGTTTTGGTTGAAAAAATTGGGTCTAAATCGACCAAAAAATCTGGATAGATAGACAGATAGGTAGATAGAATAAAAATTCCACGGCACTCCCAAAAATGTGATTCAAAAAGTGATGTTCTTTATTTCACCAGAGCATAAATAAAGAACACCACTTTTTGAAGCACATTTTTGGGAGTGCCGTGGAATTATTTTTATTCTATATTCATTGGATTGGATCACATCCATAGCTGCTGGCACACAGTTTTACTTTTTTATTCAGCTGTGCCACTTTCATTTCTTTTGAATAGATAGATAGATAGATAGATAGATAGATAGATAGATAGATAGATAGATAGATAGATAGATAGACCTGGCTGAAAACTACACCAATATTCAGTTTTACTACTAGTCAGTGGGATTCCCATATGACTCATATGTCCTCGCAGTTTTTGCAGGTGAAGCCAGGGACGGACTGGCCATAGATTCTACAGGGAAATTTCCCAATGGGCTAATGCCCAGGGGACCACCTGAGCCCCCCTCACAGCCGCTGTTCAGGTACATAACGATCTGATGCTCTCAGCATTAATTAATGCCAGGATCATGAGGTACTTTCTGTACCTGGCCAGCGGCCGCAGGTGTCCTTCTGAATTCAACTGCATTACTGTCCTCATGGTGATAGGGCAGTATTTTATGCTGCACTGTGGTATTTGGTTTTGCTGGAGCAGTATTTTGTGCTGCGCTGTGGTATATAATTCTGCTGGGACAGTATTTTGTGCTGCACTGTGGTATTTGGTTCTGCTGAGGTAGTATTTTGTGCTGCACTGTGGTATGTAATTCTGCTGGAGCAGTATTTTGTGCTGCACTGTGGTATTTGGTTCTGCTGGAGCAGTATTTTGTTCTGCACTGTTGTATTTGGTTCTGCTGGGGCAGTATATTGTGCTGTGGTATTTGGTTCTGTTGGGGCAGTATTTTTTGCTGCACTGTTGTATATAATTCTGCTGGGTCAGTATTTTGTGCTGCACTGTGGTATATAATTAAGCTGGAGCAGTAATTTGTGCTACACTGTTGTATTTGGTTCTGCTGGGGAAGTATATTGTGCTGCACTGTGGTATTGGGTTCTGCTGGTGCAGTATATTGTGCTGCACCTTGGTATTTGGTTCTGCTGGTGCAGTATATTGTGCTGCACTGTGGTATTTGGTTCTGCTGGGGCAGTATATTGTGCTGCACTGTGGTATTTGATTCTGTTGTGGCAGTATATTGTGCTGTGCTGTGGTATTTGGTTTTGCTGGGGCAGTATATTGTGCTACACTAAGGTACTGCTGACCCCGCCCACTTCTGCTGTCCATGACTACTTGTGTTCCCCTGCTTTCTGTCACTTTGGACTCACATGGGGCCACTTTTAGGTTTTTTTCCAGGGCCACTTTAAGTTTCCAGTCCACCACTGTCCTTTTCGAACAGGTGTAGCCGTGGAAAGGGGCCTACTGCAGCTTCACCCAGGGGAGGACTGGGAACCTAAAGTGGCTCTGGAAAAAAGCCTTAAAGTGGTCCCATGTTGTAGGTGAGTCCAAACTGACAGAAGATGGGGGAACACAAGTAGTCAGGGACAACAGAAGTAGGCGGGGCAAGCATTACCTTAGTGCAGCACAAAATGCTGCCCCAGCAGAACCAAATACCACAGTGCAGCACAAAATACTTCTGTCCGTGCTGCTGTATTCAACTATTTCATCGTACTGAGGAAGGCAATACAATTAAATTGAGGAGGGGAGCTGCAGCTGGTGGCTGAGGTGTATAAGTATGTGTCCATGAACTAAACTGTAGATTTGAAAACTTCAGTATGCCCATTGCATGTAAGCCTGGTTTTCGGCTGTGTGTCCCAGCCCTCAGCCTGTTGCTTTATCTCTTTCAGGAGCGCACAGATTACAGGCCTCACCCATGTGAAGGATCTTTCATTGGTGAGAGGGAGCTGGGACTATAGCCTGCACATTGCTTTAGTCAGTCTATTTGCTTACTGGTCAGGCAAAGGGTTAAGCCCGCTCAGTCTCCCTGTCAGGCCACCACGCTGCATTTTCTACAATCTGTGAAAAATCATCAAATGAGGAAGAGGAGGTTTGATTTTATCTGGAAGCATCCCATTCAGCCACAACATAATTGGATTTTATAGATGGAAAATCCAGTTTTGGTGGCGCTGGGGTCATGTGAGGTGACGACTGGGGACACTGGACCTATTTACTGCAAACAGGACGCATAGTGCAGAAGACGGTGACAAACTTGTGACTCGCAGCAAGAGCTGAACAAATATGCTGCCTGCTTGGGAATCACAAACAAAACCCATAGGCTGAGCGCCGGCTGTTTGTCTTACCTGCAGGTTATTAGGAGAGAGGGGCACATCATCTGACCCGGGAGAACACGTGAAGGAACGCATGACATCCGCTTCTCCCAGACGTTACATCTACATACAGGGTGATGATCAGTTCTGTTAAATATTCTGCAGCAATGTACACAGCTTGTGGTCACTGCCATCTCTGTCCCCAGAGGCTCTCATTCAAATCTTTGTATGTTGCACACAATGTATAACTCTTATTATATGTGTTTCCAGAAACTCCGATTGTAATCTCGCTGTCTCAGATGTATTACTCCAATCATCCCTGATGCAGGGAGCTCACGATCATATCTTCATATCGCAATGCATCACTCAGGAGCTCTCCAGGGGCTCTCGGTGTGTCATTCCCATCATCCCTATGGTAAGTACCTAGGAGCGTAGCAGTCACCCTAAGGCACTAATGTCCGAGGAGGCCAAAATCTTCCACTAGTAGACACATGGCACCATAACTGGCACATTTTGCATTGGGTCCAGGAGCTTCAGGTTATCTCTCTACCAGAAGACCTCCTTATGTCACACCGACCCCTTCTAGAATCTTAACTTTTTGCCTCCTTCTATTTCTAACCCCTAACTTAATCCTCACAACTATTGTGTCCTTTAGTATCTGAGTTAGTTTAGTCCAAGAACTGATTGTTCTTATGTAAGAGAAGTGGATTTGAAGACCAGCTGCCCGTTATATCTGAATTATACCGTATTTTTCGCTTTATAAGACACACCCGATGATAAGACGCACCCCAGATTAGGAGGGAAAAAAGGAAAAGAATATTTTTCAGCACACCTCATATCAGACCCCCCATAAATTTCAGGACATCACATCAGACCCCCATATCAGCCCTCCATGTCGTAACCCCATCAGCCCTCCATGTCAGACCCCCATCAGACCTCAGATCAGCCCATCAGCCTCCATATCAGCCCACTGTGCCCCCATATCAGCCCACTGTGCCCCCATCAGACCTCAGATCAGCCCATCAACCCCCATATCAGCCCACTCTGCCCCATCAGACCTCAGATCAGCCCCCATATCAGCCCACTCTACCTCTATCAGACCTCAGATCAGCCCTTCAGCCCACTGTGCCCCCATATCAACCCACTCTGCCCCCATCAGACCTCAGATCAGCCCACTGTGCCCCCATATCAGCCCAACATGCTCCCATCAGACCTCAGATCAGCCCACTGTGCCCCAATCAGACCTCAGATCAGCCCATCAGCCCCATAAGGATAAAATAAAAAACTCTCTCACCTCTCCTGCGCTGCAGCTCCGCTCCGGGTCCGGCGCTCCTCTGTCTTCTGCCAGCACTGCCCTGTCACCTGACTGCATGCAGCGTCAGGTTATAGTGCGCACACTACGTCCTGACCCTGTACGCAGTAGTGCAGCGTTGGCAAGAGAAGACATAGGAGCGAAGGACCCGGAGCAGAGCCTTGGCACAGGAGAGGTAAGAGAGTTTTTTATTTTATCCTTATGGGGCTGATCTGAGGTCTGATGAGGGTCCCGGCACCTAATACATACTACCGAGCGCTTCCATAATGGAAGCGCTCACTAGTATTCGCTTTATAAGACGCTTTATAAGATTCCCCCTACTTTTGGGGGGGGGGGTGCATCCTATAAAGTGAAAAATGCGGTAGGTGATAACTATTAGATCATGAGAATCGGGACTATACCCTGCATGTCCCCCTAAATGAGTGAACTTGCTCTCCATTTATTTCAATGTGACCCATTTGATCCCAGTGGTCGGACTTCCACCAATCTAATATTTATCCCTTAGGGCTTATGCACATGACCGCTGGTGTTTTTGCACTCCACAAATCTCCATAGCCTGCTTGAACAGGGCATCGGAGCATCCTATGCTCCAATGCCCTCCTTAGCGCAGGGCAAAGGCATTTAGCCCAGTTCCGGCGACGTACCGGGCTCTGCCAGGCGGAGGCTTCCGCCCGGCAGTGAGCCCGGTGACGTCACCGGCGCTGATGGGCGGGCTTTAGCGCTGCCCTAGCCAGTAAAACGGCTAGGGCAGCGCTAAAGCTGGCCCATTACAGCCGGTGACGTCACCAAACTCACTGCCGGGCGGAAGCCTCCGCCCGGCAGTGTGTTATGTAAATAAAAGAGCCCTTGCCCTGCGTGATCCAGCGCAGGGCAAGGGAGGGCATCGGAGCATGAGATGCTCCGATGCCCTGTTCAGGCGGGCTGCTTGGGTGAATATAAGGGTATGTCCGGGTTCAGCTCTGAACCCGGACAACCCCTTTAAGATGGGATTCCAAGCATATGTTAGGGAGGAAAGGTGCTTTTTGAGAAGGAGGTTATAAGGGTAGGCAGTTTAATGAATGAATACAAGGCAATTAGTATGAGCCTCCTGTTAATCCTGACTTGGGACCTCATCTTATGTGCCTGGAAACAATTAGGGTCAAGCATCTATGGTGACAGAGGAAGCCTAAAAACACACAGCACTAGAAGTCAGTAAATGACCTAGTTACCCATCGTGTTTCTTTCATCTGGGGTTCACATGAACCAATTTGAGTTCTTTTTGCTCTGTGATAACGACTTCCCTTTGCAATTTCCTTGAGGAACTGAGATTGCTACAATAAAACAGTGATTACCAACTCATAGCAGAACTGCAAGATTCTACCTGTACGTCTAGCAGGTGAGCAGGGTAATGGATAAAGTGATATCCACCCATTCATCCTTCCATCCATCCACCCATCTACTCATTCATTCACTCCTTCATCCCTTAATTAATCCATCTAATCTGTCTATCTATATCACTCTATCTATCTCACATCTAATTATCTATCCCTTAAAGGTGTTACCTCACCATTTATAATGTAGAGAAAGTGAATACAAGGCACTTACTAATGGATTGTGATTTTCCATATTGCCTTCTATGCTGGCTTGATTCATTTTCCAAGCGCATTATACACTGTGTGTCTCCAGGAGTTATGACCACACTGTAATCCAGCAGCGGTGGCCATTATTACACACTATAGGAAAAAGCGCCGTGCTCTATGGTGAGGACATGCATAGGCACACATGCGTAGCAGATCCCATCCCGGCCACCTGATATCTGTGCTTCAGCAGTGGTCGTAACCCCTGGATGTGAGCAGTGTATCATCCAATGAACGAGCGTTTGTGAAACTGTCATTCATGCAGGCACCTAAATTATCATTTCTGGGCAGCAGATAGTGCTGTCTAAACAGAGATCTGCTTCTCAGAAACAATGCAGCTGTATGAGGATGAGCGATCACAATAGCAATTCCTTGTCCTTCAACCCCACTGAACGAGCAGCCAACTGGCGGGAAGTAGAAGTTCCTTCCGGACAATCTGCTGCTCATTGGCCTATAAAAATGCACCTTTAGGTAAGCATTAGAGATGAACGAACGTGCTCGTAACGAGCACTGTACCGCTCGGCTCCCCTGCGCTCGCATGGGCGCAGGCAGCTGCTTCCGTTGGGTGAGGAGGACGGAAGCGACTGCTTGCGCCCATGCGAGCGCAGGGGAGCCGAGCGGTACAGTGCTCGTTACGAGCACGTTCGCTCATCTCTAGTAAGCATGCATGTGTTTTCAGTGGGTAGAGAGTGATGAACAATTGAATGACAACTAAATTGACTGACAACTAAGCAGCTTATCTCCTGTGGGACAAAGGATCTGGCGTATCGAAATCCAATAGATAGTTGGCTGGTCCCACTGAATCAGCTGGTTTGGATGACTTTGCGCTAATGTGTATGGGCACCTTAAATGGCAAGTGTACAGTGAAGACCACCATTTTGAGAAGACCACCTGTTTATCATGACCCGATTTCCTGTGACAGGTTTACAGTCCCATTATATATTTTGCAATGCTTCTTTGAGGGATACTCCTCTAGAGAAACATTATTTAATGTAACTTTGGTTGGTTTGTCTCAAATTGACTTTATTGTTCCTACTTTAACCATTCTGGAATAGATGAAGACGCTCTTTTTAGGAGACTTTGATGTCTATTGTGTCCATCGTGGTGCATGAAGTTTTTTTTTTCCCTCAAAATTCTTTCCCACTGGTCAAGTCTGAAATGAAGACATCACCCTCATGGGCATCAACTGCACATACATCTATATCTGTATGGTAAATCCTATTTATATCAGACATGAAAGTGGGAAGAACGTACAATGTCAAAACTATCTATGAACAGAACCCCTTGTCACTTCATTTCACTGGAGGGTACACACAAGATGCTTTCCGAAAGCAGCAGATAACTAGAGGCGGCCTGCGGTTTACTGACGCTAAGTCAACATGACATCTGTCACTGTCCTCCTCCGATGAGACACGAATGACTGCACAGTGAGCACCAAGTTCTCAAGTCAATGGCTTCACAGCACTTACAAGAATAAAAGACATACAAGAGAGAAGTCATCACAACTCCTGGCCTCCTCTCTACTCTGCTGAGATTTCTGGTATCTCAGAACATTATAGAGTAGTGGAGGGTCTTTCTATTTTTTGTACCAAATTATTTTTATTCTTCATCCTAAAAAGAAACCTGGAAAGGATCACAGAGATGAGATCTAGAGGAGATCTACTAAGCTAAATGCACAAGAATTCTGGCTCAATTTGTGTAAAAAAATTGCATATATGACATTCACTGCATACATTTTGTGTTTTAGGTACTTGCTGTTCCTCACTAACCAAGAGGGCATGGCTTAGTGGAAATTTTAATACAAAATAAGTCAACCAATAGCTAATGTAAAGTTAGATAAAGTGTCTAACAATACACCATAGTTATGATATTGCATCATAGACGGTGATAATTTTGGCACTTTAGTAAATTTGTTCTATGGTGTCTTTTCTCAATAACTTCCATGAAAAGTTGACGCAAGCCAAAGACTCTTCTTTATTCAGATCATGGATGGTTGATAAGTTTCTGATCAATTGAAGTCTGAGTCCTGGGATCCTCATGATCAGGAGGACTGGAGACTTGTGTCCACCATTTCAATTATATGTAGCTCATGTATGTGCACTACCACTCTATTTAAAGGTTCTCTCTGGGAATTAAGAAAATGAAAATACTTAAATATTACTTTATTATAAATATATTTCCAAATACCTTTCATTAGTTATAATGGCTGGTTTTGTCTACGGAGCAATCATCAGGAGAAATAAAATGGCTGCCGTCCTATTAATAAACACAAAACCTGTCCTAATCACACAGCAGGACAAGTTACTTCACAACAATGATCTAAAGAGCTTCCTCTGCCTCCTCTGCTACTTGTCAGGGATTATGATTCTTCCTGAACACAGTTTAATGCAATCTTTAGGTGAATTTCTGTAAGAATGGAGTTCATGAGGAGACATGAAGTACAGTGAGGAGGTGGGAATGTGGCTGATGAGCAGCAGCACTTGTATGCAGTCTCCATTACAACAGCCCCACATTGCCACACACTGTCCTGTCTCTCCTTAATGTCTCCTCATGAACTCCATTCCTACAGAGATTCAGCTAAAGTTCAGGATTATAATCCCTGACAAATAAAACAAGAGGATGAGGCAGATCTCTTGGTCAGTGCTCTGAAGTAACTTGCCCTTGTGTGTGTGTGGCCATTTTATTTCTCCTAATGATTGTTCCCTAGATAAAATGAGCCATTATAACTAATGAAAGATAGGTATGAAGGTACAATTGGGATATTCTTGTTTGACCTCATGGACCCCGTTGTGGCAGTGCCCTGACACAGTCTCTGTACCTGGTCCTCAGGCTACTTGGAATGAGAAGAGAGGATAGAACAGTTCATAAGAAAAGGTGTCAGGTAAAAATATCCCAAAACCTCTTAATTGTACCAATTCCAGAAGCCTGACTAATAAAAGTGGTAAACTGTAATTACAGTACTCATGTCTGAGGAGGACTATGACATAGTGGGAATAACTGAAACATGGCTGGATGATAGCTATAACTAGGCAGTTAACACACAGGGTTACAGTAGGTTTAGCTATTATTGTTCAACCTGCAGAATAAAAGTGCTTTTCCTGGAGATGTAATACAGACACACAGTGCACACAGGTATGTTTGGGATCTGTATGCAATCTTCTGTGGGGCAGTGCTCTTAGTTGAAAAACAGGTGAAAGACTTTCTTTAAGTAATGTAGTATACAAACCATTATTTCTGATATTTCAGGACTCTATATTGACAGGGAACATTCCACAGGATTGTCGCTTAATAAATGTGGTGCCAATATTAAAAAATGGGTCAAAAACAGAGCCCGGAAACTATAGTCCAGGAAGTTTAACACTGTGCCACATAAGAGGCTAGTATAGAAAATTAGAATGCTTAGACTGGGAGTAAATGTGAGTATGTGAGTATGTGAGTTGTCTCAGTGATCAAAAACAGAGGGTGGTTATTAATGGTATATACTCAGATTGGGTCACCATCAATAGTGGAGTACCATAGGGGTCAGTAATGGGTAAATCAATATATTTAATTACTCTAGATACTAGCTGGTGGTCATAATAATGTGACTTGACTGTGTAATATGTGGCAAGGGTGGTCATATATTCGCTGCAGGGCAGTTGGTCCAATTAAGATACAGCGCTAAGTCCACTTTACTATTGCCTTGCCTCTCTCTGCTTCTGGCTCCCACATTTCAAAACTGCTTTGTGGCCGCCACCTATCAGACCCTTTGAGATTTACCAGCTATTCTGCCTGTTGTAATAGTAGAAGGGAAATCCAGCTCACCCAGTCTAAGATGTCTTTGGAATCCTGACCATTGGTTGGGTCAAAGTTTAACATCAAAGAAAGCTTTTAGTCCAGCATGGTGGGTAAAAGCCTGTTACTTAAATGTCAATCAGGCAAAGATAAAAATATTAGGAATAAGTTGAAATAAAAAGTTAAGAGCCATTTACCTGTTTTGACCACAACCTACTCTATTACTGATAGCATGCTTGTTTTGCCTATTACACCTTTAGGCCAGGTCCAGATGTGACAAAATTGTTGCAGTTTTGCAGTGAAGATCTTGCACCACAAATCTGTGGCAATTTACAGTGCAATACATGCGCATGGAGTTGTCAAACCATAGTGGGTTTTTACCACTGATTTCACCTTTTGCAATGAAAAAGGTGAAATCTGCAACAAATTCTGCGTTAACTCAGCAAAATCCATGTGGAAATTATACAGTAAATACAATTTATTGAACAGCCTGGGGTCTGTGGTACATTTAATCCACCATTGTACTCAGGAATTTTGTCTGAGGATTTCCTCCAGGTATGGGTTGAGAAGACTTGTGATCCGATAGAAGACCTATCCTTTTCAGGTTGAAGTAGACTTTAGAGGTGCTGGTGGGATCTGATGACAATGTGATATCAATAGCTGGCCAATAGCTGCATGTATACGGGGGATGGGCTGTAACAGTCAAACAAGCATTGAGTGTATGGCCAGCCTAAGAAAGGCATGCAAGAGGGCATGCAAAAATGAACAAGCCCAGGACTCAGAGAACTAAGGATCTCATCAAGTATTAAGGCAGGAACCAAAGCATTAACTTTATAAAACATAGGGACTAATGCTTAGTATTTATTTTATAGGTGAACCCTTGGAAAAGAACATAATGGGACCCATCATGTGTCACGCTATAACATTTTAGGTACCCAGGACAGCAGGGGAGCCCCAAAATGGCCACAGGAGTAGCCTAAACTAGTCCCCTTTTTCTTATGGCTCCATACAACTGAAGGTGAAACTCTATACTATGTACATAATTGACGACAAATATTTTCACTATCACTAATGCACGACTTGACTATCTGAAATTTTTATTAGGAGATTCCTACTCCTCCAGTAAGAGAGATTGAAAATTACAGGTTGTGACATCCTTGTCCCCTATTCCTGAGATCACTGAATAGTAGGTAGTGTGATCAGCAACTGAATAAAAATGTGCAATTCCTACAAGATCAGGATTGGGGAAGGGGATGCAAGTAATTCATATTTTATATATTTTTATTATTTTATTTGAAAATTAAAAATGTTAAATAGGTTAAATATAAATATATAATAATTAAACATGTGGCACACACTAATATTATTTTCTGTATTTATTTATTTACTGTATGTATTTATTTATTTATCAATGAACAAAATAGATAAATAAGGATTTTTTGATGAAATATTTTTGTATTAATTTAATTTTTGCTCATGGAAATGACCTTTAAATAAAAAAAAGGCAAAATATTCAAGGCAACAAAACAACTTTTTTTTTTTTTTTTAAAGAAGGTATTCAGAAAAGTTGTCAGTATCAGAGAATGTGTCAAGGAGAAGAGACCTGTCAAGCTAAAATTTGCAATCCAAAAGATAAGACTGTCAATTCGCACGCATTTCCCCAGCTGGCAAGTAAAACTGACGCACTTACCTGTATGTTTACCCACAAATACGCCTTTAGCCTCATTGTCAAGATTTTACACCTGGAAAGCTATCTGTCACATTAATACACATGAGTGATCTGGAGATCAAAGGCGAACGCAGCAGTGGAGAAGATATTTACTGGACATCTGTCAACAAGACTTAGAATTGCAAATTTGTCCCTACATATTTAAGACACTGACTTCAAGAAGCAAGGGGAGGACCTTCAGAAGAGGAAAACCTGCTTAGAAATATGTAAAAATAAAAACAAAATTCAAAATCCAACTCAAATGGGTTATTCCATGATTAATGGCATAACCCCTTTAAATCAGGTATCGTACAGTACATGATGACCCTTTCTAACAAAGCTAAACCCAACCCTGTACCTCAAATAGACCTAGAGATTGCTCCAGTTGCTCTGCTAGATTAATTTCAATCTGGCACCCTGGGGTGGGGGTGGGGGGTGTCCATTCTGCTGAAGCGTTCTTCCTGTCACAACCTGTCCAATAGGAGATAGGGCTTGTGGTAGTCGAAGAATTGAACCGAGCATGTGCGTCCACCTCACGAGGCAGACAAAATATTAAGGAAAAGGAATAGAGATGAGCCTGAGGAGGACGGAAGCGGCTGCCTGCGCCCATGTGAGCGCAGGGGAGCCGAGCGGTACAGTGCTCGTTACGAGCACGTTCGCTCATCTCTAAAAAGGAAAACAGCAGGTGGCGCTATAAAGATACATTTTATTGAATAACTCTTTAACTATAGAAAATGTTTAAATACATGCGTTTACAAAAGTATTCTGATTCAGGTGTTGGTTTGAAAATGTTGAATATTTTTTTTTCAAGGCAACTAATTTAACAGTAATAATTTTTTATTACTAAAAAGAACTCAGATTTTAATGGAGCCATTTTCATATCTTTGGTTACTGGGGTTCTCTTTTATTTCCTGTTGTAGGAATGTCTTTACCAGGCTGAAAATGCCTTTAAATAGTAAAACTGGCTTGGAGACTTGGAAATTGCATTGATGTTTTGTGATGCCTTTTCTCTTTGGGACAAATGGCATTGGGCAAGATGAATTTCATGCAATCCTTTGTTCCCCTTGAGATAAGTGGAGCTACAGTGCTTTTCTCTCTCCATATTTTGCCAAGTTGTATGGGGCAGGCTAAAGAGGCATGTCAGGAAAATCGTTGTCATTTGGCAAACATCCATCTGTGGTCTAGGACTGGCCTTGGGTGGAACTATATTAATTTTACCTGAACTATAGTTACCTAATGTTAATGGTTTATGAAAGTGTTTAGGAGCTGAATGGAGCCTTCAGGAGACAGTAACTAAGAAAAAAGCTTTGGGAGATACATGGTGTAGCTTAAAGGGATTCTGTCACCACGATTTTGCCTATTAAGCTATTTACACTACTGGATTCAGCTGATCATAAGGATTTCAAAAATGTTATTGTTAGAGGTCATAGATGAAGATTTCATGCTAAAAAAAACCTTTTTTAACAACTGCCAATCACTTACTTAAGGAGCCCAAGGGGATGTGCCCAGCGCCGTTGGAGCCCGGCCACACTGATTCCGTTGGAGCCCAGGACTGCCCACCTCATTAATATTCACTTCACTGCTTCAAGCAGTGAAGCTCCGTCATGGCTGTAATCCCGCGCAGGCGCAGTACCTCAAGCGGTCTGCGGGCATCCGCCTCAGAGGATGTTCTGCGCATGCGCCGGCACTCCGCTCGACCCAGAAAGGAAGGAGTGCGCAGAGAGCCGGCGCATGCGCAGAACATCCTCTGAGGCCGATGCCCGCAGACCGCACGGGCGCAGACCGCTTGAGGTACTGCGCCTGCGCGGGATTACAGCCATGACGGAGCTTCACTGCTTGAAGCAGTGAAGTGAATATTAATGAGGTGGGCGGTCCTGGGCTCCAACGGAATCGGCGTGGCCGGGCTCCAACGGCACTGGGCACATCCCCTTGGGCTCCTTAAGTAAGTGATTGGCAGTTGTTAAAAAAGTTTTTTTTAGCATCAAATCTTCATCTATGACCTCTAACAATAACGTTTTTGAAATCCTTATGATCAGCTGAATCCAGTAGTGTAAATAGCTTAATAGGCAAAATCGTGGTGACAGAATCCCTTTAAGAATAGCTATGAGAACACTGGTGGATTCTGGTGGTAGCTTCTCTGATATGGGAGATCTGGCTCAGATGTCAAATAGGCCATGCCCCGTGGTCCCAAACTGCAAGCTGCATAAAGAATTGGAAAGGATGAGTCTTCAAGGATAATAGGTAAAGTAACAAAAGATTGGGATGTTCTGAATATTCACCCTTTACGAAGACTTTACTCTGGTTTGAAGCTTCTTGAATATAAGCAGGCACTTGGCTTGTGGCTGGAATATTAATCTAGGTAAATGTAGGTGTCAATAAATACTAACCCAGTTATATAAAAATCCAATTTTTAACATTTTTATTTAATTTTAAAAAAATATTTTTTATTTAAAAACACCCAGAAACTCCGCGTGATAATGGATTCAATCCCCTCATTGTCGTAAACATTAGACAAGATAGAAATGTAGATAAATATTTATAGACAGCGAAACCTTCCGTGAAGTGGGGGAAGGGGAATTAAAACGATTAAACCAATTTTTTTTTTCCTTTTTGCTAAACAACTTCCTTAAGGGGGAAAGGTCAGGCTAATCAGAGAGAAATGAAATGCAGCTGTGGAGCAAGATTCTTCTTAGAGAAAATACTTAGAACCTAAGAAAACATCTAATTGCCTCCTTGCTCTCTGTTTCCATCCACAATGGCAATTTTATTTGGAGCCAGTTAGATAATGAGTTTCGGAAGTGTCCGGAATTTACGTAGATTATTATAGTGTCTCTTGCCGGTGGGAGAACAGGATCGTCAAGAGTTCTTAATTTGTTTTTATTTGATTCCTAAAAATAAATACAATTAATGAATTTGTATTTATTTCACTTTTTATTTTGAGAATATTCACCTTATTTTTTTATAACCTGTAGGTGTCACTGTTGGTGATCTTTAGGTGTGTGACTGCATGTTCATCCACAAGTTTAGGATGAGTGGATTTAAAGGAGCACATCAAGTTGTCATAGTTACCTTTGTATCTTGTAACCAATGCGTTAAAGGGTTATTCCAGCATAATAAAAAAAATCCCAGCTGATGGTGCTAGGGTCCCCACTGCACTCCACTTCCTGCTTCCCATCTCAGCCAGTGATTGGCTGATCAGCATTCACAGCCATTTCCTGCCATGTCGAGACAGGAGCAGTAAATGGAGGCAGCAGACTGGTGATGAGTGATTGGCGAGGTGAGTATAAGTTCTGTTACTTTTTTACAGCATGTGCACCTACTGGGGCAGTTTTTTTCTTGCATTGGAGTACCACTTTAAATGACAGCACACTGCCTACCTGCAGTCACCACTGCATACAGATTTATAATTGTGGTGGTTGAGAGCTACATAATTATAAATACAGCAAGCGTCCTCTAGTGGTGGCAGCAGACAGAATCTCATCATGTAGAGGATTTGGAAAAAAAAGAGCTCAGACTGCTATAAAGTTATATTACAGATAAATATTAATCCACACACAAATATGGACCCATGCGTACATATTAGTTATAATACACCAGGCACCCCCGCCCATCAGCTGTTTGAAGAGGAGGCGCGCAATGTACCAGCGCTGTCTCCTCTTTATTGTTTACATGCTGGCCGTAACAGGTTAGTGGTGAGTAGGTGTAATTACAACTAACCGTCCCATTCATTTCAATGGGAAGGCTCGTTCCCATACAAGTCTACATGCATTGAAATGAATGGGACGCAGGGGCGGATTGGCCATAGACCTTACAGGGAAATTTCCCGGTGGGCCGATGCCCAGGGGGCCACCTGAGCCCTCCTCACAGCCTGCCAATTGAAGTTTTTGGGGATGTATTTTGTGCTGCTGGCAGTATTTTGTGATGGACTGTGGTATTTGGCTCTGTCGGGGTGGTATAATGTGCCACAATATGGTATTGCTGGCCCTGCCTTCCATCAATTTGGACCCGACTACAAAACGGGGCCACTTTTGATATTTTTTCCAGGGCCACTTTAAGTTCCCAGTCCGCCCCTGATGGGACGGTTAGGTGTAATTACACCTGCTCACCGCTACCCATGTTACGGCGAGCAGGTAAACAATGAAGAGGAGGCAGCGCTGGTACGGCGCGTGCCTCCTCTTCAAACAGCTGATCGGCGGGGGTGCCGGGTGTCAGACCCCCACCGATCTGATATTGATGACCTATCCTGAGGAAAGGTCATCAATAAATTTAACTTGGAGAACCCCTTTAATACATTCTTTGAATTCTATGTTATGCATGATTTATTATGGGTCTGATTGGTATGACATAATTGATCCTTAGTATCATATTGTATAAAAAATAAACACGAAAAAAAATCAGTACACAATATAAAAATAAAAGGTCATTGAAAAAAATGAAAAAAAAAATATAAAAAATATATTCTATATATTACAAGCCTTTTATTTTTGGTGTGAGCCTTGATATGAGTACAGCAATGTGGCCCCGGGGATCTTTTTGGTTGAGAAAAGTCTTACAAATCAGTTGGTTAAATGAAATAGACAAAAATAGACACTTGTCACAATGGTTTAATTCACTTCTCAAAAAAAAAAAAAAAGTTTAAGTAAATATTTTTTTTAAACATTATGTCGGAGTGAGAGTTGTGTATCAGTCAAGTGACTTCTTCAGGGAAATATGCAGACGCTCAGGGCTATGTTCTCATGGAAAATGCACCTGATTACTGGACAGATTTAATTTACTACATTTATATTATTTTTTTTTTATCAGAGCAACCAAAGTGGTGTAGGTGTTGTGCTTGTAGGAAAACGTCTACAACCGCCATCTCTCTCTTTTACTCACATGATTATGAAATCACATGTATGAACAGACCAGCCATCTTGGAGAGAAGGTTATACAATAGTAAATTATGGAGGGATAAAGAGGTGGTCCAAGAATAGAAAAACTTTGCACCACAGGACCAGTGTGGCACTTTTTTTGTCAGAAAGCAGCTATCTTTATCTAATCCTGTACAAACCCTTTAATTGATAAATTGGTCAAAGTTCTGTTGTGTTTGTCCTTGAAAGAAAATATCTCCAGTGCAAGTCAGAATAATAAAAATGATTAAAAAAAATAAAGAATGTCATTATCTCTATTGTTTGGCAAATAAGGCCCAGTTCACACTTCAGTTATTTGGTCAGTTATTTCCATCAGTTATTGTGAGCCAAAACCAGGTGGCGGTCAAAAACACAGAACAGCAGGAAATCTATATATTATACCTCATCTCTGAGTATGCATTACCACTGGTTTGGGCTCAGAATAACTAATGGAAATAACTGACCAAATAACTGAAGTGTGAACTAATTTGTATGTTTACAGAAGTCATATAGGGTGTACATACTGGGTAGCGGTTATATCAAACAAATCACGGAAAAAGGTGAACTGCGGCGGTAGATGCAATTGATAATATATGGCTAAACCCTCACGCTGATGTTAAAATGAGACTTTCGCCAATATATTCTTATATCAAGAACATACCGGAGCCAGAGCACCGCGTCCAGGTATCTCAGAGTGGCACGGGACCTAACACTAACCTACCTTGCCGTATGGGCATTTGCGGAAGGAGCATACAGGCCGACACACAGCGACCAACTCCTAGTTACCTCCAGCGTGAGATCACACATACAATGGGAGGAGGGAGGAGGCTGTGAGCCCCACCTACCAATGACTCATGTGACTCAGGCTACACAGGTGCACCAGAATGTTACCATAAGATGTAAGTCATGGTACATTCAAACCTGGAGTTGCCACACCTCCAGGTGTAAATGTCCAAACACAATTATGGAAAAAAAGTGATCTAAAATGGCAGAAAAGTGCTCAAACCCCGTAACTGCAGTCATGGCTAGAATATATATATATATTTTTTTGGATAGTATTTTACGCAAATTTGCGACTGGATCAAGGTCATACATTAGAGATACAGGTGACTTTCTGGAGAAAATATCACAAGTGGAAGTCCCGGACTCGGCTATATTGGCATCTTTTGATGTCACGAGCCTCTACACCTCTATTGATCACAATAGGGGTGTGGGGGCCGTGGCTAGATGCCTAGAGAAAGATCATTGCCCTAGTGCGCTTATGGTATTTCTCCTTTCATTGCTTAATCTGATCCTTACTAGGAATTATTTTACTTTTAAAAATAAGTACTACACGCAAGTACGTGGGACCGCGATGGGTTCCAACGTGGCCCCAACGTACGCCAATATCTTCATGGCCCACCTTGAGGAGGATTTCGTCTATGTATCGCCGCATTTCCAATCTGTTGTGGGTTGGTGGCGGTACATAGACGATATCTTCCTCATTTGGCGGGGCTCCTTGGAGGCTCTGGGTGGGTTCCATGAATACCTAAATAAGATGGACCCTGACATTACCTTCACTCTTGTGCAATCTACTGAGTCCGTACAATTCCTGGACACCACTGTGAGCAAGGAGGGGGGTGTGTTGATCACAGACCTTTTCACTAAGCCCACGGACTGCAATAGTCTGTTGAGGTATGAGAGCGCTCACCCTAAGGCAGTGATCAACTCACTCCCTCGCAGCCAACTGCTCAGGGTGTCCAGGATTGTACATGATCCATTGACTTGCGAAATGAGGTTAGATGACATGGCAAAAAAATTTCGAGAGAGGGGTTACCCCAGGAAATTGATTGGGAAACATAGACAGAAGATTTTTGCAGTTGATGCCAAACGCATTATCGATAAAGGCCAACGTATACCTTTTGTATCCACATACTCGGAGGAGAGCCGAGAAATCAATCAAATTATTAGGAAACATTGGCCGTTGCTAGGGGTGAATACGCAGATCCCAGAATTTAGTAACCCCCCACTCATGTCGTTCAAGAGGTCTCCCAATTTGAAAGATCTTTTGGTACGAAGCGAGCCAGGAGGAGCAACGAGAGACTCTCAGACATATATTGGGAGGAGAAGGACGGGATGTTTTCCTTGTCTTTCTTGTGTCAACTGCCGATATGTGAAGAAATGTGAGTCTTTCTTTGTTCCATGGACAGGAAAAACACATGATATTAGATTTTTTCTTACCTGCAACTCCAATTTCGTCATTTATGTGGTGCTGTGCCCATGCGGACTGTGGTACGTGGGGGAGACAACCCTGGAAGCCAAGGTCCGCATGGTACAGCACAGATATTCAATTCGAAAGAAGAGACGAGATCTGCCAGTCCCCAAACATTTTGTAGAGGCGGGACATACGGAAAAAGATTTTCAATTTATGTTAATTGACTATGTCCCCCCATTAAGAAGGGGTGGCGATAGGGAACGGACTCTGAAAAGGAAGGAACTAGAGTGGATACACAGACTAGGGACTCTTAAACCTAAAGGACTCAACGTAGACTTTAATCTGTCTGTGTATCTGTGAGGAAGGGTGTACACTACTTGTGCCTGTGATGCCCTGTTCTGATCTGTTCTGGTTGGAGTTGTTACAGCAGTGTGAGGAGAGCTATATTTGAAACAAAGTTTATTGTCAATTGATATTAATTGGTTGTTTGTCTGTTTGTTTACTTATAGATACCGCCAAAGCCTTTTATTGAACAGTGGACCATCAGGATGGGGGAACTCTATATTTTGGATTGGGACTATCGTGTAGAAATACATATATATACTTGCTATAGGTTTTTCCTTAATAATATAATGGAGGTATTGACATACGGGGTGCATGACCTGAGGATGCAGAATATGATTCTATCACAACTGACCATGACGCTGCTTACCTATAGGCCGTAGAGCGGGACAGTGATCCTGTCGGGATGAGGGGCGAGTGTCACTTTGTGCCACTATCCCCAATCCGTTGACATTGGAAGAGAGGGATTGACTTATGGTTAAATCGCTCTCTCCTGTGATCTGTCCTGCCTTGGACGCGCACACATCGATCCCAGGTTTGGGACTGTTGTGTGCGCAGGTTGATGTGAGCTGACTGGTCAGAGGCTGTATCGAGGATGCATGAGGACCGATATCACGCAGTAGGTCTTATTTTACCCGTCTTGGATTCTTCCTATCAGCATGCACAAACCTGACCCCGATAACATCAACAGAAGTGGGTGTGGACGGTCCCGTGACGCGGACTAAGGGGTGTGTTCTCCTGAAGTCTGACGCGGAGGAAAGAACCACGTGACTTAGTCAGGTGACCGGAACGGAGCCCCGAATTGGACGCATGCGTTGTTATCAGTGGGAGACGCTAAGGTTATTTACGATGGTCTACAATTACGGGATTCCCCCATCGATGATGGATCTATTAAGTATGCTTTTAAAGTTGTTTCTTTTCACTTGTAGTTATATGTATATTTGATCACCCATAATATCGAGTACGGAGAAACTATTATGTACACGAAAATTGAACACTTTTGGCCACTATGATTGGATTTGTAATGGATCCTTAAATATGGATATATGTATGAATATTTTTTGATCACAGATTCATATGAATGCTTTTTTGATCACAGATTTGTATTGTGTTTTGCTATTGTTATCACATGATTATTGTTATCACCTGATCACTTTGAACCCGCCCACATGTTCTATTTAATGTGGATAGCCACACTGTTTTAAACTATGCTTGAGAAAGGTCACATTGAGCGGACCGAAACGTTGCATTTGCATTTTTGGGAATAAAGAGTCCTGCACGGTTTCACGGCTTGGAGTGCTGCCTCGTTTTTTCGTTATATATATATATATATATATATTTTTAGATGTATCATAATCCAAGAAAGTGTTTGTGATGATAGATATGTGAAAAATTGATAGATATAAATGGATTATTAGACCTGATATAGCTAGATAGACAGACAGATAGATATGAGATAGATATGAAATAGAGTAATAGAAGGTATGAGACAGATAGATAGATACATAGATAAATACGAGATAGATAGATAGATAGATAGATAGATAGATATTGATCAATTGATCGACCAATAAACAGATAGATGTTAGACAGATAGACAGAGATACACTTTTCAGTCATAGAAAGGGGGGGCAAATGTTCTATATTGCTCTAGCTCCTCAGTATCTGGGCTTGTCATAATGTTAACTCTACAATAACCAAAAACAGCTTGAGAGATACAAAGAGTAGCTATGTCATATTGCAGCATTGCAGCCATAGATAATGTTTTTCAGGTGGAATTGAAGAAAGTGTTTGTGATGATAAATATATCACAATTAAATAGATATTAGATAGATAGATAATTAGATGACATAAACATAGCTAGCTAGATATATCGATAGATCGATAGATCGATAGATAGATAGATAGATAGATAGATAGATAGATAGATAATTAGATGACATAAACATAGCTAGATAGATAGATAGATAATTAGATGACATAAACATAGCTAGATAGATAGATAGATAGATAATAGATAGATAGATAGATAGATAGATAGATAGATAGATAGATAGATATCCAAGACACAAAAAACTCAGAGCTGCAAGTTCAAATAAGGATGGTGCCAGTGGCTGCAGATGCTATCAAGCCTCCAAATGGATATGAAAAAATTCCACGGCACTCCCAGATAAAGTTCACTAGTAGTATTGTTTAATTACCAGTGCAAATGATCATTAAAGAACACTACTATTGAATTTCATCTAGGAGTGCCGTGGAATTTTTTCCTTAGATAGATAGATAGACAATTAGGAGATTAAAAGATGGATAGATAGATAAATAATAAGAAATAGGTAGATAGATAGATAGATAGATAGATATAAACACAGAGATAGATATGAGATAGATAGATAGATAGATAGATAGATAGATAGATAATAAGAAATAGATAGATAGATAGATATATAGATAGATAGATAGATATAATTAGATAGATAGATAGATAGATAGATAGATAGATAATAAGAAATAGATAGATAGATAGATATAATTAGGAGATTGAAAGATAGATGATAGATAGATAGATAATAAGAAATAGATAGATAGATAGATAGATAGATAGATAGATAGATAGATAATAAGAAATAGATAGGTAGATAGATAGATGGATAGATAGATAGATAGATAATAAATAGATAGATAGATAGATAGATATAATTAGGAGATTGAAAGATAGATAGATATATAATAAGAAATAGATAGGTAGATAGATTGATAGATAGATAGATAGATAGATAGATAAATAGATAGACAAAAGAATCACATCAGCACTCTGTACGTTAAATGGTGGGTACCAGCAATCTGTACCTTGATTCAGGGTAAAATGTTGAATATGCAAAGAATAATGCAGATCTCCAGGCTATCAGTGAGAATTCATCAGTTTATTTACTCATGTTCAGTGCACAGTTTCAGTCCCACATTGAACAAAATCCCAACAAGCTCTGAACATGTGTAAATAAATTGCTGAATTCCCACTGATACCCTGGAGTACTGCATTATTATTTGTTTATTAGACAGATATGAGATAGACAGAGAGATAGATAGATAGATAGATAGATAGATAGATAGATAGATAGATTGATAGATGGATAATTGGGACAGATAAGAGATGTGATTTATTTTTTGACTGAAAAGTCACTGTAATGTGTTCTATATTTTATAGCTCCTCTGTATCTGGGCTTGTCAATCAAGTCTTGACATTAACTCTCCATTAACCTGAAAGGCCTTGAGAGACAGGTTAAAGACTGCTAATTCAGATGTCTCTGCTTTTTTTTTCGTTAACAGGGTGGCAGTGGAAATAATTAATAAACAGTAAAATCAAGGGCTGTAACTAATACGTTCCATGCCTCCGGAGCTTTAAAGGAGAACATCTGTTTTTGGATTAACCTAAGTACCCAGAACATCTAATGATGGTCCAGATGATTTCTTTGACTGAGTCTAAAGATCTCATTTCCGGCCACAGGAGAAGACCGAGCAGCGAACACCTGTTACAGGTTGTACTTCAGAGTCTGAACGACAACCGCTAATTGATAGGAACATTATAGCAAAATCATAAACCACTAGAAACAATTCCTGAATGGCAACTCTGTTTCCATCTCTAGCTTTTCAGATGGGGTTGACAAAATAGAAAGTGACACCATTAAATCTTCAGGAACATTGAAGGGAAAACACTAATTAACTCATCATTTGTGGGAATCTATGGCATAAGGTACTGTAGATCTAAAAAATACATTCAGCCAGAACCAGTCTTAACAGGAGTGGATCCAATAGGGGTAAAGTTGCTGAGGCCTGGTCCAGGTAACTACTGAACAACAGGAAGTAGACACTGGACAAGGTTACCAGGTTGACAAAAACCTACTAGGCCACTAGAAACTTCCACTACACTTATCGCCTACCAGGCATTATATAAGGGCCAGGGTTGAGATAAGTGAATGAATACTAAACAAATCAGATCTGTCACGAATTTCATAAAAATGCTTCTTCTAAACAAATCTAAAGTTTTGGAAATGCATTTTGCATGAATCTCTTAAAACTGTGATTGCCATTTTACATTTAAAACTCAGTACACTAGTGAGGTTCAGGACCTGTTTACTCATGGTCATGTGATTATAATGACATTGCAGGTCCTGAACCACATCTAAAAACGCCATCTACACTGATAATACAAGTCTGACAGCACATTTGTACATGTGCTTCCCCCTGTGGTCAGAAAAGATTGCTGTCTAAGGCGAGGCTGTTAGGTCAGCAGTCAGTGCATGTGCAGCCGCCCTCCATTCATTTCTATGGGGCCGCCGAAAATAGCCGAGCACTGGCTCGGCTACTTCCGTTGGCTCCATAGAAATATCCTAGAGATATGCCCCCATTGTCTAAGATGGGAATACCCCTTTAAGTCAGTAGCATTTACAATCATTGACAAAAAAAATAACGCACCAATAAGGTGTTTTTGGAAACAATGTGTGAATGTAATGATGATATATGCAAGTGATTACAATATAAGAGCGAAAGAATATATTTATTGGGTCAAACTGTACAATTGAAAGGAAGCTCTAGGCAGGGCCGGCCTTTGGGGTGTGCGACCCGTGCGGTTGCACAGGGCGCTTCACTCCCGGCCAGTTAAGGGGGCGCCCTGCCAGAGCGCCCCCTTAATGGCCCGGCCTGCTCCTGTACAGCGTCTTGTGCCCCCCCCTCAGACCTCAGATCAGCTCACGCAGCCACTTTAAAAAAAAACATACTTACCTGTCCTGCGCTGCCACTGCCATCAGGTTCCCCGCTCCACTGTCTTCCCTGCCGGCACGCACTATGACCTGACGCACATACTTCTTTAAGTAAATATATATATAAATGGGGGGGGGGGCGCCGAGAGAAAGTTTCGCACAGGGCGCCATCTACCCTAAGGCCGGCCCTGGCTCTAGGACTCTGTTGGGCCACCTCCACCCTGGAGACAAGATAAGATATAGTTGGGCTTGGAGGCATACAGGTTCTGTATAGTATCCTGTGGCCATTTGTCCACAGATGTTACAGCTTGACCTGTAGATCCTGCACACTGGTAGCCTGATGAAGATGGCGTTCTGGCTGGTGCCATAAATCCTAAACTGATGATAAATCTGGCTACTGGGCAGGCAAAGGAAGTGTTGTACTCTGGTGCAGACATTCCTGGGAAACCCTTGTTGTGTCTGGGTGAGCATTATCCTGCTGAAAAATGCCAGATGAAAGCCCTGCCATGAGAGGCTACACACATGGCAGCAGGATGTCCTGCACATATCACTAAGCTGTTAGTGTCCCTCATATCACTACTAGGGATGGCTCCTCAGATCTTCACACCAGCAGTGGTGGCAGCATGTTGCTCCACAGCAAAAGCAGGATTGAAGCACTCACCACAAGACCTCCATACTCAAATCTGACCATCATCGGATCCCAAACAGAACTTGGATTTGACGGTAAAGGTAATATGATTCCAGTCCGTAGCAGCCCAGGTTTCTTGTTTATGACACCACTGAAATGAAAGCAACAGTATCAATGGGAGGCAGTGTAATGGGCGCCACAACACCAAATTTCCTTTTGCTAAGTACTTGGAAATGGTCTGGCAAAAGATATGGGTGTGTAATGAAGGTGCCGCCTGTGTCTGGATGGTGGAACAAAACTGTGGGAGCTACCTGTGCTTGTCAGCAGATCTAACAATCTCTGCTGGTGGTCTGTCTAGGCTATTGAAAGCCTGTTCTCAGTGCATATGTGCCCTAACATAACCACTGCTCCTAACACCACCTAACAGCTAGGTCAGAATGGCCTAGATGGTGGGCAATTCGTCAAAATGACCTTCCTGCTTCTTTCTGTCAAATGTCTTTGAGGGTGTCGCAGAGGTATGTCTATCATTCAATGATCTTTCACCAAGAAGTACACTACCCAAAAATAGCATCTGAGAGATTTTTTATAGGGTAGTGGGGGGGGGGAGCACTTTTAAGCCCTCTTGTAGCAAGATCTAGTGTCTAATCACCACACCTGTAGACCACCACATATCTGCCAGAGACATAACTGCATGCCGAGTGTTGCAGCAATCTGATATTTTTCAGCCCCCCACCCCACATACTGATTCTACTAGTGTCTGCCTGCACAGATCTCCACAAGCTACCATGGCTGAAGGTACTTTTAGCCAACTATTCTAAAGTGTGAAAACAGTTTCCCTTTGTCAGCTCTCTGCCTGATCCTCGGTGACATTCTAAAGGCCTTGCTTGATAACACCACGATAGCACCTCCTGTCTATGGATCCCACTGCACTCTAGGTGACCCACTATACAGAACTCCGGCAGGCTACTCATCACAGCCTTCAGCATACTGACACTTCCAGGATGGGCACTCCATAGCCTGCTACAGGCTCTGAAGGCACCTCATGTGGACCACCACAATCTCTCTGTAGGCACCAAACCACTTCCTTTATCTATTCCTCTCTGCTCCTTCTACAAGTGTTGTCGAGCATTGCCACATCACACACCTTTGTCAGGGCCAGGTTCTTCCTGAGCCTAAATTGACAATGGTGTCTCCTCATGTTAGTTGCCAGTTAGGAAGCCAGCATTCCTAAAACATGCAATCAAAGATCCCAAAGGCAAAGACAGCACAGGCACAGGGTACACCATCCCAAATCCCCACAGCAAAACATACAGTGACATGCAAAATATACCCCCCCCCAACCTTGGTGTTTTTCCTGTTTTGTAGCATTACAACCTGGAATTAAAAGGGATTTTGGAGGGGTTGCACTATTTGATTACCACAACATGCTGACCACTTTGAAGGTACAAAATATTTGTACTGTAACACAAACAATAATTAAGACAAAAAACCAAGAACTTTTTGCATAAGTATTCACACGCTGAAAGTCAATACTTTGTGGATCTACCTTTTGCTGCAATTAAAGAGGCCTCTTTGGTATGACACTGGGATTTTTGCCCATCCTTCCATGCAAAACTGCTCCAGCTTCTTCAATTTAGATGGGTTTTGTTGGTGTACAAAGTCTACATGTCATGACGCAGAGTCCCAATTGGATTGAGGTCTGGGCTGACTAGCCCATTCCAAGACTTTTCACTGTTTCTCCTTAAACCACTCCAGTAGGGATGAGCGAACCGAACCGTAACGAACCAGATTCGTTACGAACTTTCCCAAAAGTTCGGTTCGTCATCGAACCGAATTTTCAGAAAGTTCGTGACGAATCTGGTTAAAATAACGGCGACGCAAAATATACGCATATTTATTGAGAATGTACGCTAATGCGTACATATTCAGTTAAGTAGCGTACCTTTGACAACGCTAGACTGTATGTTCGTTACTTGAGTAGGAATGTTCGCAGACGCAGTATATGCGTACGCTAATGCGTACATATTCAGTTAAGTGGCGTACCTTTGACAACGCTAGACTGTATGTTCGTTACTTGAGTAGGAATGTTCGCAGACGCAGTGTATGCGTACGCTAATGCGTACATATTCAGTTAAGTAGCGTACCTTTAACAACGCTACACTGTATGTTCGTTATTTGTGCGGGAATGTTCGCATTAGCGTACGCATTAGTGTAAATTCTCAAATATGCGGATATTTTGCGTCGCCGTTGTTGAAGTCACTTGGATTTTTTCCACTTTTTTCATTGTAATAGCAACTGCAAGTAAACGAAACTATACCCTATCTGACTCCCATTATTGTAGCAGCAATTATTCAGCCATTATAGCAAGGTTCGTTTTAGGTTCGGTTCGTACGAATCCGAACTTCACTAAAGTTCGCCGAAGCGAACCGAACCGAACTTTTCAAAAGTTCGCTCATCCCTACACTCCAGTGTAGCTTTAGCAGTATGTTTAGACTCATTGTTGGCTTGGCTATTTTCGGATGTTCCATAGTAGTGAATGGAGCATTCAAAATGGGGCAACAGTCTTCGAATAGAAGTTTGTCCCAGAGATTGGACCCATACCTATCAATAGGCCATAAAGAGCACGCCGACATCCTCACACTGTGCGTGGGTCACAACTCAGCATGCGGCACCTGCAGGAGAGGACCAGGGAGCAGTGAGTACAGAGCCAGCACACGGAGCGATGTATTCATCGCTCTGCGGTACTACTGGGCGCTTCCATAATTGCTCATTAGTGTTTGCTCCAGAAGACGTACTGACATTTTTCCCTACCTTTGAGAGAAAATGTGTCTTATAGGGTGAAAAATATGTTTTTTTAGTTTTTTGAAAAAGGTGTTTATTTCATTTAACTGTAACAATTTGAAGTATTTTGTCAGGTCCATTACATACAATATCAATCTATTTTAATTGTAAACTAACACAACTAAACAGGAAGAAGAGCAAGGGGAGGAGGTAAATACTTTTGCAAGGCACTGTACATACATACATCACAAATTACTATACTTGTATAAGGCAGTAACAAACAATACAATAAAGCAGTCTCCTAACCATCTCAAAACCAGGCCCTTCACCCACTTGCTTACCAGGCGCATTTTCCATTATTTTTGCACGTGTCTTTGAAAGGCTTTACCTTTTTTCTGTTCAGTTATGTAAATAATCTTTTCACTTTTTTTGGTGAGACACAGAGCGTTATTTTTATCATTTTTATTTTACTATCTTTTTGTTTTTATGTAAAAAAGATTAAAACATGTAATAGGCAAAAACTATCTTTCACACTTTTAAATTAGTTTTTTTTTGATAGCACAATGTGCAAGTAAAATATTTATTTAATTAATTAATTAATTAATTAATTATTTCCCATTTCCGTAGCGGTTGTTTTCATATATGATATGTATGGGTTATGGTGGTTGTAGTTGGGTTAGAAGCTGTGGTGTGCAGTTTTTAATTTTATTTTGTCTTTATTTAATTTTTTAAATTTATTTTACAATTTGTGCCCCTCATAAGGTCATAAAAGACCTTTAGGGGACATTTAATATTACATTTTTTTTAATGTATTGTTTATTGCTGATTTCTCCTGTAACTGGGGCTACATATTAGCTCCAGTTACAGGGGAAATACAGCCCCCAGAGAGGTTGTACAGGGCTGTATATCCTCAGTGCAGAGCTGATCTGGGTCTGATAAGACCAGGCAGCATGCGCATACTATCAGCCCTAGGCGATCACATGACCGCTGGAACCGGAGCATTGCAACCTCCTGATCTCTATACACAGTGCTCATTGAGTTGTATGATTAGACAGCAGCTGTCCTCTCTACAAGAACTTTTTAAAACATCCGTTCAAAGATATGTGACAACTGCCCAGATGTATATAGTCAACGGGCAGTCAGCAAGCAGTTAAAGTAGAACACATACAATTTTTGTAATTTAAGAAATGTATTACATTTTCTCCTCTTTGAGACCATCATAGATGTCATTGTCCACTACTAAGGGTCAGTTTACATGGATGCCGATCAATTACACGGATGCCATGTTGATCAGCGCTCATTTAAGGACCTTTATGCAGCAACCCAGGGTGGAGATGAGCATGAGAGGAGTAGCAGTGGATAATATGGTGGTAGTAGTACTCAGAGTTCACAGTGGCAATCTTCACCCTGGTTCTCCTTGGGCCGTGTACAGTGAATGAAAGGTTCTCCCTTTCTTTCCTCATGACACTCCCTGACCTTCTGTAGCTCCTGCCTGGTGGTAGTTCGGATTAACTTAATGGTGGATAGTTGACAGGATTCAAGTCAGTAGGACAGATGGTGGAGGCAATAACCAGGCCCAGTTTACTGATAACAAAGAACAGTCTCTTTACTGTGGATGATGGGTGATGCAGTAGAAGCATAAACCATACACAATTCTGTTGTATTTTCCAGAGTTTGCTTCTCCCAATACCTGTGTTTTGGTAACAATGATGGTAGTAGGGGTAGTTCCTGAGTCTCTCTCTAAACACTTTACAATCTTTCCATATTGACCATGGGCATGTAAAACTCTCACAATCAGTAATGTAGTTCCCACTGCGAGACGCAGTGAGTCTGTTACATAAGTGTGGTGGGTGCTCTCAGCACATATCCTCTCCACATGCAGCAAAGCCCATAGCCATAAACGAGCATTACCTTTGCTAACAAGCAGTGTCATATGTGATGCTAGACAGTCTGTGAATATTTTTCTTGCTTTCTCTCAGGTTTACTGCTCTCAGGAGTGGGAAGGGCTCACATATCTTCCCTTGGTGCCTTGATTGTGAGAAATTGTGAAGTGCAAGGCAGGGTCTCCTGCAGTGGTGGAAGAGGCAATGATGAGGCAGTTTTTAACACTGAAACGGTTCTTTACTTGCAGATCAAGTTCAAACACATCAGTTACAGTTCTGAAACTACAACTCCCAGAATCCTCCTTTAACTTCTATTGGAGTTACAACAACAGACAAGTAAGAGTGCATTCTGGGAGTTTAACAGCAGCTGGAATGCTGAAGGTTGCTGATCCCTGCTCTAACCATTCCAAATAGGGAGTGTTACAACAGACCCACCTAGCAAGTGGTTGCTAAGGCCTATTAACCATTATCTGTTCAGTTACACCATACATCACATTTTTGATCTCTTAGAAAAGTACATCCAGAAAATTCACATGAAACCTGTTCGCAGTGGAACACTGTACTGGACCGCATATGATACCACTAGGCATCTAAGGATCCATAGTACCCTACTGATTTAACAGAGACTTAATAAAAACCCATTGGGTCACCAGGAATTAAAGATTGTATCACATAGAGAGAGGCATTTTCTGTTATTCCGCTTTGACCCTGGAGTTGCTCCTCCCCTACAAAGAATAGAATTATAAAATGTTATCATATTAATGTATCATCTGAAGAATTGTTGCATCATGGGTAACATTAGTAAATTACTGTCAGTGATTGCCATGAGTCATTGGGTCTGTGTTCTTCATTGTCCTCAGGATTCCTTTGACTACCTTCATGGCAATGGGCTGGATGTGAAGAGTTCACCTGCATTAGCTGGAGACAATGCTCATAATTAGACATTAGCACCTCTTACCTGCTGCATTGGGGTTTAGTTTGTTGGTTGTTTGATGGAAGGAGACAGAATAAGGACTGCAAAGAAGAGTCGTTGTCAGTCAGTTTGCCCTGGGGGGATAAGACAAGCTGCTCTCAGCTCTTCTAAGTAATTATAGATAATCAACCCAAAAATGTCTGTGGTCTTTTCTTGTGTTCTGCATTCCACACTCCACCCACAACAGGATCTCCACGGCAAAAAAAAAAAAATCTGATTACTCCTAATTTGGACACTTTCTAAATTTGTGCTTTTAGAAATGGTGCACAGAGCAGCACACACTCAACATCCTGCAAAGCGTTGGATGAAAGACTGCAGCAAACCTCCCGGAAATATGGACGACTTTTCTCTCTAAAACATCCTGCAATTAAATCCTGCAGAGCCGTGACAGCCCCCTAAATCCACACATCATTAAAATATCTGGAGGTGGACGGAGCAATGCGATTAAAAGAGATTGCTACACCGACAAAAACTCTTGGACTGTAATGATATATGGAGACAAGAGAGGAAGAAGTCCATAAGGAAGAGTTCCAGTGTAATACAAGTGATGTAATAAGTGACTGCCACCAGGAAATTCTTTGTAAACCAGGCATATTGCCTTGTAGGGCTAGCTCAGCTGAATGTAATGATACCTCTCACTTAGAGAACCATTTTTTTGAGCAGTTAAGTGCACTGAGGGCAGGCTCCCAAGACACTTATGCACCCTTGGTCCTCCTGTTACCTCTGACAAACCCTCCCTCTCCTTCTTTTGCTCTTGATTGAGAGAACCAGGCCAGATGACTATGCAGGAACCTGGTAATATCAATCAAATAGACGGGCTGGCAGAGGAAGCAGGAGGAGCAAGGGTGCACAGAGTGGTTTGGGTCCGCCTTCAGTGCACTCGACTGCTCATTTACATTTACTTACTTTTTCTCCAGAATGAAACAACAGATCACTAATTAAAAGGTGTCTTTACATTCAGCTGAACTAACCCTACAAGGCATTGTGTCTGGTATAACAGTGAATTTCCTGAAGTGAACTTCTACTTACAATATAACATTTTCCAGGTAAATGTAAGCCCTCAAATCTTATAGAAAATTTTTCAAAATTTTTTTTTGTCTCAGGCACCTTTTTCAGACTCTAACATGGCAGTTTAACAAGGCTGATTTATCATTCTGGGAAAATAGGGGCACATAGATATAGAGATGGACTGAGGGTGGTTTGGGCTACTGGGCAATCATTTCCTTTACAGTCAGATACTGCACATTAAAGGAGTTAAAAACTTTTTATTTTTTCTTTGGAAAGTAGCCTTACACTTGTCCCTGGGTTGTGTATACTATTGCAGCTCAGCCCAGTATCATAAGTGTGAAGGTAGCCATGTTTTCTGCTTAATCCTCTTAGATATGCCCCTTAGTCCAATGTTTGTGTGCCAGGATTTGCCTGTCAGGAGGACAACAAAGTTGGATGACAATTCCCTTTAATAGGTATACATAAATACTATGTATATATACATCCACAAACAAGCCTCATGGACCATATTAGTGGTGGGATCATTCTACTTCAGGTGCCTGATGTAGCCAGGCCTACAACAAAATTCATCCACTAAGAAGTAACCATATTTTTGGAAACTCAGGCTATAAATCTTTTTGTACCTTTGTAGTTGTCAACTGCAAATACAAAAAGGTCCCTTTGAAACATAAAAAAAAACTCAAAAAAGAGAAAATGGAAGGATCAGGTTGAGGAGGAGGATGGGATGAAAGAATGTCCTCAGGTGTTGTCTGCAGTGTGAGTTCCCACCCAGGGAACTGAATCAGTCACACAGTCATAGGTGCAGCTGAAATAAATATATACAGAGTCACATGCGCCTGCTAGGTGTGATCCGTGAGCCGTCTTCTGTATTCATCACTCTGTATTAAAGACATTGCCATTTATTATGTGTCCTGCACCTTCTATGTAACTGTATTATCAGATTCCCCATAGCTGCTGGCAAGTTCATAATCTGGATCATGAAAGTATTCAGTTACCTGAGCCCATATCACAGTTTATATACTGAATAAATCTGCATAAAAAGTTGTGCATTTTTTGTAAAAAAAAAATAATAGTAATGTATACACACAGTTATGCCGCCAGCAGAATAGTGAGTGCAGCTCTGGGGTCTAATATAGGATGTAACTTAGGATCAGTACAGGATAAGTAATGTAATATATGGACACAGTGACTTCACTAGCAGAATAGTGAGTGCAGCTCTGGAGTATAATGCCCCTTTCACACGAGCGGGAGACTCGCATGTCTCCCGCAACGCATCTACAGGGCTGGACTCGGCACGGACAGGGATTGCATAGCATTATATGCGATCCCAGTCAGTGCCGGAGTCCAGCCCTGTAGATGCGTTGCGGGAGACATGCAAGTCTCCCGCTCGTGTGAAAGGGGCATAATACTGGGTGTGACTCAGGATCAGTACAGGATAAGTAATGTTATCAATGTAAACAGTGTCTCCACCAGCAGAATAACGAGTGCAGCTCTGGAGTATAATACAGGATGTAACTCAGGATCAGTACAGAATAAGGGCTCGTTCACACGGCCGTTGTGTGGCCGTGCCCGTGCTGCGGACCGCAAATTGCACCTACTGTGGTCCTTCCGCATGCGGATCACGGACCCATTCACTTCAATGGGATCCGCGATCCGCATCCGACTGTAGGCACGGACAGAAACACCACGGAAGCACTCCGAGAGAATGGGTCCACGATCCGTGATGCAGAATTCACATGGCCGGTGCCCGTGTATTGCGGACCTGCAGTATGCGGGCCGCAATACGGCCACGGCAACACAACTGCTGTGTGAACGAGCCAGGCTCATGCACACGAAAGTATTTTCTTTCCATGTCCGTTCCGTTTTTTTTGCGGTCCGTATGCGGGACCATTCATTTCAATGGGTCCGCAAAAAAAACGGAAGGTACGCGTGCTTTCCATTTCCGTATGTCCGTATTTCTGTTCCGCAAAAAATAGAACATGTCTTATTATTGTCTGCATTACGGACAAGGACATTACTGTTCTATTAGGGGCCAGCCATTCCGCAAAATACGGAATGCACATGGATGTCAGCCGTATTTTCTGCGGATCCGTTTTTTCATACGGTCATGTGCATGAGGCCTAAATAACATAATATGTGTATACAGTGACTCCACTGGCAGAATAACTAGTGCAGCTCTGGAGTACAATACAGTATGTAACTCTTGATCAGTACTAGTAATGTAATATATGTACAGAGTGACTTCGGCTACTTTCACACTTGTGTTGTGGTTTTCCGGTATTGAGATCCGGCAGGGGATCTCAATACCGGAAAAAAACTGATCGGTTTTGTCCCCATGCATTCTGAATGGAAAGAGATTAGTTCAGGATGCATCAGGATGTCTTCAGTTCTGGCAGCTTTCAGTTTTGTGAGCGGACACAAAACCGCAGCAAGCTGTAGTTTTGTGTCCGGTCATAAAAACTGAAAGAAACTGATCAGGTACTGAAACCAATGGAATCCGTCACCCATTGACTTTCAATGTATTTAGTGTCTGATCCGTTTTTTTTCAATTTTGATATCACACAACTGCATCCTGCAATGGAATGGATGCATCCTGATGTGCAAAATCAAAACGGATCAGTTTAATTCAGGTATAGAGATCCTCTGCCGGATCTCTGTACCTTAATTAACAACGCATGTTTGAAAGTAGCCTTAGGCTACTTTCACACTAGCGTTTTATAATTCCGGTATTGAATTCCGTCATAGGGGCTCAATTCCGGAATAAAACCTGCTCCCGGCAGGTCTCCACAGCGCAGGAGGAGCAGGACGGCGCACACATAGGACGATTCCACCCGGTGCCCAGGGCGCTGTGGGGAATCGTCCTATGTGCGCGCCGTCCTGCTCCTCCTGCGCTGTGGAGACCTGCCCGGGGCATGTAAGTATGTATGTGTATTTGTATGTGTATATATCTGTGTGTGTGTGTCTGTGTGTATGTACTGTGTGACATGTGTGGGGCCAGAGCGCGGTTCCGGCCCCACACATGTCTCTGCTGCAGCACGGATCCGGCGGCACCCTCCACCTGCCGGAACTGCGCTCCGGCCCCATTCACTGTAATGGGGGCTGGCCGCGGTTCCGGCCGCAGCACGTTAACCCCTGCTGTTAACCCCATGTTGTATTTTCGTTCCGACCGCCTCTCAGCAGGGGTTAACGAACTGTTCACCCACCGTAACAGCCTGCCGGAGCCCCGCACCGCAAGTGTGGAAGTAGCCTAAAAAACCGGATCCGTCACCCATTGACTTTCAATGTATTTAGTGCCTGATCCGTTTTTTTCAGTGTTGATATCACACAACTGCATCCTAACGGAACGGATGCATCCTGATGTGCAAAATCAAAACGGATCAGTTTAATTCAGGTATAGAGATCCTCTGCCGGATCTCAGTACCTGAATTAACAACGCAAGTGTGAAAGTAGCCTTTACCAGCAGAATAGTGAGTACAGCTCTGTAGTATTATACAGGATATAACTCGGGAACAGTTCAGGATAAGTAAAGTACCGTATGTGCACGGTGACTTCACCAGCAGAATAGTGAGTGCAGCTCTGGAGTATATTACATAATGTAAGTCAGGATCAGTACAGGATAAGTACTGTATGTACACAGTGATTCTACCAGCAGGATAGTGAGTGCAGCTCTGGAGTATGGAGGCTCTTACTATTTTATAGTGTTTTTTTTTTTTACTTTTACAATGCCATGCACTGTGGAGCTCCTCTGTCTGGGTGGGATCTATAGCTCCATTCATCCTGAGCTTCCTAGATCATAGATAAAATGTAAAGGTGGTCATACACATTAGATGATCGTTAGCTAATTCCAGCTGACTCAGCTGACCATCTAATATATATGCAGATGTCTCC
The DNA here is from genome assembly GCA_900303285.1 of Rhinella marina. Classification (NCBI taxonomy): domain Eukaryota; kingdom Metazoa; phylum Chordata; class Amphibia; order Anura; family Bufonidae; genus Rhinella; species Rhinella marina. The sequence goes on along the minus strand of ONZH01002636.1, from coordinate 311,708 downwards.
AATCTCCCCCAATGGCAGATGTCAGGGGAAAGATTGATAGGCTTGTTGGATTTCAACATACCCAATACTTTTGTTCATCAACAGCTTGCTCTCCTCCCACTATTAAGAACATATGACTGCTCGGCCTAAAGTGTATGGCCAGATTTAGAACTACAGGCAAGACACAGATAAAGGAATAGGAGAGACGGACTGAAGTGTGCGGCTAAATCTCTACCTTAGGCTACATGCACACGACCGTATGTGTTTTGCAGTCCACAAATTGCGGATCCGCAAAAAAAACAGATGTCGTCCATATGGCATCCATTTTTTTTTGCGGATCCATTGTAACAATGCCTATCCTTGTCCGCAAAACGGACAAGAATAGGACATGTTCTATTTTTTTTTTGCGGAGCTACGGAACGGACATACTGATGCGGATAGCACACAGTGTGCTGTCCACATTTTTTGCTGACCCACTGAAATGAATGGACACGGAAACAAAATATGTTCGTGTGCATGAGGCCTTACTATCCAGATTTATATGACATTCATCGTTTTTTAATAAGCATTGTAATCACTGCATATAGGGATAGTTACCCATCATCTCTTACTCATGTACGGGACAAATATGAAATGTCAGTATTAAGAGCAATGGAGTAATTAGAATTTTTAAAACAAAATATGTCTGCATTATGTTTACAAAGACATTAGTGGACCCTTGCAGAATTTGGGACTTAATCTCTCTGTGTGGTTTTAAAAGTGTGCCTAAATCCCACTCCATAAACCGGTAAAACAGGACGGAATGACCAGCGCTTGACCTGATTACCTTCCTCTAATCTGCTCGGCTTTGGGCAATTTTGCTTTATGTGCAGACTCAATTATGCAAGACATTTAAAGACTTTCACAATGTTAGGCTAGTTTCACACGAAAGTTGTGTTTTGCGGTCAAAACGGACAAGAATAGGACATGTTCTTTTTTTGCGGGGCTACGGAATGGGCATACAGCACACAGTATGCTCTCAGTATTTTTTGCGGACCCATAGAAATGAATGGGTCCGCATTTTTCACATGATCGGGGCCCGCAAAAAATACTGTCGTGTGAAAGAGGCCTTAGGGTGAAGTTTTTACATGTATGGCTACGATTATCCAAAAATGTCTCCTGTTTAAGTCTGGACCAAGGTCTATAAAAATGCCAGGACAAAACATATCGTTTTTTTTTTCCTTTTTGAAAAGTGAGAAATAGTGAGTAAGTACGGACAAGCGGTCAGGTTTCCTGATGCAGTTTTAAAAACCAAAACCAGGAGTGAGTTAAAAAAGCAAAGTCATATCTGTCCTTTATGCCCCTTTCACACGAGCGGGAGACTTGCATGTCTCCCGCAACGCATCTACAGGGCTGGACTCGGCACGGACAGGGATCGCAGAGCATTATATGCAATCCCAGTCAGTGCCGGAGTCCAGCCCTGTAGATGCATTGCGGGAGACATGCGAGTCTCCCGCTCCTGTGAAAGGGGCATTATACTTTCTCTCCTTTTATGATCCACTCCAGATTTTGGCTTTCAAAACTGCATCAGGAAACCTGACCGTGTGGCCGCACCCTAATGGTACAGACACACGTAGCATGCACTATGTTCACAATGTTACTAGACAACACATAGTGTCATAAGCCCTATAATGAAACTAACCATAACCTGAAAACCTTATTTAGTATGTTATTTAATAATTGACCAATACAAGTGTTAGTTGAATACTGTTTATTAGTGGATATTATTTGGCCGCAATACTATAAATGTTACCTATTCCTCTGTGTGGTGCAGTTCAGGTTTTTAAGTCCCTTCCTGTATGGCAAACAGTCTTACTACATACTGTACATACTGAAGTCATACATACTGTAGGTCAGTACAAGATACGGACGCAAATGACAATTCACTGATCTTCGTCACAGACCTGTACTTTCCTGTAGGCCTAGGTTGCTGCAGGCCCAGGTTGCTAGGATGTCGGGCTAGGTGGTTATTCCTTTGCTGTGTTTAAGGCGGTAGTACCACTCACTTCTACTGCTAGCTATCTACATGCAGGAATCTGCAGTGTTTTCCAGCTCACTCTCCAACTGATGTGTCTCAGTCTCTGATTCTTCTGTGTCTGACCATGAGATTTACCTGCACTCCCATGTATCATCACTAAGGAATGTGCTAGCTACACAAAGTTGTCCACTCAGACATCTTAGGTTTCTCATTTTTCCATCATCCTCCCCATATTCTCAACACAAACTAACCCAAATTCTGTGCATCCTCTGCTACCCAGTTTCCCCAAATACTGTACTGCAGAATAATCGTCGTACAGATAATTCTAGTGAAAATACTAGTACCACACAGGTAGTGCCCCTACTGTAATTTCTACAACACATACAGTATGTAGTGTCCGCAAAGTAATTGTGGCAAGCAAATACTGCCCCTGACAGTAATAGTGTCACAGACACTGTGCACTCTGACACTAATAATATCCACTAAATTGCCTTAAAAATAATTTTGGCAAGTAGAAAGTGCCCCTGAAAGTATCTGTGCCCAAGTAGTGCTACCAAAAATAGATGCGCAAAGCAGAGTGCCCCCCAATAGTAATAGTGCCCACAGAGTACTCAAAATAGGTTTACCAAGCAGAGTGCTTTCAAAAGTAAAAGCACTGCCCTACAGTGCCCTCAAAAGTATATATGCCAAATAGAAGCGCGCGTAATAGCTCTACCCATAGTTCCCTCAAAATTAAATGTGCCAGAGTGCCCCCATAGTAATAGTGCATGCTCATAGTGCCCCCAATAAAAATAATTCTCCCCAGGAGTCCCCCTATTAGTATTAGGGCCCCCCAATAGTAATAGTGTTTCCCAAAAGTGTCCCATTAGTAATAGGGCTCCTCTATAGTGCGCCCATAATGAAATGTACCACAGAGGGAAAAAAAAAAAATCCAATACTTCATTAATTCCCATTCCATGACACCATTGGTTGATCCGATGCTACCATACAATGGCAAAATAACACTCCTGTATACCGCTCAAATAAGAATAGCAATGTTAAATTGGAGGCCCTTGCTCGCCACTGCCCTACTACTTTGGGGGGCACAGGCGCCGCTCTACTCACCTTGCAGTGTCTATTGCAGTTTTCGTGCTTTGGCACTGGGTCTGGACGTCTATGCTCTGTGTGTCTATTGGAGATAGTCTTCATTTGACCTCACCTCATTCTGTGGTATTGTAAGGGTTAACCCTCCTTTTGTTCTGTGTGCTGCTACTTCTAATATAGTAATCAGGTCTGCTATATAAGCTGTCTTGTTTTTCTCATGCACTGCCTGAGCAATAGGTTTACTAGCTTGCTAGATCCTGCAAGGGTGCTATAATATGCTTGTCTCTCCATGTACTGACTTCTGCCTGATTACTAGATTCTGAAACTACAGTGTACCCTGTGCTGCCTACCCTAACTTTTGGACAGTTTCTCAGATTTGTACAAACTCTGCCTGCCCTGATCTCGGCCTGTGCCTGATTATGGTATTGCCTGATCCTTTGGTGCTTCACATTGGATCCCTGTTGGTCAGCTGTCAACCACGGCAGGACTACTCCAGGAGGTGGTGGCCTGGTGGCTCCCCTGCAGTGAAATGCAGATCCATGTAAAGGAATTAAAGGGTGAATACCAGGGGACTGCCAGGATAACGCCCTTATGTTTAACCCAAAATCAAACCGATTGGTTGACACAGTGGTTCCACACCCACTGATTGTTACAAGCAATCAATCCCCAAATAATACCGCTAATCATTCCAGAAGGAATAGTGCCTCATAATGATCAAATGGCAGTCGCAATCATTTCCCAAATAGCAGTGCTATGTAACCCCCAAATAGTATTTTTTTTTAAATTTTACTCAGTTATATAGCGCTAACATGTTCTGCAGCACTTTATAGACATTATAATCAATTAGTAGTGCCAATTATAGTGTTTTAGACATCACAATCACCTTGCCATATACTGGCCAAATACCGTAATACCATCAATCAGTGTAATAATAAAGTACCTGAACAATAGTGACATTTTGTGGTTCTCTCAAACACATAACAGTGTCATATAGTCGGAATACAGTAGTACTGCTGTGAATTAATATGTAATATTTGAGCCTATATATTGGAACCAGCTGTATAATAATGCCATGAAGAATATCCAAATAATAATGATGGAATTGTTAAAGTGATTTTTGTTTTCTAGTAGAAATCTAAAAAAATAATTTCACACATTCTACCTTATTCACCTACATAGCATGTACAGATTTTTGCAGATTGTATCTTTCCATGGATTGACTTTTTGCCAGATTTTCTTTTCTGCTCAGAAATAGCTCATCCTCTGCCAAGTCAGATGGATCATGTGCGCTCTGTAATTACCCACAACAAACAGTATTTGAAATGCATACAAACAGTGGGGGAGATTTATCAAACTGGTGTAAAGTAGAACTGACTTAGTTGCCTATAGTAACAAATCAGATTCCACCTTTCATTTTCTAAAGGAGCTGTGAAAAATGAAAGGTGGAATCTGATTGGTTGCTATGGGAAACTAAGCCAGTTCTGTTTTACACCATTTTGATAAATCTCCCCCATTGTGTCTCTATCAGAGCCATGCACAAGGGGACAGTTACATGGTTTAAACTACCCCTTGTGTCCCTTTGAACTGTACACTAGGTTGGGCAGCTGTAGGGTGACCAGACGTCCTCTTTTTCCAGGACATGTCCTACTTTTGGGACCTAAAAAAATGTCCGGGGGGAATTTCAAATCGTCAAACAGTTTGAGGCAGTCGAACAAAATAATTTTAACTGTTAAAATGACCCAAACTTCCCTTTATTATTTTCCGTTATAACATGGTTTCCATAGCCAGTGTCTTCTTTCTTCTTTCCCCTGCAAAAGGACCTTCGGTGACCTCAGCGCCCTCACCAAGTGGTGAGCGCAGTGACATCAGATCGCTCACCACGTGGTGAGCGCGCTGACGTCACCAAAGGTCCTTTTGCAGGGGAAAGAAGAAAGAAGACACCGGCTGCGCGAACAAACGGACAAGGGAATTTTTTTTTTAATTATTTTTAACCCCTAAAGGCCACTTTAACTATTATTTTCATGTTATAACGGAAAATAATAAAGGGAAGTTTGGGTCCCCATTCCCTGGGGTATATGTAATGATCAACTCCCCCCCCCCGGAAAAAAAAGGTGTCCTCCTTTTAGGAAACTCAGATCTGGTCACCCTAGGCAGCTGAGGTCTATGGAAACTCGATGTGATGTAGTGATGTTATTATACCGTTCTTTACCTAGCTGCCAACAGCGCAGGTCATAATCCAGAAGGGAACCTGATGCGGACCCATCCATGCGCCTGTCTGAATGAGCCTTTAGGCCTCATGCACACGAACTGTGAGGCTCGTGCTGCGGACTGCAAATTGTGGTCGACAATGCATGGGCACCGAATGTGGGGCTGCTGCAAACGGATTGCTGGACCATTGACTTGAATGGGTCGCAATCCGGGAGATGCGATGCGGCACGGAGTGGAGGCACGAATCGGAAGCCCACGGAAGCACTACAGAGTGCTCCCATGGGTTTTCTGTCCGTGCCTCCACACAACAAAAAAGTAGTGCATGCACTACCTTTTTGCTGTGTGGACAGTCAGATGCGGATTGCAGACCCCATTCAAGTGAATGGGTCTGTGATCTGCATGCGGCGATCCCACGGCACGGGCCCGTTCGGCACACACCGTTCGTGTGCATGAGGCCTTACTGTGTGGGGGAAATAAAGGACATTTTTAAAATGTGTTCGAGCAATAAGAGGGCACTATTATTTTGAGTAGGGCAGTAAGGTTGCACTAGTATTGTATAGGGTAAGAGGGCTGTTGCTCTGTGAGGAGCACTAAGGGGTATTTATTTACTGCATGGGAGGTCAATATTGCTGTGAGAAAGGCACTATTACTGTGTGGGGCATGATTACTGTGTCGGAGGCAATTTTCATTTGTGCTACACAAAAGGGGGCATTATTACTGTGTGGAGACACTAAGAAGCCACTGTTACTGTGTTTGGAACAATGGGGGCACTATTATTGTATTGGGCACAAATGGAACATTATTACTGTGTTGGCTATAGAAGGAGTTACTATTACTTTGTTGGGCACAAATGTGAAACTATTATCGTGTGGGGCACTAATACCATCTATTTGGCACTTGGGGGTAACTATAGTCATGGGGCAGCAAGGGCGGCAGGAGGCATAATATTGGGGGAAGCAGCAGGATGGTACTGTTAAAGGGGAAGTAGGGAAAAGGTGGAAAAGTGAGGATCCAAATATGTTTAGACAGCACATTCTGCAGAGATAATCCATGGCCAAGAGAAGTGATCATGACCGTCTGGGTTGGATGGATCGGTTGGAGAAGAAAAAGGAAACGCAAACAATACCAATATAGGGAAGACATCACCTTTGGTTTTAACTGTACTAAATTCACTTATATGAACTGCAAAGCTCCTGTATAGAACTGGTATCTACCACTATATGTATGGTGGTAATACTGGTATTTATATAGTGGTTTCTACTTAGCAACAGTATGGGGTATTATTCAGTAACTATGTCTTGGTAATGTGAGGGTATTATTTGGCCTTTGTATAGTAGCATTACATGGTAACTCTATGACTGTGTTATTTAGAGGCTGTGTGCAGTATAGAAGACATTGTTGAGCAGAGAGTCTCCTGTACTGTGCAGTCTGCTGTCTCGCCTCTCCTAGTGCTTCTACTACTACTATTAGCAGCAATAGTACAGGCCGTACTGTACAGCAGGCTTTGCCAAGCCCACGGAGGTGCCTATCAGTGGTGGAGGAGAAAGGTTCCCAGTCCCATCCCCAAAAGAGACTATAAACTTTTCTTCCCAATTACCATAAGCCTCATCCTGTGTTCAGCTCGCTATAGTAGGAGCTATAAGAAATGGGAAAGTGCAGTGTGCAAGTTTGACCAAAGAGGTTGTCCCAGGAACAATTTAAAACATTCAAACCAGCACCTGGATCTCAATACTTTTGTAATTATATGTAATTTAAAGTATACCTACTGAGTTATTCAATAAAATGTATCTGCATAGTCCCATCTGCTGTTTGTTCTTTTTTTTTTATTATTATTTCTCTGTCCACTTCGCTGACCTGCAGCAGAAAGGACTCACCTTCTGAGCTCCCAGCGTGATATAAATCCAGCAGAGCAATTGGAGAAATGAATGAGGAAATCTCTGGATCCATGTGAGCTACAGGGCTGGTTTTAGCTTTGTAAGAAATGAGATTGCCATGTCATTTTTACATTAATCACAATACAATACATTATTAAAAACTTCATTCCAAAACTCAATATTCAGACCTCAGACTCCATAATACAGAACTCATACCAGACACCAATATCCAGATATCAGACCAGACTACATAATTCAGACCCCAAATCAATTTGTTAACTCATCTGTCCTGGCTCACAGGTCCTCTTTTGCAGGCCTGGTGCCTCTTTGGCTTCAGGCATTGCCGCTTATGACACCCTAACACTGGCCAAATTTAGGATGTCATGTGTGGTGATGCCTAGAACTGAGGAGGAGCCAAGAGTGAGGCGAGTCATTAATATCGGCCATTACTCATGGGATTAATCAAATAGGTAATAGCAAATGTTAAAAAAATATATTTGAAACTATTGGCACTATCACCAGTCAGTATGTCACATGATAGGATTACTTACAGAAGCTCAGCAAACAGTATCACACAAGATCGGATTAGATTCACAGCTCAGTAGACGGTATCACAAATGATAGGCTTAGATATAACTGCTGACAATTAGACTCAAGTACTACAGCACCTAAAAAGACAATAAGTAACAATTTTAGGCCTCATTCACACAACCATACGTATTTTGCTGTCTGCAAATTTCAGATCCGCAAAATTCGGATACTGTCCACTTTGAATCCGCATTTCTTGCAAACCCATTAACTTCAATGGGTTTGTGGTCCACATTTTGCAGGTATAGGACATATTGTATCCTTTTGTGGAAGTACATACGTATGTGGAAAACACACCAATCATCCATGTACTTTCTGCATCTGTATGTCCGTTCCACAAAAAGATCTTGGGAACTTGACCCATTGTAGTCAAGTTCAGGCGTGCCAAAGCTGTACAACACAGTAAGGCCACATAGAGTGTAGTCACAGAAGGAAAGTGAGTGAGCTGATGGATTTTATGGGTTGTATGAGACTTCAGCCCTGAGAGGTGTCATCTCTGTGAATCTGTGGGCTGTGTGGCTTCAGCCCTGAATGTTGGAAAGCATTAGGAGCAGAGTGGGAGATTGACTGGCCTGTGGCTTGTGAAGTGGTGTTTCACTTCCAGTCTTGTGAAGTTAGTGGACTGGTAGAATGTAGAGGGGAGAGTATTAGCCAGCCGGCTTTTGGATGATAAGCCATGTGTCTGAGAGTATCCCAACTCCTGTGGAAAAGAAAAAAGTTCAAGTTTTGTACTACACAACTTGTAATAAGTTAAAGTTGGTCTGATTACATTGATCCATGGTGGCACTAGAGAGTGCAAGCTGTCTGGCAGCTACTTTGGGAGCAACTTGACTCTTGGTGGATATGTGAGCCATTGTACAGTGTGCCATCCTAGTTTGACTTGCAACCACCAAGCCACCCAGAGTGGTTTGTAACCATCAAGCATTTGTGCCACTGTTGTGAAGTGAACTCAGCTGTTCAACTGTTACGTTCTAGAGTCTTCTCGCAGGGGAGCACCGATTACATGTTGTAGATACGGTAATTCGTGTTCACCACTGGGGTACTGTTAATTGAGTGGGCATATAAATACTTTCAGAATGAAAGGCCCGCTGCTTGAGATGCTGACACTAATCTGATCTTGTAAACCTCCTGCAAATGAGTTTGGTGACCTCGACCTGTGTGAATATAGCTGAGGCAGGAGACCGCAGAAGCTCAGAACATGACCCTCAATCTGCCATCAACATAAGCTGGCAAGAACCAACCTGCCATGGGTCTGCCAGTCTCCCAGTGCAAATCAGCACCCCACAGTTTATAGTGCAGCCCCTGAATACAATAAAGAGTAGTTCCTTTCAATAGAAGGCTGCGCGCTGAAGGAGAGACCATTAGATCATAGTAATTATTCCATTTACATGGCACAGAGTCACAGTGGGATCCTAAGATCTCATCAAACACTTCTCTCTCCCCCTGTCCTGGGCTGTTAATGAGGCAGACTGGATGCCTTTGTATGAGCTATTCACTCATGGAGGACGTCTATCCAGCCAGCAACAGCTTTGTGCACATAACAGGCCCTGCTTTTCAGAAGCCATTTATTCCTCGGTGACCTTTGACCTGTGGGGTTGTGACATCAGCAGGCAGATTTGCGATCATTTTTATTGGCAAACACTCAACTCTTGTTCTGTGTCTTTAACTCCAGTCTCCTGTTTTGTGGCTGTACACTCCGCTCTAACAAAGCATCTGCCAAATGACTAGAAAGTGGGCCAGGGCTTCACAATAGAGCCTCTTATCTCAGTATTTAAAAAAAAAAAAAGAAACTCGCCATCCTTAAAAATAACGGCCTCATAACAGGAATTTAATTGTCTAGATTATCAAATAAGTGAGACGGTGAAATATTCAGCTAATCACATCAGAGAAGGAGCCAGCTATAGAAATAAGCTATATTTATAGTTTTAGGAGCATTTATAGGGTCTGGTAGATTATATATTTTGTTTTGTAAAAATGCAATAAATGACAGAAAATTATATTTTATTAATAATAATTATTGTCATTATTTAATCATACAACTAATACAAGTAAATAAATACTAATAATAACAAATAAAACATAATAAGGATAACATGATAAAATTAATTAATAAAACATAATAAGAATAATAATTGATAAAACAAAAATATAAAGATAACAGAATAATATTAAAAATAATACTATTAGTGATACATCATTCTTAAATCATTAATACATAATGATACTTTTTATTTTTAGATTCTTTTATTTCACATTTTTTCACAATGAAAAAAGAGAGGGCCCTGCTCGGAAGAGCTTCCAGTTTAGAGTTTAATAGAGATGATAAAAAAGGTAAAAAATATAAAGGTTTTTTTTTGTACAATGGTCCAGCAATCTTTTAGAAAACAAGGTACTACATGTAAATCTATATGAGCCATTCACCAGCTAATATCTGGGTGTGCACAATATCAAGTACATCTGAGTGCATGGAGTGTGGGGATTATTGGCAATTAAAGGGATCAGGTTGTGAGGAATAATGTATAAGGGGTAAATGTACAAAACTTAATTTAGGAAATGCAGTTGGCAAAGATAAATATTTTTAGAGCACATTTAAAATTGAAGATGTTGGTAACCAAGCCGATTGTCCTTCTCATGGGGGGGTATAGAAAGATAAAACAAAAGGGGGGGTGGGATCGGAGGGGAGAGGGAGTATGCATGTCACCACCATCAGTAATATGACAAGGAGAGAACGCTAAATTTCAGAAAATTTTAATAACTTATAGATTGGTTCAGTTTTCGGAAGTGGAGGGCATGACGGTGTGAAGCCTGGAAGGTACCCTGTACCATTGTAATAGCATCTTAAAGAGGCTTTCTGACTTACAAACTTTAGCATTGCTGCTAGACTTAAAAAATCCTATACTTACCAATTAATCCACTACCATTTCCAATGTCACTGCTATAGTCCACCCACCAGAATCTGTTTATATGACTGCATTGATCATGTGGTGTATATCCCTGCAACCAGTAAATAGAATATAGCATGGGACCAGGGGCGGACACAGACAACAGAGAGCTCCTGTGCAAGGAATGTACCTGGGCACCCCTCCCCTTTACTCGGACATAACGCCTTCTCCCCCTACTCAGCCCCTCTGACATTTTATGCTCCGCCGCTCTCCCTTGCCCTGGGCTGTTTTGTTTACATTTTTACACTGCTAAGTGGAGACGTCACCGGCACTGATGGGCGGCTTTACAGGCTAGGGCGGCACTAAAGCCTGTCCATTAGTACCGGTGACGTCACTGGGCTCACTGCTAGACGAAAGTCCCCCGTCCCCATAGTACCCCCAGTGGTAAGAAGGCTCCCTACAGTGCCCTCAGTACTAATAAGGCACTCGTAATAGATATAAGGCCAATCTATAAGGCACTTCTATAGAGCTCTCAGCAGTAATGCTGCCACCACCGCCCACAGTATGTATAATGTTCTCAGCAGTGCCCCCTGTAATTATAATGCCTCCTGCCGTACCCCCTAGAGTTATAATATTCTCTGTAGTGCCCCATAAATTGAAATGCCTGTCCTCTCCCTCCAGTCTTCTATTCCATGCAGTCCCATGTAAATAACACCAGTCCTCTCCCACCAGTTTCCTATATGATACAGTCCCAAGTAAATAACCTCTCTTCTTTACAGTCTTCTATACCATACAGTCCCATGTAAATAACACCATACCCCTCCCACCAGTCTTCTATACCATGCAGTCCCATGTAAATAACACCAATCCTCTCCCACCATCTTCTATACAATACAGTCCCATGTAAATAACACCTGTCCTCTCCCACCAGTCTTCTATATGATACAGACCCATTAAAATAACTTAAATCCCATCTTTCAGCCCCCTTCAACCCACAGTCTTATGTAAATACCATCACTCCTTACCCTGCAGACTTCTATAATATCCAGTCCAATGTAAATAGCACCAGTCATCTCCCCTCAATCTTCTATAACATACAGTCCCATGTAACCAACACCCCTCCCCTCCCTTCAGCCCCTCAAACATACAGTCCCAGTTAAATGACATATTCCCCTCCCCCCCCACTAAGCAGGGAGGAGGTATAATGGGGAGAACCACATCTCCCAGCATGTCTCTGGCACTCACATTCATTCCACAGGTCTCCACTGCTGAGAGCTGCCTTTCTCTGCACTGGTGACATGATGTGACCTCATCAAAGGTCCTATCACTATTCCAGTGTTTAAATGATCACATGACTGTGATGTCATGGAAGGTCCAACTTTGGAGTATAGCCAGAACAGGCAGCAGTTTCACAGTAAGTCCTAACCAGGGCCCAACAACCCCCCCTGGAAAAGGCCCCCCTCCCTCTCTGGGCCCCTGGACAGCTGAACCTGCTGCACAGGCAGTATGTCTGCCCCTGCATGGGACTCCCGAAGCAAGGGACAGAGATTTGCAGCACACTAGAGCAGGGTAGGCTTTAGCGCTGCCCTAGCCTCCGCCTGGCAGAGCCTGGTTCGTCACCGGAACTGGGCAAAATGCCTTTTCCCTGCGCGATTCAGCGCAGGGAAATGAGAGCATCGGAGCATGATATGCTTGTATGATATGCATGATATGCTTGTCAGGCAGGCTGCCTGGGTGAAATTATGGGTTTGTCCGGTTCAGAGCTGGAAGGATGGGGATGGGGAAATCAATATCTCATAAAGGGAGAAAAGCACATCCAACAACACCTGGTGTCTGACACATGGCAGTTTCTGGGGAATAATAATAATACATAACTCGATCAATTCATATACTGTATATGGTCTTCAAAACACTACTACAATTGAAACAAAGCTCACGTTTGTTGATTTTCCTACTGCAAAATGGTTGTGGAACATTATAACACTCACCTCAGCTGCTGCCAAACTTCGTTATACATACCCCAGTGCCTGTAGAACGCCATAATACACACCTCAGTTGCTATAGAATGTCATAACATACATCTCATTAGACACCTAGAGGATAAGAATCTCATAATACACACCTCAACTGCTGCAGAAGCTCAGAATAGACACCTGAGAGAATACATACCTTCAAAAGCATCAAATGCTGCAGAATTCATAATACACACTTCAGCTGCTGAGAAAGCTTCTACTATATACCTCTGCTGCTACAGAACCTAATAATACACACCTCAGCTGCTGAGGAACCTCATAATATATACCTCAACTGCTGAGGAAGCTCATAATATATATCTCTGCTGCTACAGATCCTCATAATACACATCTCAACTGCTGAGGAAGCTTCTAATATATACCTCTGCTGCTACAGAACCTCATAATACACACCTCAGCTGCTGAGAAAGGTTCTGATATATACCTCTGCTGCTACAGAACCTCATAATACACACCTCAGCTGCTGAGAAAGGTTCTAATTAGAGATGAGCGAGCATACTCGTCCGAGCTTGGTGCTCGTTCGAGTATTAGGGTACTCGTAAGTGCTCGCTGCTCGGACGAGTATCTCGCCATGCTTGAGGAAATGGCAACTTCCGCATCGTGCTTTTTTGGCGCCTATAAACACAGCCAATCACAAGCCAGGGGTCTCTACGGTACACCCAGCATCACGTGGGGCCCTTACATGTCGATAGCAGGGGTTGGCTGGCCTGATCAGGTGACCCTGGAATATACTAGTGACTGGCCGCGGTGCTCGGCTCAGATGCAGTCTGGATGTCGTTAGGGATAGAGCTGCTGCGTTTCAGGGAGAGTGTTAGGGCATTTAGTTCTCTGTTAGGCAGGAAATACCCACAAAGAACCCAACAGCCCTTCTAAGGGCTAGAATGAAATTTTTTTTTTGTCTCCTGGCTTGGCTGGCTGGCTGGCACTAGTAGTGCAGCTATCGCCATATACATCCCCCTTTTTTTATGTTATATCTCAGTGATACAAATCCATTGCACACAGCAGTGTGGAACCATTCTGTGTGTCACAGTTCAGTACACTCACTATTTTCTGTCCAGGTGACACTTTCTGTACATCACAGAGTACAACCAAGTCATTTGCTACCTGTCACGTATATAGATTGATCCTAAAAATCTCTGTGCGACATTTGTCTGGGTCGCAGTCTACATAGCCACCGTCAGTAGGGTGTCAGTCAGCTCTACGATAGTTTCTGCACGTCACGTTCCAAAAAAAACAAAAATCCAAAACAAAATATTCAAAAAAAATTAGTTTTTTAGTTGTTTTAGCTCAGTGATACAAATCCATTTCACACAGCTGCGTGTAACCTTTCTGTGTGTCACAGTTCAGCACACTCGCTCCAATCCGTATATTCTGTCCAGGTGACACTTTCTGTACGTCACAGAATACAACCAAGTCATTTGCTACCTGTCACGTATATAGATTGATCCTAAAAATCTCTGTGCGACATTTGTCTGGGTCGCAGTCTAAATAGCCACCGTCAATAGGGTGTCAGTCAGCTCTACGATAGTTTCTGCACGTCACGTTCCAAAAAAAAACAAAAATCCAAAACAAAATATACAAAAAAAAAATAGTTTTTTTGTTGTTTTAGCTCAGTGATACAAATCCATTTCACACAGCTGCTTGTAACCTTTCTGTGTGTCACAGTTCAGCACACTCGCTCCAATCCGTATATTCTGTCCAGGTGACACTTTCTGTACGTCACAGAATACAACCAAGTCATTTGCTACCTGTCACGTATATAGATTGATCCTAAAAATCTCTGTGCGACATTTGTCTGGGTCGCAGTCTAAATAGCCACCGTCAGTAGGGTGTCAGTCAGCTCTACCATAGTTTCTGCACGTCACGTTCCAAAGAAAACAAAAATCCAAAACAAAATATACAAAAAAAAATTAGTTTTTTTGTTGTTTTAGCTCAGTGATACAAATCCATTTCACAGAGCTGTGTGTAACCTTTCTGTGTGTCACAGTTCAGCACACTCGCTCCAATTCGTATATTCTGTCCAGGTGACACTTTCTGTACGTCACAGAATACAACCAAGTCATTTGCTACCTGTCACGTATATAGATTGATCCTAAAAATCTCTGTGCGACATTTGTCTGGGTCGCAGTCTAAATAGCCACCGTCAATAGGGTGTCAGTCAGTTCTACGATAGTTTCTGCACGTCACGTTCCAAAAAAAAAATAAACTAAAAAAAAAATATTAAAAAAAAATTTGTTTTTTTGTTGTTTTAGCTCAGTGATACAAATCCATTTCACACAGCTGCGTGTAACCTTTCTGTGTGTTACAGTTCAGCACACTCGCTCCAATCCGTATATTCTGTCCAGGTAACACTTTCTGTACGTCACAGAATACAACCAAGTCATTTGCTACCTGTCACGTATATAGATTGATCCTAAAAATCTCTGTGCGACATTTGTCTGGGTCGCAGTCTAAATAGCCACCGTCAGTAGGGTGTCAGTCAGCTCTACCATAGTTTCTGCACGTCACGTTCCAAAGAAAACAAAAATCCAAAACAAAATATACAAAAAAAATTAGTTTTTTTGTTGTTTTAGCTCAGTGATACAAATCCATTTCACACAGCTGCGTGTAACCTTTCTGTGTGTCACAGTTCAGCACACTCGCTCCAATCCGTATATTCTGTCCAGGTGACACTTTCTGTACGTCACTTAATTAAACCAGACTGAATAAGTTTGTGGGTTTCAGTACACTAGGCCCGTTTAATTTTTCTTTTTTTATATCATACACTTATATACAGAAAATGTTGAACCCCAGGGCTAAGGGTCGAGGACGAGGGCGTGGGCGTGGGCATTCAATTACTGCAGGGGGCAGAGGCCATGGTCCTGGGCAGGGTGAGACAGTACCTGCTGATGAGGGAGCTGTGGAACGCCGCAGAGCTACACTCCCTAGCTTCATGTCTCAACTTACAGGGACACGTGGTAGAGGACTGTTGAAACCACAACAGTGCGAACAGCTGATCTTGTGGATTGCGGACAATGCTTCAAGTAATTTGTCCACCAGTCAGTCTTCTACGCAGTCCACCCACGTTACCCAAGGGAGCACTCCTCTGGCTCCTCCACCTCAACCTCCTATCCCCCAGTCTGCCCCCTCCCAGGAAAATTTGGAATGCGATCCGGCATACTCTCAGGAACTGTTTTCTGGACCCTTCCCAGAGTCACAAACCACTTCTCAGGTTGCTGCTGACCTCGTTCCCGATGCCCAAGTTTTCCAACTGTCGCAGTCTGTGGGTGATGATGATGATGACAATGTTGAGTTAGTGGAAGAAGTTTGTAAAGAGGTGTCAGACGATGAGGAGACACGGTTGTCAGACAGTGGTGAAGTTGTTGTTAGGGGAGGAATTCCGAGGGGGGAGCAGACTGAGGAATCGGAGGATGACGAGGTGACTGACCCAAGCTGGGTTGATATGCCGAGTGAAGACAGTGCTTCTGAGGCGGAGGCGAGTGCTACACCAGAACAGGTTGTAAGAGGCAGTGGTGTGGCCAGAGGGAGAAGCAGGGCCAGAGCTGGTGCATCAGCAGCAACTGTTTCACGTAGTGAAGCTCCCGTGGCGAGGCCTAGATGTTCGCAAGTCTGGAGGTTCTTTAAAGAAAGTGAGGATGACCGACGGACTGTGGTGTGCAACCTGTGCCACAGCAGGATCAGCAGGGGTGTCACCACTACTAGCCTAACCACCACCAGCATGCGCAGGCATATGAGTGCTAAACACCCCACTCAATGGAACCAAGGCCGTTCACCACCTCCTGCGGGTCACACCACTGCTCCTTCCCCTGTGTCACTCGCTGCCTCTGCTAGTCAACCCCCTGCGTCACTCGCTGCCTCTGCTAGTCAACCCCCTGCCCAGGACCCCGGCACGAGCGCCTCCCGCCGGAAAACCACACCTTCGCCTCCACAATCCTCCACAGTGTCCACCAACGTGTCCCAGCGCAGCGTTCAGCTGTCTTTACAGCAGATGCTGGAGCGCAAGAGGAAATACAGTTCCACCCACCCACATGCCCAAGCCCTCAACGTCCACATCTCCAAATTGCTTAGCCTGGAGATGCTGTCCTATAGGCTGGTAGAGACCGAGGCCTTTCGAAATCTCATGGCGGTGGCTGCCCCTCGGTATTCGGTCCCCAGCCGCCACTATTTTTCCCGATGTGCCGTCCCAGCCCTACACCAGCACGTGTCACAGAACATCATCCGTGCCCTAACCAACGTTGTTTCTGAGAAGGTCCACCTAACCACGGACACGTGGACAAGTGCTGCCGGGCAGGGACACTATATCTCACTGACGGCACATTGGGTTAACTTGGTGGAGGCTGGGACCGAGAATGACCCTGGGGCCGCTCATGTACTGCCCACACCGAGGATTGCGGGGTTTACCTCGGTCACGGTCTCTCAGATGTACTATGCCTCCTCCTCCTCCGACCACTCCTCCACCGAATTACCATCCGTGGGCACGGCGCCTTCAGTCGGTAGCTCTAGGCGCAGCAGCAGTGCCGTGGGTAAGCGCCAGCAGGAGGTGCTCAAACTGCTGAGCTTAGGTGACAAAAGGCACACCGCCCAAGAGCTGTTACAGGGCATCACGGTGCAGACCGATGTGTGGCTGGCACTGCTGAACCTCAAGCCAGGCATGGTTGTGTGTGACAACGGGCGTAACCTGGTGGCGGCTCTGCAACTTGGCAGACTGACACATGTGCCATGTCTGGCCCACGTGTTCAATCTAATAGTTCAGCGGTTCCTCAAGACATACCCCAATCTGTCTGATTTGCTCACCAAGGTGCGCCGCATCTGTGCGCATTTCCGCAAGTCGACCACAGATGCTGCCACTCTCAGGGCAGCGCAGCGCCGCCTACAACTGCCCGCTCACCGACTGTTGTGCGACGTGCCCACGAGATAGAATTCGACATTAAACATGTTATCCAGAGTTTACCAGCAGCGCAGAGCGATTGTAGACTGCCAGATGTCAACTTCCACCAGAACTAGTAGTCAGGTCAGTCAGATTCCTCAAGTCTACAATGAGGAGTGGACGTGGATGTCTGATATCTGCCAGGTGTTGAGCAACTTTGAGGAGTCAACACAGATGGTCAGCGGCGATGCCGCCATTATCAGCCTCACCATCCCGCTGCTTTGCCTGTTGAAAAACTCACTGCTCAGCATCAAGTCGGATGCTTTGCCCTTGTCACAAGAGACGGTGGAGGAAGATACGTCGCTTGATAGCCAGAGCACCCTCCGGTCTGTTTCTCAGCGCGTATCGGAGGAGGGGGATGAGGATGAGGAGGAAGAGGAGGAGAATGTCGGCGAGACAGTAGAGGGTACCAGTGCTCAGTCCTTAACTCTTGAGAGTGTATGGGCTGAAGAGGAGGACTTGGAGGAGGAGGAAATGGAGAGTCAGGCCAGTGAGGAGAGGGTATTCTTGCGTGTTGGGACTCTGGCGCACATGGCAGACTTCATGTTAGGCTGCCTATCCCGTGACCCTCGCGTTAGAAGAATTTTTTCAAACACCGATTACTGGGTGTTCACTCTCCTGGACCCACGGTACAAGCAGAACCTTTCCACTCTCATCCCTGCAGAGGAAAGGAGTATGAGAGTGAATAGATATCAACAGGCCCTGGTGCACAAGCTGAAACAATTCTTCCCATCTGACGCCGCTAGCAGCAGAGGGCATGGTTCTGTGGGCCAAGTAGCGGGGGAGAGGAGGTGAGCAGGCAGCTTGTCCAGCACTGGCAGGGGAACGCTCTCCAAGGCCTTTGCCACTTTTATGTCACCCCAGCAAGATACTGTCACCTGTCCCCAGTCTAGGCAGAGTAGGGGGGAGCTGTACATGAAGATGGTGAGGGAGTACCTAGTTGACTATACCAACGTCCGTAGCGATCACTCTGCTCCATACAACTACTGGGTTTCAAAGCTGGACACGTGTCCTGAACTGGCGCTGTACGCCTTGAAGGTGCTGGCCTGCCCTGCCGCTAGCGTGCTGTCAGAGCGGGTATTCAGTGCAGCTGGTGGCGTCATCACCGATAAGCGTACACGCCTGTCAACTGACAGCACTGACAGGCTGACGCTTATTAAAATGAACAAAGCATGGATTTCACCGGAATTCAAATCTCCTCCGGGGGAAAGCAGCTAAAGATTTAAATAACTTATGTATCCGATTCCTCTTCTCTACTCCTCCTACTCCTCCTCCTCCTCCATATCGTCTTTGCCTAACGGTGACCAAAAAAACGCCATTTTTCATAGGTCCAACTGGCACTCTTTTACCATAATTTTTCCGGAGGGCCACCTACAGGCTCTCTGTCCAAACAATTTTTCCGGAGGTCCACCTACAGGCCCTCTGTCCAAACAATTTTTCCGGAGGTCCACCTACAGGCCCTCTCTTCAAACAATTTTTCCGGAGGTCCACCTACAGGCCCTCTGTCCAAACAATTTTTCCGGAGGTCCACCTACAGGCCCTCTGTCCAAACAATTTTTCCGGAGGTCCACCTACAGGCCCTCTGTCCAAACAATTTTTCAGGAGGGCCACCTACATTCCCTCTGTCCAAACAATTTTTCAGGAGGGCCACCTACAGGCCCTCTGTCCAAACAATTTTTCCGGAGGTCCACCTACAGGCCCTCTGTCCAAACAATTTTTCCGGAGGTCCACCTACAGGCCCTCTGTCCAAACAATTTTTCCGGAGGTCCACCTACAGGCCCTCTGTCCAAACAATTTTTCCGGAGGTCCACCTACAGGCCCTCTGTCCAAACAATTTTTCCGGAGGTCCACCTACAGGCCCTCTCTTCAAACAATTTTTCCGGAGGTCCACCTACAGGCCCTCTGTCCAAACAATTTTTCAGGAGGGCCACCTACAGGCCCTCTGTCCAAACAATTTTTCAGGAGGGCCACCTACAGGCCCTCTGTCCAAACAATTTTTCCAGAGGTCCACCTACAGGCCCTCTCTTCAAACAATTTTTCCGGAGGTCCACCTACAGGCCCTCTGTCCAAACAATTTTTCAGGAGGGCCACCTACAGGCCCTCTGTCCAAACAATTTTTCAGGAGGTCCACCTACAGGCCCTCTGTCCAAACAATTTTTCCGGAGGTCCACCTACAGGCCCTCTCTTCAAACAATTTTTCCGGAGGTCCACCTACAGGCCCTCTGTCCAAACAATTTTTCCGGAGGTCCACCTACAGGCCCTCTGTCCAAACAATTTTTCAGGAGGGCCACCTACAGGCCCTCTGTCCAAACAATGTTTCAGGAGGGCCACCTACAGGCCCTCTGTCCAAACAATTTTTCCGGAGGTCCACCTACAGGCCCTCTGTCCAAACAATTTTTCCAGAGGTCCACCTACAGGCCCTCTCTTCAAACAATTTTTCCGGAGGTCCACCTACAGGCCCTCTGTCCAAACAATTTTTCCGGAGGTCCACCTACAGGCCCTCTGTCCAAACAATTTTTCCGGAGGTCCACCTACAGGCCCTCTGTCCAAACAATTTTTCCGGAGGTCCACCTACAGGCCCTCTCTTCAAACAATTTTTCCGGAGGTCCACCTACAGGCCCTCTGTCCAAACAATTTTTCCGGAGGTCCACCTACAGGCCCTCTCTCCAAACAATTTACGTCTTTGTCCTATCTTTCTCTCTCTCCAAACTATTTTTCCGGATAGCTGCCATATATGGTATTAAACTGAGTAGTATACATAGAAGACATACCACACTTGATCAATCTCATAATTTACGACTGTACCGGTTGATGATAAATTTTTAAGTTGGGGTCCTGCGTCGTCATTCTAAATACATCCGGCTGTTATCACCACCACACACACTAGCCCAGGGGGCACTCCTCTGGCTTTTCCAGCGAAACCTCCTTCCCCCCAGCCTGCCCCCAACTACAGGCCCTCTCTCCAAACAATTTACCCGGATAGGGGACGTATTAGATATTGTACTGATGTTTTTTTTTGGTTCTTCTTTTATTTGCCTCCTGACCTGTGATAGGCAGAGCATGGACACGTCCCCTTAGCTGCAGTGGAAAAGACACTCCCCTGGCCAGAGCAAGCTCTTTTTCCGTTTTCCGTGGTCGAAAAATCCATGAAATATAGGGTCCCAAGATAGGGGACGTATACGGTATTAAACTGAGAGGAATCGATACTATACCGGTTGATGCTAGAGTTTTTCCAAATCCATTCCGGCTGTTGTCACCACCACACACGCTAGCCCAGGGGGCACTCCTCTGGCTCTTCCAGCGAAACCTCCTTCCCCCCAGCCTGCCCCCCACCTACAGGCCCTCTCTCCAAACAATTTACCCGGATAGGGGACGTATTAGATATTGTAGTTATGTTTTTTTTTTGTTCTTCTTTTAATTGCCTCCTGACCTGTGATAGGCAGAGCATGGACACGTCCCCTTAGCTGCAGTGGGAAAGACACTCCCCTGGCCAGAGTAAGCTCTTTTTCCGTTTTCCGTGGTCGAAAAATCCATGAAATATAGGGTCCCAAGATAGGGGACGTATACGGTATTAAACTGAGAAGAATCGATACCATACCGGTTGATGCGACAGTTTTTACAAATCCATTCCGGCTGTTGTCACCACCACTTACGCTAGCCCAGGGGGCAGTCCTCTGGCTCTTCCAGCGAAACCTCCTTCCCCCCAGCCTGCCCCCCACCTACAGGCCCTCTCTCCAAACAATTTACCCGGATAGGGGACGTATTAGATATTGTACTGATTTTTTTTTAGTTCTTCTTTTACTTGCCTCCTGCGATAGACGGGAATCAAACGCGGGTCAACTGCTTGGGAAGCAGCTATGCTCACCACTTTACCACCAACAGCCACAGCAACTGATAAGAACGGATACTAAACTTGATGTCAGCTGCAGTGCCAGCATGACCAGTGGTGTCACCTGCAGGCGGTGATGGACCTTCGTTGCACCTAGTTGGGTGCTTCCCTAACATGTAATGGGTATTTGCCTCGCCTTTCTTGGTCTGGGTGAGCACAATTGCCATGAGGGTAACCACCAGGCTGTTGCCTGAGAATTTGGGGTAATGGTGGGATTAGGCAGCCTCAGAGGCATCCATGCATGCTGCCCCTGCTGTTTCCTGTCCATTTCCGTGGTGTTTCCATCATTTTCTGAGGTTTCCAGGTTTTCACCCAGCCTTCCCTAGGCAGAGCCTTGGTCCCCTGCAAAAAATGCTCGAGTCTCCCATTGACTTCAATGGGGTTCGTTATTCGAAACGAGCACCCGAGCATCGGGAAAAGTTCGACTCGAATAACGAGCACCCGAGCATTTTAGTGCTCGCTCATCTCTAGTTCTAATATATAGTTCTGCTGTTACAGAACCTCATAATACACACCTCAGCTGCTGAGGAACCTCATTATATATACCTCAGCTGCTGAGGAAACTCATAATATATATCTCAACTGCTGAGGAAGCTCATAATATATATCTCTTCTGCTACAGATCCTCATAATACACACCTCAGCTGCTGACGAAGCTTCTAATATATACCTCTGCTGCTACAGAACCTCAAAATACACACCTCAGCTGCTGATAAAGCTTGTTATATATACATCTGCTGCTGAAGAAGCTTCTAATATATACCTCTGCTGCTATAGAACCTCATAATATATACCTTAGCTGCCAAGGAAGCTCATATATACCTGTGCTGCTACAGAACCTCATAAAATACACCCCAGCTGCTGAGGAAGCTCATAATACACACCTCAGCTGCTGCAGAACCTCAGAATAGACACCTGAGAGAATACATACCTTCAAAAGCATCAAATGCTGCTGAATTCATAATACACACCTCAGCTGACGAGGAAGCTCATAATATATACCTCTGTTGCTGTAGAAGCTCATAATATACACCTCTGCTGCTACAGAACCTCATAATACATACCTCAGATGCTGTAGAAACATGCAGAAGACGGCAGAAGGTAACAACTTTAACCACTCACAAGTCCCTTTGCCCCATGCTTTCTTGTGATTGACTCGTTCAATGCATTTCATTTTGGACCCTTAAAATTCTGTGCGTTCTACTGTAATTACCACACACATTTCTATTCTAAAGGTGGGGAATGCTTTAAAAAAAACCACCCATTTAATTCACCACATCTCCAGTGTTGTAAGTGCTATAGTCCCTGTTGGTGTCTGTATTCTTCCATGCAGCCGATCATGTCCCATATACACACTGGCTTCAGCAGTCTCATCTGTATGTATGGCACAAGAATGCTGAAGCCAGTGATTGTCTGAAGTGGTCACATGTGATTTTTTTTCATATTTTTTTTCTTAGCAGTTTTAGTGTTCAACTAAAATACTTTTTAAAATTATGCTCTTTCCATGATATAGGGAATGTATTGGTTATGTTCACCGGGGGTGAGGTAGAAAATGCAGCATAGCGTATGGTGGCATTTTTATTATTATTTTTAAACTTGTTTTTAGCCTTTACAGTTTGTTTTTTTTTTTAGAAATTCACTTATCTCTAATGTATACAATTGTATTTAATTAAAAATACTTTCAGATTACAGAAAAAATGCAGTAGAAACTAAGGTACAATTAGTCATTTGGCTTCAGATTAGCTCACCTCACACACTTTATATAGACATTTAGTTTTTCCCTTACAACCTTACAAATTAGAACTGTATACCAGAAATGAATTAGTGGGCAGGTTAAATTTAAAGGGCTACTGTCACTCTTTTTCTGAACACAGTTATCTTGCAGAGCTTTTTGTACCAAATAGCATGTCCTTTTTTGGGGGGTTAATTCTAAAGTTTTTTTTTAAAGATTTGCTGCCACCAGTGGTGAAAAGGGCAATTGCAACTGAGAAAATTTAAATTTGGAAAACGAATTTCAGACATGTCATAGGTGGGGGCATTAAAAAGTAGTAGAAAACACAGAATAAGGGCTGTGATAAGGGGCTCAAGTGCATTACCTGTTCCCATCCAATGAACTGTAAACAAAATGGAAATGGAAAACCAAAATCAGCAGCCTTTTATGAGAATATATAAAAATGTAAAAAGTAATTAAATAAAATTACCTATAATTGTGCAACTCTCTGGAAAAAATGAAAACCAAATGTATTCATATTTTTTATGCCGTTTGGAGAAAGTATCACAAGTTTTGAAAAGTATAATCATTTCCTGATGCTAAAAAAAATCTATTTTCACCTTGCCTGCTGTGGGTAGCTTTTCTCCGATTTACCTGCCACCTGAAAAAGCATAATTTAATCGCACCTTGCCCGCATCTCCGTGACAACGTGAATTCACTTGTCACAACAACTTGAGACGGCAAAAGAGCCTCCATTAATTAGAATAATTAGAGGCAAAGGACTGCGCCTAATTAATCAGTTTGGTTAAAATAAAATGTCCTCTTGTTTGTCAGCATTAGAAATGTGATTGTTAATTGACAATGCTTTCTTTAACCCCATGAGTGCTGAGGTGTAGTGGACAAACAAATGGGCTACAACTGGGATGGAAGGCAATACATTGGGGAGCAAAATCTAGGGCAGCCTTAAAGGTCATTCCAGCAAGAGGACATAAACTTTGATGAGATGACTACCAAAACTGCCCAGAAAATGAATGAATGAATTGGTGGAAACAAGGGTTGGATTATAGGGAGGGCACAGGGGTACTTGTCATGGAGTCTACACCACCCACCCTTCTGAACTGTCTTTATAGCTTTCATTGACTTCAAAGGATGGGCCATAACAATAAAAACTGGGGTAAAGGTGACTGGCTTAGTTACCTATAGCAACCAAATAGATTCTACCTTTCATTTTTCAGAGTTCCTTTGGGAAATGAAAGGCTTGCTCTGATTGGTTGCTATCAGCAATTAAGCCATTTTTCCTTTGCACCAGCTTTGGTAAATCTCCCCAATAGCAACTCAAAACCAAGCCCAAAGAGAAAATGTTTAGATACAGTGGTCCCTCAAGTTACAATATTAATTGGTCCCAGGGTGACCATTGTATGTTGAAACCATTGTAAGTTCAGTAATTGGTTCCAAAGCCCTGAAATTTCATCCAAAATAAAAGAAAATGAAGATTTAAGACAAATAGGCAGATAACTAAGACAGATAAAACAAGCACTTACATATAACAGTCAGGAATAGCTGCTAACTGGTAACTAAGGCCTCTTTCACACTAGCGGCAGCGCGGATCCGGCAGCGACATGTGTGGGGCTGGAACCGCGCTCCGGCCCCACACATGTGACACAGTACATTCACACAGTACAGACACACACACACAGACATATACACATACAAATACACATACATACTTACATGCTCCCGACAGGTCTCCACAGCGCAGGAGGAGCAGAACGGCGCGCACATAGGACGATTCCCCACAGCACCCTCTGCTGGGCTCCGGGTGGAATCGTCCTATGTGTGCGCCGTCCTGCTCCTCCTGCGCTGTGGAGACCTGCCGGGAGCATGTAAGTATGTATGTGTATTTGTATGTGTATACAGTATGTCTGTGTATGTTTATGTCTATGTCTGTATGTGTGTATGTGTGCAGGTGATGGATCCGTCATGAACTCCATTGAAAGTCAATGGAGGACGGATCCGTCCCCATTGACTTTCATTGGGGGTCATGACGGATCCGTCTTGGTGCGGATGCCTGGACCGGAGAGCAAACCGCAGCATGCTGCGGTTTGCTCTCCGGTCTGAAGACGGAACGGAATGCTTTTAGGAGCATTCCGTTGTCTTCAGTTTTGTCCTGATTGACGATGAATGGGGACAAAACTGAAGCGTTTTATTCCGGTATTGAGCCCCTATGACGGAACTCAATACTGGAATTATAAAACGCTAGTGTCAAAGTAGCCTAACACAGCTAGTTTACAAGAGAAGCGGTGGGATCTGAGTCTGAGGCATTGTATGTTGAGTCTGGTTTCAACTTACGATGGATCAGAAAAGACTATTGTATGTTGAAAATATTGTATCCTGCGGCCATTATATTTTGAGAGACCACTGTATATGCAAAAAAGTTGACCAAACTGATGTTAGTTGGTATTGTATGACATCTTAGTTTTACTTGGCATATTTTTTTAAATGTATATTTAAAATTTTTTTGCAAATTTATGGAACTTATGGAATTTATGGTTTTGCATATGGAAGATCTGGTCATAGCATCTGATGCTCTGTTCCTTGGCTAGAGCATCAATGCAGCAGTGGTAGGTACAGGCCTACTTATTCAGTAATGGAGGGTAATGAATGACACACAGCCATATTCAGACAAACAAATATCAGGCAAAGTCTTTGATCATAATTTACCGTGGTTGATTTTTTGATGTATCGTTCCTGGGACTGTCACCACCTGATATGAGAACAATGATATTTCTGCTGAGAGAGGTCACATGGTGATAATTATAGAGGTCTAAAATGTAATCTAGTTTCAGAAGAAAAAAGAATACCACATGTAAAGAGATCCCCCACCCAAACATAACAACATGATGAAGGGCAGATGTGTTACATAACGATCCTCCTCACTGATACATTCTACTCCCAGGACTCAATAAAACCGTTCTCAGGAGATGATTCATCACAGAACCATCCCCAAGTCTTGACTGACTCACACCTTGGAGGTGACTACAGCTCCTGAGAATTCAGAACAGAGCAGAATCACTGAAGATCAAAAATGAACCTGTATGGATGGTGGTGGATAATAGAGGTGACCACTACCTGGTCCATCATCTTGGCAAAATGTACCTGCAGTACCCTAGAATAGGATACTTACAAACGGTTCTTGTTATGTAATGTTATTTAATGTTATTTAAAATGTTAATACCTTTTAATGTACCAGCATACAGTGGGGAAAAAAGTATTTAGTCTGCCACCAATTGTGCAAGTTCTCCCACTTAAAAAGATGAGAGAGGCCTGTAATTGACATCATAGGTAGACCTCAACTATGAGAGACAAAATGAGAAAACAAATCCAGAAAGTCACATTGTCTGATTTTTAAAGAATTTATTTGCAAATTATGGTGGAAAATAAGTGTTTTGTCAACAACAAAAGTTCATCTCAATACTTTGCTATATATCCTTTGTTGGCAATGACAGAGGTCAAACATTTTCTGTAAGTCTTCACAAGGTTGGCACACACTGTTGCTGGTATGTTGGCCCATTCCTCCATGCAGATCTCCTCTAGAGCAGTCATGTTTTGTCGCTGGGCAACACGGACCTTCAGCTCCCTCCAAAGGTTTTCTATGGGCTTGAGATCTGGAGACTGGCTAGGCCACTCCAGGACCTTAAAATGCTTCTTACAAAGCCACTCCTTCGTTGCCCTGGCGGTGTGCTTGGGATCATTGTCATGCTGAAAGACCCAGCCACGTTTCATCTTCAATGCCCTTGCTGATGGAAGGAGGTTTGCACTCAAAATCTCACAATACATGGCCCCACTCATTCTTTCATGTACACGGATCAGTCGTCCTGGTCCCTTTGCAGAGAAACAGCCCCAAAGCATGATGTTGCCACCCCCATGCTTCACAGTAGGTATGGTGTTCTTTGGATGCAACTCAGCATTCACTCTCCTCCAAACACGACGAGTTGTGTTTCTCCCAAACAGTTCTACTTTGGTTTACTTTGGAATATCCAATTGCTCTCTAGCAAACTTCAGAAAGGCCCGGATATGTACTGGCTTAAGCAGGGGACACATCTGGCACTGCAGGATTTGAGTCCCTGGCGGTGTAGTGTGTTACCGACGATAGCCTTTGTTACGTTGGTCCCAGCTTTCTGCAAGTCATTCACTCCCCGTGTGGTTCTGAGATTTTTGCTCACAGTTCTTGTGATCATTTTGAAGCCACGGGGTGAGATCTTGCGTGGAGCCCCTGATCGAGGGAGATTATCAGTGGTCTTGTATGTCTTCCATTTTCTAATTATTGCTCCCACAGTTGATTTGTTCACACCAAGCTGCTTGCCTATTGCAGAGTTAGTCTTCCCAGCTTTGTGCAGGTCTACAATTTTGTTTCTGGTGTCCTTCGACAGCTCTTTGGTCTTCACCATAGTGGAGTTTGGAGTGTGACTGTTTGAGGTTGTGGACAGGTGTCTTTTATACTGATAACAAGTTCAAACAGGTGCCATTACTACAGGTAATGAGTGGAGGACAGAAGAGCCTCTTAAAGAAGAAGTTACAGGTCTGTGAGAGACAGAAATCTTGCTTGTTTGTAGGTGACCAAATACTTATTTTCCACCATAATTTGCAAATACATTCTTTAAAAATTCTTTAAAAATCAGACAATGTGATTTTCTGGATTTGTTTTCTCATTTTGTCTCACATAGTTGAGGTCTACCTATGATGTCAGTTACAGGCCTCTCTCATCTTTTTAAGTGGGAGAACTCGCACAATTGGTGGCTGACTAAATACTTTTTTTACTCATTGTATCTCTGTATGGATCAGGCAGTGGTAATAATCCTGAATGTGTTGGATTTAGATCTGCCCCTACTTCAGTTATTATTGTGCTAGTGAACGAAGTGAGAGGAAGCTATGTACACATACTTACTCGTTAGTGAACTAGGCCTACATCCCAGAGAATCACTATCTCTGAAAAATCTACAGACAGAATACCCTCTCTACTTTACAGTACACCAGAGAGAGATTTGAAAGAGCTAGAAGGTCCAGAATCTGCAAGACTTTACTGCAGTGAGAGGAACATTGCTAATACACACTTCACACTTTGACATGATCTGGCCCATGGTATCCTGTACTCCTTAGCTGGGAATTACATACAAGTCTGCAAGAAGCTTATTGCCAGCTTTAGATTCTGCACTGAAAGAGACCTTGGAGAGTTATAAGGAAGGAGTACTACAATTCCCATCCTGGCCTATATCCAAACATTGCTGTCTGGGAAGATTTGCACTTTTGTCATTTGTTTGGAACTGTGTTTTGACACAGTTTGATTTACTACAACTCCCATTCTGCACTTTGTAAAGAGAGACATTTATTTTCTACAACTGGCCTGGTTACTGGATCCACTATCACTCCCATTCCCTGCTCTGCTCCTCTGGGTCCTGTGGCACATCTTTTAGGGGCAATCAGGCTCAATTTCTGAGGTGACCCAAAACCTCTACAACTAAATGTAACACTGGGTTTGTCCTCATCTTGTTTTACATTGTGGTACCCAGATGTATGACTTGAAGCGTTTGGGGGGGGACAAAATCTTTAACAAGACCCTTCTCCTACTATATGCGTATGTAATACTTGTGTCTCATGTGACAAAAGGGACTTTTGGTCCCCTCAGATACCAAGGCTTGGGTGGAACTGCTAATTCTGTAGTGCATCTCCTATAACCACATCCCTTGTGGTGGCTATGATAAGGGGTAGCCTTGTATAAGGTTCGCATTGCCTATAGAGTAGAAGGAAGAGGTTATCTTAAACTAGGGTTCTCCTTTCTCTGAGAACCATATCAGCTGCTTTAGCTTTACTATCTGTTACTTGTAGCCTGGCTATGGCATTACTTTAGCTGTCCTTATGTACTCATGGATTCATGGGCACTGCCATCTTTGTAAGCTTACCCACCAATGGCAGAATTTAATACATATAGGCCACCAGTGTACATTAACCACCACTCATGGAACTTCCTGTAATGATTATTTAGATTTTTCTTTGTTTATGTTATGGCTACACCCTAAAGGAACATAATAGGGATTTAGGGACTGTAATGGGTTGTCTTGTAAGGGAATGTGGCATTTAGCAGCACAAAAGCCAAGAGAAAACCAATAATTAAGAAAGAAACAAAAGTGATCTTTGTCCCTGGTGCAAGTGGAGTGGCTGTAACGAGTGGTTTCTCACCTGTGGTAAGCGGTGGGGATGGGTAATTATCACCTTTGGACAGGTCATCTACTAATCCCACAGATTAAGTGGATGGAACGTACACAGCTCCTGTGTGACATAAAGGACTGGTGAATGGAGGTCACACCCTGGGCCGAAGCCTTTAATTACACAAGTGATAGTTTTCCTTACTCTCTGCCTTGTGTCCAGTAATAATGAGATTAATGTTCTTTTTTTATGAAAAGTGGAGATAGCTGGTAAATTGTGGTAATGCCAGGGTGGTCGTCTACATACCTGTGTCCATGAACAATATATACATTATACTGGGTAAAAAGGCCAGAGCAGGAGGCCTTGTAATAATAATTGTATAACATACTTATGTCTCAATTGATCAACATGTTCAAGTTCTTTGCTTGCTGTCAGTGAATTGAAATATTCTTATCAGAATGTAGCGCTTGAAACCCCTAACCCCTTCACAGCATATATATCCGTTATAAGCAAGGGCTTCTTCATTCTCTGTGGCAGATATATACGCCACAATGATCTCATAGGTACTGCCACTATCACCACGCAATCAGTCCCAAGAGTGTGAATGATATACACGGCTGGTATCCTACCAAAACTGCTAGGATCAGAGAAAACTCGGATACTGTCAGTTTCACCCCATGGATGCCACAGTCAATAGCGTCCTGACATCTAAACAGTTAGACAAAGAGAGGGAGCTCCACCTGTCACCTCATCACCCTTGGGATGTGACCAAACTGGCTTCACTCTCACCTCAATGGACCTCCTCCCCACTGTATGCCATCTAGCCTCCAATTCTATACCACCCCAAACATTTTTATCTAGAAACGCTTCTCCAGTTTTCCTTCCCCACCCTCCTACAAGAGTGAGACTTGCGACTTTTTTTGATGACTTTTTTAAAAAGTCTCAATGATAAATCTGAAGTGAAACTCATTAACATAACTAACTACACCCAGCAGTGGTGGGAGCCCCCGTGGGAGCCGGTGTATAGCATGGGAGTGGTAGTGGCCCTGATGTAGTGTAGTTGTCATGGTGTCCCACCTCAGGCCGTCTCTTCCTTGTGGTCCATTGCAATGAAAGTTGTAGCACTGGAGAAGGGCCAGGCCAGGCCAGGGTTGAATGTAACAAAGTCCTTTTTAATAAGTGCAACGTAGAACTTGAAAATACATGCCATTATGTATTGATATGTTGCTGGCCTAGTGGTTGTTTGGTGATCAGGGTGTCTTTAGCTGTAATGTCTCACCTCATGGCGGTGTCTGTAGAAGTGTTGCCGGAGTTTACCCTGCCATATGAGATCTCAAGGCTTAACTTGAGTCCTTCCTTCAGTTCTTGAGAGTGGGTGATCTATGAGCTGCTTCCTCATTCTATAGCAAAAGAGGGTTATCGGGATCCTGACTCTCAGAAGGGGTTCTTGAGAATGAGTGAGCTGCTTCCCTACTTCGGAGTTGGTGCTCTTCCTCACTCCCGTCCACTATAAGGACAGGACCTCTCTTGTCCCCTCTCTGCCTAACTCTGACTTAGAGTGCTCTAAACTCTAGACTTCCCCCTCCTGGCAGGAATTCAGACAAGCCAACTTTCACAGGAAGGGTGGAACAGGGTGGTTAAGCCCTGTTACAGCTGGCCACTGCAAACCAATACAGTCCCTTCCCTTGCTGGATAAGATAAAATACATGTGACATATATAACATTATATAGAATTGCATATGAAATGTCTAAAATGTAACTATTAAAGTACACAATAGTAATACCCTGGGCTATTACACACCCACATTTCAAAACTGGAGTGGGTGGTGTAAAAATGCAAAAAGTCGCAAAAGCCCTATTTTATGACATTTTGAAGCCAGAATTCTGGAGTGAGAGTATGATAAACCAGGTCTTATTGTGTGTCAAAACCATAACTGGTAATTGGTTCCGAAGCCTCAAAATGTCAAGCAGTAATATGAGAAACAGAATGAACAAAATTAAGCACAAAAATAACACCAAAAATAAAGGACCTTACTTATAGCCATCAGAAGGAGCAGCTGAAACAAGATTCATTACTTTCCACAAGAAAGGTATTTGGGTTTGGGGTACATGTGTGGATTAGGGCACTAGCTGGCACTGTTGGGGGTCATTATGGCTGACACTTTAATGAGGGGCATTAGCAGGCACTGTTAGTAGGGCCTTGTGCCTGACATCGTAAGAAGGGCATTGGCTGGCACTGTTAAGAAGGCATTGTGGCTGTAAATGTAAAGAAGAGCTTTTGTATAGATCATACTGTACTTAAATTCATCATGATTCATGCTATACTGATACTGTATCCCTGGGTACAGGATGCCTGCTGCTATCTACTGAAGTGTGCTGCATTTTACTCTGGACACTGTATGGACACTTCAGCCAATCGGCGTTCCTACAAAAATTATGCTGATTGACCGAATGATATGAGCACCAACTGTCTCTTTTCTCTCAGCCAATCATGCATGTGCTGCCCTGTAAAAGGTGCACACTGATTAGCTGCCTATTCCAGCCCATCAACATGCACTCCTGCTGCCACGGCCTGCTGGATCAATTGCATCATGGGACTGCATTCAGATTTCGATGGCCATTGCACAACAAGTTCATCAAATCCTAAATCCATCACGTCAGGGTATTACTACACAATAAAGTTAACATGTCATTTATACTTCGATGATAGCCATAAAAATGAAACCCAAAAAATATTGCAGAACTGGTGCCATTTAAAAAAATGTCCCACAAAAAACAAATCCTCATACATCTACATTGACTGGAAAATTGAAAAGTGAGTCTCGAAAAGCAGTGATGAAAAAATGAAAAATAAAATCAGCATCCTGAAGGGGTTAATATTCAGAAATACCCAGACAGCAAATCCAACTGTCCTACTTCCTTCTGTTGCATTCTTTCTTGTCTGTCATCATATTCTTTCTGCCCCCTCTTTTTATTCTTCTTTGTCTCATTCTCATTCTGGTGTTGCACTTTTATCTTCTACTTTGTCGTACCCTCCTTTTGGTTGCACACTTCATTTTGTTGCACTCTTTTTTTTTACTTATTGCATTCTCCCTTCAGTCTCCTTTCTCCATCTGTTCCTTTTGCTACACTCTTCTGTCTCATCGCACTCTTCCTTTTGTCGCACTCTTTCTTCTGTCATGAAGCACTCTTCCTTTTGTTGTGCTCTTTCTTCTGTCTTGTCTCATGTAGTGCTCATCATTTTGTTGCACTCTTTCTTCTGTCTTGTCACATTCTTCCTTTTGTCGCACTCTTTCTTCTATCATGAAGCACTCTACATTTGTTGCACTGTTTGTTCTGTCTCGTTCAGCTCTTCCTTCTGTCATGTAGCACGTTATTATGTTGCAGTCTTTCTTCTGGCTTGTCACACTCCTTTTGCCATAGTCTTTCTGCTGTCATGTAGCATTCTTCCATTTGTTGCACTCTTTTTTGTGCCTTGTACTCTTTCTTTTGTCACACTCTTTCTTCTGTATTGTTTTACTGTTGCTTTTGTCATATGCTTTGTGTTGTCATGTAGCACTCTTTATTCTGTTGTACTTTCTTCTGTCTTGTTCCACTTTTCCTTTTATTATGGTCTTTTTTCTGTCTTGTCACATTCCTCATTTTGTTGCACTTTCTTCTGACTTTTCATACTCTTTTGACATGCTCTTTTTTCCTGTAATGTAGCGCACTTCATGTTTTTATGTCTTGTCTCGCACTCTTCATTTTCATGCACTCCTTCTTCTGTCTTGCTGCATTTGTCCTTTTGTTGTTCTATTCCCTTTGTCTTGTTGCACTCTTCCTTTTGTTATGCTCTTTCTCCTGTCTTGTCGTACTCTTGCTTTTGTTGCTCTCTTCCTTTTGTCTTGTTGCTCTCTTCATTTTCTTGCACTCCTTCTTCTGTCTTGCCGCACTCTTTCTTTTGTTGCTCTCGTTCCTTTGTCTTGTCGTACTCTTTCTTTTGTTGCTTTCGTCCTTTTGTCTTGCTGCACTCTTCCTTTTGTTATGCTCTTTCTCCTGTCTTGTCGTACTCTTGCTTTTGTTGCTCTCTTCCTTTTGTCTTGTTGCTCTCTTCATTTTCTTGCACTCCTTCTTCTGTCTTGCCGCACTCTTTCTTTTGTTGCTCTCGTTCCTTTGTCTTGTCGTACTCTTTCTTTTGTTGCTTTCGTCCTTTTGTCTTGCTGCACTCTTCCTTTTGTTATGCTCTTTCCCCTGTCTTGTCGTACTCTTGCTTTTGTTGCTCTCTTCCTTTAGATGAACTCTCCCTTCCTGCTAGTTGTTACACTTTTACAATGACACAAGACATGATGAGGTCACCTTCACATATAATTTCTCTCCCTATTCTTAATAAGGACAATGTTTTATTAGCATAAGAGACAGAAGAGTTATGAAATGGTCTGATTACGTAATGATGTCGGGCGAGTGTGCAGTGATCACATCCTCCAGACTCTACCTGAGCGTAAGGTTTTAATTATCAAAAGAATTTAATGGGAATTGTGAAATGGATTCTCCACACTGAGAACTGTCTGGATTCCGGAAATTAGGAGGGGTTAGGCAACAATATTTGATAATTCTCACTGAGCAAAAGTCAGAGTTTTATTATAAAGCAAAACAAAACAGAAAACGCAAAAAAAACATGGTTGACATGTAAGCTTATAAATTATTACATGACCAAAGGGCACACTTGTGTGTGATCACATGGTTATCATATATACTAGTATCTAATGACATTACTTGTATCTAATCACATAAAGGAAGTGTGCAGTTGTATCTGATCACGTGACTAAATAGCACGCCTGCACCTAATCATATGACTCAGGGGCACGCTTGTACCTGATCACATGACTAAAGAGCACACTTATGTCTAATGACATGACTGAAGGGTACGCTTGTATATGATATAGAGGCAGCAGTCCACACTTGTATCTGATCACAAGTTTGAAATGCATGCTTGTATCAGATTACACAGTTAAATGCATGCTTGTCTGTGACCATATTTCTAAAGTGCACGCTTGTATCTGAGTCTGATCATATAGTTGATGTTTATGAGCAAAACTACCAGGATAGCAAGCAAGCAAGAGGCCCATGGTCACCCCTTCTGGGTGCTTTATCCATTCTCTGTGGCATTATTTTTTCATCTTTCCTATGCTGTGACATCACTGTATTATTATGTGGCAACATTTTGTACGCATTTTACCTGCATGTGACATCATCATGTTTTTTGCCAATGCAGTGAGGCCACAGGTACATGGTTACTTTTTTGTGTGCACTATACCTGCAATGTGAAATGTTGCTTGCACTATCCCTGTACTGTGACATCACTGTGTGCATTATTACTGTATTGTGACATCAATGTGTGCATTGGGGAGACTAAGATAATTCTAAACTTACTGCTCAAGGTGGTCATGATGTGGGGCCTCATTCTAAATTTTGCTACGGGGCCCCATGGTTGCTTGTTACGCCCCTGTTGATGTGCACATCAGACTCCACACATGACTTAAGTGGATGCTTTTCTCTGCATTTTTATATATTCGATCACATGGTTGCACACTTGTTTCTTGAAACATGACTAAAGCGCACACTTCTTGCTGATCACGTCTGGTCGAATAGATAAACAAGAGGCTCGCTAATAATTGAAGACCTGTAGACCAGTGGGTGGACTACAGTACCCAGAAAGATTATCAAAATTGGGGTTATTTACTTTAGCAAAAAGACGACTGAGGGGAGATCTAATAACAATGTATAAATATATCCGGGTCAGTACAGAGATCTCTATCATGATCTATTTATCCCTAGGACTGTGACTGTGACGAGGGGACATCCTCTGCGTCTGGAGGAAAGAAGGTTTGTACACAAACATAGAAGAGGATTCTTTACGGTAAGAGCAGTGAGACTATGGAACTCTCTGCCTGAGGAGGTGGTGATGGTAAGTTCACTAAAAGAGTTCAAGAGGGGACTGGATGTATTTCTCTAGTGTAATAATATTACAGGTTATAGTTACTAGAGAGGGGTCGTTGATCCAGGGAGTTATTCTGATTGCCTAATTGGAATCGGGAAGGATTTTTTCCCCCTAAAGTGGGGAAAATTGGCTTCTACCTCACAGGGTTTTTTTTGCCTTCCTCTGGATCAACTTGTAGGATAACAAGCCGAACTGGATGGACAGATGTCTTTTTTTCAGTCTTATAAACTATGTTACTATGTAGTCTCATAATATGAAGTTCATATTTACAAATGAAGTTGTAGGAGCTGTAGTTGTAGTTGAAGGAGCAGAGTCGCCAACAGCACAGAGTATTTCAGCAGTGGAGTGAGTGGGAAGTCAGAGGCTGAGAGTGACATAGTACAAAGAGCCGGGTCCCCCTGTATGACATAGTGTTTCAGAGGATGAGTTTGCAGATCTTGTGGAAGGTCACAGGCTGAAAGTTGCAAAGTGGAAGAAACTGTGTCTTTCAGTAGCACAGAGTATTTCAGGATTTAAGTGTGCTGAACTTGTGGGATGCTGAGAAAGAGGAGAGTCCCAGGCACTACAGATTATTTAAGCAGAGGCATGCATTCATCTTCTGGGAGATCATAGATGGGAGTTGGTGCATCGTATTGCTAGCATAGGCAACCAGTGTCAGATAGGTGTGGGTCCCAGCTCTGGGACCCGCTCCTTTTTTCAGAAATGGGCCCTGAAGTTAATAGGGAGAAGCCACGCATGCTCGGCCACCCTCCGTTCACTACCATGGGAGTTCCGAAAATAGCCGAGCACGGTATCAGCTATTTACAGCAGTCCCATAGTGGTGTATGAAGAGGCGGAAGCCATTTACCAATATGGGAGTTCCAAAAACCGCTGCGCATGCTCGCTCAGTTATTTTCAGAACTCCCAAAGCAATGAATGGAGAGCACACCGCTGTTCCATTTTGAAGTTAGGAGAGGGTCCCTCACCTATCTTACATTGATGTCATATACTTGCGATATGCCCTTTTTAAGAGGTGGAAGAAGCAGAATCCTCAGCAGCCTAGAGTATTTCAAGAGAACAGCATGCTGGTTCTGTGGGGGAAGGGGGGGGGGTCAGACAGAAGTTACAAAGTGGAAGAAGCAGGGTCTCCCAGCGGCACAGAGGACTTCAGGAGCCTGTATCTTAAGTCTCAGCTTGCACAATATGACAATGACAACCAAGGAGGAGGAGGTGGTGTATCACAATGACTGCGAACATCTGGTTCTCATCTGGCCTTTACAACTCTCCTCCTGATGCCCATTATGGGGACATTTGAAAGCCATTACTGGGAGAGATTTGAAGGATGGGATGGAGAATTGTGGGAGAACAGAGCGGCAGAGTGCGTGCCATTCATGTTAATTGGTCAGCAGAATGTATCGGCAGATCTTTAAGGGGGTAATTAACGTGTTTTGATGAGGGGGCAAAGTCTTTCTGTATAATTGCTAAAATGTCTATGAAACATTTGTGCCAGATGCCAAACTGCAGTAAAGGCTGAGTGCGTGATCATCTGGGGGACAAAAAGGCGTCAAATTAAAGAGGAGACATGAATTGGTCAATGACAAGCATAAAATAACCCTTTCAGAGATGCCATGCCAGAATCCCCCCCCCACCCTTTCTGTCCAGTACCGTAATGGAATCACTACACAATCCAGACGTATGTGAAGAACGCTTAATCATTGTTCTGCAACTTCTGATTCACTTTGGGGGGAATTTATCAAGTCCAGCAAGCTAGTTTTCTGGTCGAGACAAAGTTGCTAATGTTGCTGATTTAATGCTGTTCTTGCCTCTTTTAAAACATGGGTGGCAAAGTCGCAAAATTGTAGCAGCGTTTCATAAGTTTGGTGTAAATGATGGCAACGTAGACTCAAACAAAACTAACTGATGAAGCTTATCCTTTGTATTTCAGTTCCTTTCCATTTTCCAGATCTCTGCTTGCTCTCAGTGAATGAAAGCATTCTTCTTTACAACCTATACATAGCTAATGCTTCTCACAGTTTTCAATGAAAGGGGACATTAATTGTTTACATTCACAAGAAGTGTCCGGCAGCGACTTTCTCCGCTCTCCCCATAGAATACAGGAGCCGAACGTGTATGGAGAAGCCGTGAGGAAGTCCTGAAAGATGGGTCAGCTGACAGCTATTGAATGTGTATTCTCAGCTTTAGTCCTGCACACAGAGCTACAGTTTGTTACAATGTATCATCGTAGGGAAAAGCTATCTGCCTATAGCCAAGGACAGGAGATTTTTCCTGATGCTTTTTGGGATAATAAAATATTGTTTACACTGATACATTGTTTGCAACAACAACAAAAAGCAAAACAGTTGTTTTTTTATGGATTTGATCATGCTTCTATTCACTGATCAGTAGCAGAGGTATTAGAAATCATGAAGAATAGACTGGTAAACTCTCTTCAAATGTTTTTAGACATTTCTATACGTTAATTACTTTAAAGGGACTTTGTTGCTGCTATGGTACTGTGCAGAAAGAAGTTGCAGCCATGAGCACATGGAAGACATTTTACACAGGAGCTCCAGGCTCTATATAGTGCAGTCCCATGTCATTTCCACTGTTTGCTGTAGCCAAGTAACAAGATGGTTGCATTGCTTAGGAATGGTGAAGGAGTCCTTTAGTCAGCATGGACACAACTATGTCATTCTGATCCAGTGTTCAGTTCAAATCAGTTTGGTTTATAATCCAGCACGAGCTCAACTGTGGAAGTAGCATTCTTCCACGTCCCACATAAATTCATGCTGTGTAATAACCAGCAGGCTGCAGCACAACCCTCAACATCCATAGCTCGTGCTTGTCCTGCCGGTTATATAACTCCAGCATTTGGAGCCAGTCATCTGGTTAATACCAGCAACTGGTGTCTCGTGAGTGACAACTCGCCTTGAAGAATGTCCCAGGGTCAATCAAAGCTTCATTCATACATACTCTGTATTGTGCATGTGAAGTGATGTTTCAGTAGTATAAGGATTATACCAGCATGCAGTTTCTAGATTTGGCCTCTAGGGGTGCTATCTCATATGAATCTCTCATTCACAGAGGGACATAACTGCTGATGATATCTTAAAGGGTTTCTGTCATCAGAATTTAGCATTGCAAACTGAGTGTCATTTGCAATGCGCAAATGACACCTGATGACAGATATGTTAATTTTATAGTTTTCTGTAGCGTAGTTTTTGAGACAATAGCGTTTTAAAAATATGTAAATGAGCTTCCCTAGGTGCAGGGGGCGTTAACCCTGCACCTAGTAGCGGCGTAATTCCTCCTCTTACCCCTCCTCCGTTGGGGTGATTGACAGGGCCAGGCAGCCAGCTCTTTCGGCTCCCAGCCCTGCCCGAGTGCGAAATCACGGAAAGCGCATGCGTGGATTGTTGATCGCACTCGGACAGGGCCGGGAGCCGAAAGAGCTGGCTGCCTGGCCCTGTCAATCACCGCAACGGAGGAGGGGTAAGAGGAGGAGTTACGCCGCTACTAGGTGAAGGGTTAACGCCCCCTGCACCTAGGGAAGCTCATTTACATATTTTAAAAACGCTATTTTCTCCAAACCTACGCTACAGAAAACTATAAAATTAACATATCTGTCATCAGGTGTAATTTGCGCATTGCAAATGACACTCGGTTT
This sequence comes from Rhinella marina, assembly GCA_900303285.1. Classification (NCBI taxonomy): domain Eukaryota; kingdom Metazoa; phylum Chordata; class Amphibia; order Anura; family Bufonidae; genus Rhinella; species Rhinella marina. The sequence continues at coordinate 272,693 of ONZH01002636.1, read as the reverse complement.
GCAATGCTAAATTCTGATGACAGAAACCCTTTAAATGATATTCACATTAAACAATATGATAGCACAAACTAATATTACTCATGATACAGTGGAGAGTTTCCCATTAGCCTGGTGCAGACAGGGCAGACTCAGGGTTAGGCTTATCTAGATGACCCTGCGTCTGACCTTTTAGCCTGACCTGTAGCTATGTGGGTCATCTGTGCAGTCCTATATATTACATTGCTCTAGACAGACAGCTTGGCTCCATGGTCATGTGGCTACATGATTAGTCACATGACCCTGAGAATGTGGACGTCACTATTGTAGAGACATACCTTGACCTATGACTGTGCCATCAACACACTAGCATTAGAGGATGCCGATGGGTGTCTGAAAATACCCTCACATGAAATTTAGTAATATTTAACGTTATGTTACTAGTGTTAATGCATTCTCTAGTGAAGGGATAGGCTTCATTCTCAGTGATGTCACCGCTGTTCTCTAGTGACTGGATAGGTTCTATAATCAGTGATGTCACTGCTGCTCTCTAGTGAATGGATAGGCTCCATTCTCAGTGATGTCACCACTGCTGCTCTCTAGTCTCTGGATAGGCTTCATTCTCAGTGATGTCACTTCTGCTCTCTAGTGAAGGGATAGGCTCCATTCTCAGTGATGTCACCACTGCTGCTCTCTAGTGAAGGGAGAGGTTCCATTCTCAGTGATGTCAATGCTGCTCTCTAGTCTCTGGATAAGCCACATTCTAAGTGATGTCACTGCTGCTCTCTAGTCACTGGATAGGCTCCATTTTTAGTGATGTCACTGCTGCTCTCTAGTCTCTGGGTAGGTTCCATTCTCAGTGATGTCAATGCTGCTCTCTAGTCTCTGGATAAGCTACATTCTAAGTGATGTCACTGCTGCTCTTTAGTGACTGGATAGACTCAATTCTGACTGATGTCACTGCTGCTCTCTAGTGACTGGATAGACTCCATCTGAGTGATGTCACTGCTGTTCTCTACTGACTGGATAGGCTACATTCTCAGTGATGTCACTGCTGTTCTTTGCTGACTAGACAGCCTCCATTCTGAGTGATGTCACTGCTGCTCTCTAGTCACTGGATAGGCTTTGTTCTCAGTGATGTCAATGCTGCTCTCTAGTGACTGGATAGGCTCCATTCTCAGTGATGTCACTGCTGTTCTCTAGTGACTGGATAGGCTCCATTCTCAGTGATGTCACTGCTGCTCTCTAATCACTGAATAGGCTACATTCTCAGTGATGTCACTGCTGTTCTCTGCTGACTAGACATGCTCCATTTTCAGTGATGTCAATGCTGCTCTCTAGTCGCTGGATAGGGTTCATTTTTAGTGATGTCAATGCTGTTCTCTACTGTTGTGATAGGCTACATTCTCAGTGATGTCACTGCTAAACTTTACTGAATGTAAAGGCTGCATTCTCAGTGGTGTCTCTGCTCCTTTCTTGTGACTGGGTTGGCTCCATTCTTAGTTATCATATATTAAGTAGCAGTTCAGCCACCTGCAAAATCACATGTCCACTTCAGGAACTCCGCTCACCCCAGTACTGAAATTCTTTCAAAAGTGCAGACTTCCATTATCCATTTGCCTCATAATATAGATGACGTGTTCCACTGAGCAATACATTTCATACTCACAAACCACTGGTGAAGCAACCGTCAATATCTTTTATTTCTTGATCAATTCCAGATAAATATAAGAACATTCATCATGAGGGACACTGAGACAGACATCGTTCACACCTCCTCCACTCCACGCGACGTTTTGGCCCTTACTCGTGCCAATATATGAGTAAGGGGGTGTGTACTCCAGAAATGCCACGTGGAGTGGAGGAGGTGTGAACGATGTCTGACCCAGTGTCCCTCATGATGAATGTTCTTTTATTTATCTGGAATTGATCAAGAAATAAAATATATTGAAGGTTGCTTCACCAGTGGTTTGTGAATATGAAATGTATTGCTCACTGGAACACGTCATCTATATTATGAAGTAAATGGATAATACAAGTCTGCACTTTTGAAAGACTGTCCATTCTCAGTGACGTCACTGCTGTTCTCTAGTGACTGAATAGGCTCCATTCTCAGTGATGTCACTGCTGCTCTCTAGCGTCTGGATAGGCTCCATTCTCAGTGATGTCACTGCTGCTCTCTAGCGTCTGGATAGGCTCCATTCTCGGTGATGTCACTGCTGCTCTCTAGTGACTGGATAGGCTCCATTCTCCGAAATGTCACTGCTGCTCTCTAGTGACTGGATAGGCTCCATTCTCCGAAATGTCACTGCTGCTCTCTATTGAATGGATAGGCTGCATTCTCAGTGATGTCACTGCTACTCTCTAGTGACTGGATGTGCTCCATTCTCAGTGATGTCACTGCTGTTCTCTAAGTGACTGCATAGGCTTTATTCTCAGTGATGTCACAGCTGCTCTCTTATGACTGGATAGGCTACATTTCCAGTGATTTTACTGCTGTTCTCTAGTCACTGGATATGTTCCATTTCCTTTTATGTCACTGCTGCTCTCTTGTGACTGGATATGCTCCATTTTCAGTGATGTCACTGCTGTTCTCTAGTCACTGGGTAGGCTCCATTTTCAGTGATGTCACTGTTGCTCTCTAGTGACTGGATAGGTTCATAGTCAGTGAAGTCACTGCTGCTATCTAGTAGCTGTGGATAGGCTCCATTTTCAGTGATGTCACTGCTGCTTTCTTGTTATTGGATAGGCTGCATTCTCAGCGATGTCACAACTGCTCTCCACTGAGTAATAGGCTGTATTCTCAGTGATGTCACCATGCTTCATTCTTATCTTTCCATCGTTTGTTCTGTATGAGTCTCTAATTTGATTGCTTATCACGCACGTGACCGTATTTTGCATTTTTTGCAGATCACACACAGCCCTAACCCATTCATTTCCTAAAAAAAACTGTTTTGCAGTAAGATGCTGGCAGCATGGGTACATTTTACACCTCATTAGTACAGATATGGCACAAGCTTCCTTGTCTGTTGTATTCTGCCATTAAAGAGCTGATGAGAGTTGTCTCACTTATGAATTGTCATTCTTTTCTCCTTGACAACTTTTAGGCTAGTTACACACTAGCATTATGAGATCCGGCAGGCTGGTCCGGCATATTTGCGGCTGGATCTCCGCCAGTCCCCATTATAGTTTAATGGGGCCGAATGGGAACACAGTGGCTTCTGGCAATGGCGGATCCAGAGAGAGCCAGCAGGCTGTTCCCTGCCAGTGTGAAACTAGCCTTACACTACAGGGAAGAAAACTGGCATAATTTCTTAAACTTACAACTTTTAATAAGAAGCATAGCTCTGGAGCACAAAGAACCACTCTTACAAGTGGCATACTGTGTGCAAGAAAGTTTCAAAATTTGGGTAGTGGTTGATCTCTGGGGCCTAGCTATAGGGAGATGCTGAAGTTGCATTGCACCCAAGCCTTGGTGCCTGAGGGCAACTAAAGGACTCTTGTGGAAACCTGGTACAAATTTTACATTAGGAGCACATGAGCTACGTGTTAACATTTGCACTGCTTGCGCAAATTAGAAGGAAAATAGGATTTTATTGTTTATTGTACAGATTTGAAACGTTGTGACACTATAATGTAACAGATTGAGCAGTCAGGATTACACTGGAGACTCCTCACATATGTTTCTGATTTTCTCAGCTGCTGCGCTACAAAGTAAAACATGTTATAGAGGTGGCACACAGTCACCCTCAATCCCCAAAGACCGCAGCTCCAGCAACATTTTATTGATCCCAGAAATGCCTTAATTGGTATGAGATGTTCACAACTGATCTGTAGGAACCTCTGTTATGGTATAATTTATATGCGACCAGTCGTGATCTTTAGAGCTACATTAAAGGGTCTCTCCATCCAAATAAACAATTCCCATATTGCTTCCTTACCTGGGTGGAACTCATTTGGAGCATGACTATAGCACCTGACAGCTGTGAAGTGGGAAGAGAAGTGACAACTTCAATAGGAACAAGCTTGTCACCCTGCTAGGGCTTCTGACTATAAGCCCATGAAATGAATTAGGGCAGCACAACCGAATGTTCGTCAAATTTTTAAAAAGATTCGTACCTAATACGAAGCTATTCGGTCGAAGCTGCGTACAAATCATTCATTATTCTGTCGTGTTCTGCGAACATTCGCTCACTAATAATGAACATACAGTTGTTAAAGGTACGCTACTTATGTGAACACGTACGCATGAGCGTACAAATTGCGTACGAATCCTCAGCGCACTATTGTCTAGAGATTGCGTAATACGCAGGCACGCACGAAGCTAGGCCGCGGCGTGCTCTCCTCAGAGGCAGAGCGAAGTTTTAGAAATGGCATCCAGGCGTTCTTCAACATTTAGCTCTGGAGAGCTTAAATACATGATCCGACTGATGGACCGGCACGGTTACGATGGCACGCACCGACACCCGAACCAGCAAAAGAAGGAGGTGCAGCAGGTGATCTGAGGCTTGTGGCCAACTATTACGAATTCTACCACTAGAAGCTGCATCTACATGTCCTTTGGCACTGCTGGCCTGTGCCACCTTCTTTTTTTTTGAGCTCAAGGTCTGGCTGGAAGTAGAACCCTTTTGCTTTTCCGTGCCAGACATTTTCACTTGTCTGTGGCCCTGCAGGTCTTTGTCTATCTCCCTGTCTCTCTCCCTGCCTGACTAATATTACTAGCTCTGCACTGGCCCTGTACTGGTCCTGCCCTGGCCCTGATATGTGTATTATTATGCATGCCCAGAACAACACCACAATTTCCAGAAAACAGTTCTCTATCTTTCACAACTTCACAGTGCTTCTGCTCGTCTCAGCAGTCGCAGCACAACTGATGTCGCTGGCTTACCGAGCCTATGGGCCAATCAGAGCGAGCCCTTCCCACTAGATCAGGTGACTGCTTTCTTCCCGGGCTTTTTGCTGCCTATTTTCCACATGAATAACGTACTTACAGTAAAAGTTCGCTAATTAACTGAGTTCGTACGCAGCAGCGTATAAATTAAAGGGGTTGTCTGGGTTCAGAGCTGAACCCAGATATACCCTTATATTCACGCAGGCAGCCCGCCTGAACAGGGCATCGGATCATCTCATCTTGCCAGGGCTCTTTTATTTACATATCAAACTGCCGACCGGAGGCTTCCGCCCGGCAGTGAGTTCGGTGACGTCACCAGCTGTAATGGGCCGGCTTTAGCGCTGCCCTAGCCGTTTTACTGGCTAGGGCAGCGCTAAAGCCCGCCCATCAGCGCCGGTGACGTCACCGGGCTCACTGCCGGGCGGAAGCCTCCTCCTGGCAGAGCCCGGTACGTCACCGGAACCGGGCTAAATGCCTTTGCCCTGTGCTAATTAGCGCAGGGCAAAGGAGGGCATCGGAGCATAGGATTTGGAGCAGGGGTTGTTGATGGCAGGATAGCTGGGGTTCAGGGGTTATCCAGAGGCTGCAGGGGATACAGGTACTCAGCCTTCCAGGGGGGGTTGCTTGCTGCTCCAGAGGTCTTCTCTTTGCTCGTTGTCCAGGGGATGATTCTTGTAGGTGGGGAGGCACGGCTCAACTGAAGAGCGCAGCGCGATCGGGTTATTTAAACCCGGTCGCGCTCGCTCCCGTGCTCCCGCGCTGCCGGCGAGCGAGGGCCGGCGCGGTGCTATGACGTTTCCTGGGCGGAGGATCTCTTTGATCCTCCGCCTGGGGAGCGCTTTGTATCTCCGGCGCTTGTAATTACAAGCGCCGGAGGTACGCGCCGGACAGAGACAGGGAAACCTATTGTTTCCCTGTCCTGTTAATTGCCCCCAGCAGCGCTGAGGGTAATTAACAGAAGGGACAGAAGATCATATCGATCTTCTGTCCCTTTGAAGTACCTGGGACTGGACTAATTAGTCCAGTCCCATGTCTCCAGCTATCCCCAGCAGATGGCCATTGTCCATCTGCTGGGGGCTATGGGGGGGGCACCCTGGCTATGACATGTATATAGATACATGTACATAACTGGGGATCATGTACATGCATCTATATACTTCTGGAGGATATAAGGGGGCATATAAGGAAAGGGGGCCTCATTATATATGTGTAAAAGGGGCATATATAAACATGGGGCATGAACAGGGGGCAATATGTGTATGTGGGGCAATATATAGAAAAGGGCACACATATATATGGGGCCAATTTGTGTATACATGTATACACACTGTGGGGCCACATAGGGTCCACATATGTGCACATGGGGCCATGTAAGGGGCCCCATATACACACCCACATGTGTATACATATATACACATGTATAGGTAAGGCCCCACATATCCATATGTATATATATGCATGCATATATATACATATTCCTATCACCTCCCACACTTCCTTCTACAACAACCAGCATTGCTCTGCCTCTCCCTTCACTTACCTCTCCTCATGTAGCAGACCTCACCACAGCTTCTTCCCAGGAATTCTCTTCACTGCTGAGCCGTCCTCTCCTGCACTGGTCACATGACTGTCACATCATCCAAGGTCCTTTTCAGCTACTGCATTCAGAACTGATCACATGACCTGTGATGTCATCACAGGTCCTTCAGATCTTGCAGTGCATTAGATTCAATTGTATTGCCGTCCTGAGGATGGCAATACAGTTGTATCTGTCGGGCAGGCAGGACATTCGGGCCTGGGAGAAAACATCAGGGGCCCAGGCCCCGAATGTTTTAGTCTAGCAACGCCCCTGGTAGCATTAGCATACAATTCAATGGACAAGTACATAACGTATGCGTACAAAGGTTTAAGAACATTTAAGATTCAAACGGAGTGAATCTGAAAAAATCCAGATTCGCTTCGGAGTAGATAATTTGTAAGATTCGATAAGAATCTACGAAGAGGCGAATAGATTCACTCATCTCTATTGGGAATACATGAAAAAATTCTTATTTCCATCCAAAAATTCTTGTTTATAAACCTGTAAATAACTAAGATTCCTTTCAGATGAAGGTTTGTTACATTGTGTTCAGTCTAGACAATGCTCTGTGAGATAACACAAATTTCTCTCCTGTCCTGATAGTTTGCTACAATGTATCAGCAAAAGTAATATCTACCAGCTTGGAGTCCAGGACTTTAGCTCACAGAGGATTGTCTGAACTGGATACAAGTTGTTATCATCATTATATAGGGCTGTGGCCAAATGACATGATGCAAAGGGGTCAGTTCATCACTGCGCCCAGCCATTGATTGCTGCAGTGTTGAAGTGGATGTTGACACTGGGCGAGGAAGCCTGAGGCTTGGAGCACAGGAGCCAGGACCCAGTGGTGGGAGTAGGTAAGTATGCTTGCCTTTTTCAGGTCTAACCAGGAGCCAACCCCTTTAAATCACAATATATATGATATTTCATACTCAGAGAATACATTCTGCAGACTTTACAGCTGCAATCTCCCAGCACTTCCTCCATTTCAGTGTCAGAACAGAGCTTCCTTTGATGATTTGTATAACCTTAACAGTAATCATTATAACAGGCACTGTACAGACATCTGATATTGGTAAAACTAATTGCCCCGTCTACCCCACAATATAGTAGCTCAGCCAAACTTTTAGATGATGTCTGTCTGGTTCTACAGCAAGCAATATGATTATGATTATGAGTGCATCTCTGAGTATAATACAGACTGCAACTCAGTACAGGATGTAATGTATGTACACAGTGACCCACCAGCAGAATAGTGAATACAGCTCTGGAGTATAATCCAGGATGTAACTCAGGATCAGTACAGGATAAGTAATGTAATGTATGTACACAGTGACTACACCAGTAGAACAGTGAAGAGAGCTCTGGAGTATAATACAGGTTGTGATTTAGGATCAGTACAGTATTCATTATGTGATATATGTATACAGTGACTCCACCAGCAGAATAGTCAGGGCTCTATTTAGAGTTCATGCTACCCTAGGCACGTTTAGTGCTTGCACCGCCTATTAGTTTGGCTATAGCTGCCTATTGATTTGAGGGAATATAGTAGCTCCATAAAATGCTTTTGAGCTGAAAACGCACTTGACATGCATTTACAGTGCCTTGTGAAAGTATTCAGACCCCTGGAACTTTTCAACCTTTTGACACATTTCAGGCTTCAAACAAAAAGATATAACTTATAACTTTTTTTGTAATAATAAAACTGAAAAGTTGGGCGTGCAAAATTATTCGGCCCATTTACTTTCAGTTCAGAAAACTCACTCCAGAAGTTCATTGAGGATCTCTGAATGATCCAATGTTGTCCTAAATGACTGATGGAGATAAATAGAATCCACCTGTGTGTAATCAAGTCTCCGTATAAATGCACCTGCTCTGTGATAGTCTCAGGGTTCTGCATCATGAAGACCAAGGAACACACCAGGCAGGTCCATGATACTTTTGTGGAGAAGTTTAAAGCCGGATTTGGATTCCAAAAGATTTCCCAAGCTTTAAACATCCCAAGGAGGACTGTGCAAGCGATCATATTGAAATGGAAGCAGTATCAGACCACTGCAAATCTACCAAGACCCGGCCATCCCTCTAAACTTTAATCTCAAACAAGGAGAAGACTGATCAGAGATGCATCCAAGAGGCCCATGATCACTCTGGATGAACTGCAGAGATCTACAGCTGAGGTGGGAGAGTCTGTCCATAGGACAACAATCAGTCGAACACTTCACAAATCTGGCCTATATGGAAGAGTGGCAAGAAAAAAGCCATTTCTCAAAGATATCCATAAAAAGTCTCGTTTACAGTTTGCCATAAGCCACCTGGGAGACACACCAAACATCTGGAAGAAGGTGCTCTGGTCAGATGAAACCAAAATCCAACTTTTTGGAAACAATGCAAAACAATATGTTTGGCGTAAAAGCAACACAGCTCATTACCCTGAACACACCATCCAAACTGTCAAACATGGTGGTTTAGGCCTGCTTTTCATCAGCAGGGACAGGGAAGATGGTTAAAATTGATGGGAAGATGGATGGAGCCAAATACAGGACCATTCTGGATGAAAACCTCTTGGAGTCTGCAAAAGGCCTGATACTAGGACGGAGATTTATCTTCCAACAAGACAATGATCCCAAACATAAAGCAAAATCTAGAATGGAATGGTTCAAAAATAAACGTATCCAGGTCTTAGAATGGCCAAGTCAAAGTCCAGATTGAGAATATGTGGAAAGAGCTGAAAACTACTGTTCACAAACGCTCTCCATCCAACCTCAAAGAGCTCGAGCTGTTTGGCAAGGAAGAATGGGCAAGAATTTCAGTCTCTTGATGTGCAAAACTGATAGAGACATACCCCAAGCGACTTGCAGCTGTAATCGCAGCAAAAGGTGGCGCAACAAAGTATTAATGCAAGGGGGCCAAATAATTTTACACGCCCCACTTTTCAGTTTTATTATTACAAAAAAAGTTTAAATGATCCAATAAATTTTGTTCCACTTCACAATTGTGACCCACTTGTTGTTGATTCTTCACCAAAAATTTAAAATGTTATATCTTTTTGTTTGAAGCCTGAAATGTGGCAAAAGGTTTAAAAAGTTCCTGGGGGCCGAATACTTTCGCAAGGCACTGTATTTTACATCTTTAACCTGGAAAAAATGCATGGAAAATAACCATATCACAAAACTGCAACAAACCTGGTAAAACCAAGTGCCGTTTTAAGTGCCTTTTTTAATGCAATTTTGGTTAAAAAAAAGTGTCCTCTAAATATAACCTCACACAGCTGCCAGTACAATATAAACCTCATGCACAAGTCCAGAGGCATCCCCATGAATGGCTGGTGCATGCTACAGTATAATTGGAAAAATCATAGCATGCGCTATCCAGCTCTGATTCATTCACTCAAGTGAGTGGATCTGGAGGAAAAACAGACAATCATCTGTGAGTGGTTGATTTTGGGACACAAATGAGTTTGGCATTGCTTATCTAAATGAGCCCTAACTCTTGCTAGGTGTATGGCTACCTTTTCTTTTGTTTTTAGCTGTATTGAGGAACTTTACTTTTTCGGTATCAGTGTGTGGATCATGGAATGGTCTGCTGTTGGCAATGTACATATGGATTATGTAATTGTCTTCACCTTCCTCCTCATCTGACTGATCTGATGTCTCCTTATCACTTATGTTTGTTAACTGCAGCACCAAGTCAGGATATTTAATCCTCACACTGCCTTCCTTAAGAGGTTTTTGTTAAATTAGCTGTAGGTAAGCAATATGAGGGTTAAAGCTTCTGACTTGTAGCTACAATAACAAATATTAGTGATAGGGGTCATGAGAAGAAGCACTAAAGTGAAAGAATCAACATAAATAATTAGTTTTCCCCTCCTTCCGAACACCCTAGGCATGTGCCCACATGTATGCTGTTGTAAATACGGCCCTGAGAATAGTGAGTGCAGCTCTGAAGTATCATACAGGATTCAACTCAGGGTTAGAACAGGATACAGAATGTAATGTATGTACACAATGACCCCACCAGCAGAATAGTGAGAACAGCTCTGGAGAATAATACAGGCTGTAACACTGTAATTCAGGATCAGTACAGAATAAGTATTATAATGCATGTACATAGTGACACCACCAGGAGAATAGTGAGTGCAGCTCTGGAGTATACTACAAGCAGTAACTGAAGATAATTACAAGATACGTAATGCAACATGTTTCCAGTGGCTAGAATAACATGGTTGAAAAGAGAAGACCACATTTGACTCTCTTCTAAGGGAGTCCCTACTTATTCATTTGCCATGTTTTTCTTGCTGTCTGTTCAGGACACCATTATGATGCTCTGGTTCAATATGGTGGGTGTCGTGTGTTGCAGACGTTGACCTATTGTGTGATCTGGTGAGCATGCACAATGTATCTGTAGTTTTTAGGTATCCTCCATGTATATGTCGTCTTCTGGCTGGCATCCTCAGCAGCCTTTGCACACCGATACCTAGGTGCTATTTGTAGAATAAAAATGTTCATATACTGTACATTGTCCCATTTTCAGCGCACATGTGTGCTGGTTGTGCATGTCTGTTGGAACAGCAGAGCACAGACAATTAACCCCTTACCTGTCTGATGTTAACAAGTTTGCCAGGCCTGGCTTTTTGGGAGAAGACGCTCTGTGCCTGTGTTTGAATAGCACAGCTTACAGAAGAAACAGCAAGTTTGAGACCACATGGACTGAAAGCTAAAATATATTAGTGAGTTAATTTATTTTCCATTTAGAAAAAATTAAAATTGTCTGTCCTTGAACAACCCCTTTAAAAGGAGTCTCACTATGCTTGCATTACTTATTATGTACTTTGCTTCAGTTAGCGTCCACAGCCAACAGCTACAGTCATAATTCTACTGGTTCCCAGAATGCAAATCATCAGCACAAGCTGCCATTTTCAGTAGGGAATAGTGCAGTTCTGTACTTCCACCCACACCACTATCCCCACATACTTGGATGATGGTCCTAAATGATGGCCTCCAACTGGTCGACGGTCCCTAACTTAACTAAGTGCAGGGGCCTAAACAAAAAAGAGGTAAAATACCAGCTGACAAGGACAGAACCAAAAGGTAAAACCAAAACATGGTATAATCACAGAGTTAAATAGGCAGGGTCAATACCAGGAGGCAAAGTCAGAAATATAATCAGCAGTCGGTGCAAGGTCAAAGTCAAAGCAAAAATCCCAGGAGTTGCAAAATGTACAAAAACTAATGTGGCAATTAAAACCGAACAAAGGAATCAGTTGCTAACCTCTTTGAATCTCCCACTGACTGGAAGCCTGATTGGCCTGGCATCCTTGCTCCCTGATAGGCCAACCAGCCCAACTGTCAGTATCATTACCTGGGAACGGAGCCTCAGATCAACACTGACAAAACAAAAACAGTCTTTTAATATGGAGATCCCCAGCTATGTGTCTATGCAAACAGTTGAATAGGGAGGTCTTAAGTGCCAGATTCCCATTTAATAGTGGACAATTGACTTCACTGGCTACTATACGCACAGGTTGTATCTCCTGAATGTCGGGACTGCCCCATCATCTGCAGTGACAGCAGCAACTACATCCGGAATCTCAGGAGAATGTGGTTTAGATTAAGGACAATGAATTAGTTGGCAGAGCACGAGGAAATTACAAACAGCCCACATGTGTGCACCGGATCATGCAACTTCCATAGTGTAGTACACTTGATGTCTCAAGTATAGATACATGGTCTCCACATATTCTCTGTTTCTTGCACAATAATAGATGTGATTTCTGAATCATGTAATTACAAGTATAAACACTGCATGAGGAAAGATACAGAGAGACATAGGAAACAAGGCCATTTTGATTCTCATTGGGAGGGGGTTAGACTGAGGAGCACTTCTTTGCCCCATACCAAAGTCACTGGAAATGGGAATGCATCCAGGGCTGTACACTGGTACAATCCAACTTTGCAACTCTAGGGGGTGGATTGAAGCTGTTATGAGGGCACTGTGATCAGAAGGCTGAGGCCTTTGTACCAGGGTGCGGTGGGGGAAAGATTGGTTGGATGCAGGGCTGGACAGGGATTAAAAATCAGCCCTGGCCCTTACCAGCCTACCTACAATATCCCTCTCCATAGCAGCAAAAAATAGGGGCATGCCATGTGCGCTGACTTGGTCACCACACTCACTACTCCCTTAAATATATAAACCACACCATCAATACAGAAAGGAAAATAAATACTACAATGCTGCTCAAACTACCACCTCAGCTGCTCCAGATACCACAGTGCAGTGCAATATACCTCACCAGCAGTGCCAAATAACTATAACAATGAAGCTCAAAAATACCTCCTCAACAATAGCAGATACACTGTGCAGCAACATGGTGATGTCCTTTCCACTCATACCCCACTGGCAGCAGCCTTGTCCCTCTTTATATCCCTTCTCCACTGGCAGCAGTATTGTCTACCTTCACCCTCCACTTGCAGCAGTATTTTACCCTTTCCACCACCCCCCCCACTGACAGCAGCATTGCCCCCTTCCCACTCCTTCCTCACTAACAGCAACACTTTCCTCATTCCATTTTCTAGTCCCCCTCAGACTAGAGGACTGAAAGTGATACTGGAGGTGGAGCGAAAGTGTCAGAAAGCTCTTTTCTCCTCTGCACTGTGACTGTCACTATTATGGAGCATTGTAACTGGTACTCTTATGGAATATTAGTGACTGGAACTGGTTACGGGACACAGTGACTGTGGGCTCACTATGCCTAACACTGTTATTGGGGTACTTTGTTCTGGGCACTGCGCCTGGCACTGTAATTAGGGCACTGTAGCTGTCACTGTTATGGGCCACTGTAACTGGTACTGTTGTGGGACATATTATAATGGGCTCACTATGCTTAGCACTGTTATCAGGGTACTTTGTTCTAGTGTAGTGTATGCACTTGGCACTGTGATTAGGGCACTGTAGCTATCACTGTTATGAGACTCTGTAAATGGTACTGTTATCAGGGTCTTTTGTATTGTTATAATGTGCTATGCATGGCACGGTGATGGGGCACTGTGGCTGTCACTACAGGGGCACTGTGCTTTTCACTCTTATAGGACACTGTAACTGGCATGAAATATCAGTGGCTGGTACTGTTATAGGGCGCTGTGCCTGACACTGAGATGGAGCTGTGCAGGTATAATTGTCATAAGGGCACTGTGGCTTCAATATTATGGGACACTGTAACTGGCACTGTCATAGGGTATCACTGATACTTTGATAGGGCACTGTAGCTGTCACTATTATGTGCTCGCTGTTCTTAGCACTGTTATCAGTGTACTTTGTGAGTCACTGTGATCGCTTTCATCGTCATGGGATCACTTTGGCTGTCAATGGTTATAATTAGAGATGAGCGATCTATTGATAAATTCAATTCAATTCAATTTTACAAATAAATTCATCGGCCGGAGTGGTGACGTCATACGTCACAGCGCACTAGATTTCGTGTGAGATCTTTAATCAAGATGGCGGCGGCTGGCTCTTCGCATTCAACGTAGGGGGTAAGTATGATGTTTTTTTATTTTTTACCGCTATTCAGGGAAAATCCATTCGCTACTACGAAGCAAGAGGAAATTAGGCTTCGCGGCAAATCAAATTTTCCCAGAATTTTTGATTTGCTCAGCACTAGTTATAATTAGGTTCATTATAATTATGACATTTGAACGTCCCTGTCCAATTATGGCAATGCTGCAACTGGTACAATTGAGTACCAAGTAAATTCTACCGGGAAACATGTCCTGCCTTTTGCTACACTTGTTTTTCCAGCAGAACACTGACCAGAGAAAGCCAGCAAAGCAAAAGTTTTAGACTACTTTCACACTTGCGTTGTTAATTCTGGTATTGAGATCCAGCAGAGGATCTCAATACCGGAATTAAACTAATCAGTTTTGATTTTGCACATCAGGATGCATCAGTTCCGTTAGGATGCTGTTGTGTGAAATCAAAACTAAAAAAAAAATGGATCAGGCACTAAATACATTGAAAGTCAATGGGTGACTGATCTGGTTATTTAGTCTCCTAAAAAAACGGATCCGTCACCCTTGACTTACATTAGTTTCAGTGCCAGATCCGTTTTTTCAGTTTTTATGACCGGACACAAAATTACAGCTTGCTGCGGTTTTGTGTCCGGTCACAAAACTGAAAGCTGCCAGAACTGAAGACATCCTGATGCATCCTGAACAGATCTCTTTCCATTCAGAATGCATGGGGACAAAACTGATCAGTTTTTTTCCGGTATTGAGATCCTCTGCCGGATCTCAATACCGGAAAACCACAACGCAAGTGTGAAAGTAGCCTTACCATCATTTTTCATCTCCATCCAGTAATCAAGAAAATCTGATAACCAGGTCCCAATGACACTGGATTAAAGGATGTTACTGCTTCCCTCTTGCAATTCTTACATCAGTTTTTCCAGTTCATTATCATTTTGTACCACTGTACTGCTGACATCTTACAACCCTCAGACTTTGTATGAAGTAGTTTCAGCAGCACTTCTGTCACGTGCAGAGTGCCCACATACCACACATCAGCCTCTGTCTCCCTGGCACTGATGCGTCTGCGGAGCCTGTAATTCTGCTTATGTTTGCTCCAATTAGCACTGAATAACAAAAGGACGGCAGCCTCAGCGACACCTTTACTGCAGCGTCTGAGCTGAGCTGTCAGAGGCTGAACGGTGTGAACACAGCATTAAAAGCTGCGTCATTTTCTATACCAGAAGCACACAGAGGGATTCTAGGGCCCCATAGATGGCAGCCGTAGATGCGGCATTGCTGACAATTGACAGACGCAAATCTTATTTGAGACATAAAACATTATGTCTCCTACCATAATTAATTCTGAGCTTTCAGGTTTTTGAATAGAATGCCAGCTCCTCAGTAAAGACTGACACTACAACAGTTAAAGAGAAGAAACACGTTGGAAAGTACCGTAACTCTAATTAACATTATGTATCGCTATGCCATTCATAGCCTGTGAAAAGATGGGTGACAACCTGTAGATCCTTACTGGTACTTGTAATCGGAAGGGGAAATGCTCTTTAGGGTCTTACACACACAAAATTTCGTCTGGCGTTTTTTGTCGTGTTTTATGCAGTGTTTTTCTACATTCGCAGCCCAGGCAGCAAACACGTAGGAATTTATAACATAAATAGGTGACATTACATAAAAAGGCAACTGTCCCCACAAGTCGCCACTTTAATGGTCAATCATTGTATGGCATCAGTCTAGATGTGGCCCTTTGATGTTTAAAACCAGTTGTAAATTCCTTGAAGAAAGCCTGACTTCCTCTTGTTTCAGCATGTTAACAAGACTTGGACGAGTGACAGACGAGCGTGCATGAGGACGCAGCTGGGCACTCCCTGATCGTGTCCTCTAATGAGAAGCAGGACATGACACTGTGCTGTACCACCCCAACAGGAAGGACCCTCGGCTCGCTGCTGGGGCAGTTGGGATTAATTAAGAAAGGAAATGCCACAATTAGTTCAGTGTCTTGTGCAGTCCCGGCCCTTAAAGTACAGCTCACAACCGATGCATATAGGGAGGTTATTTATAAACCGGAGGAAACTGAGCCGTTGGGGGTGCGTATGGTGGAGGGTGGACTCCATGACAAAATGAACATTACATCCCCTGTCTTCCAGATTTCAGTCTCCTCATTCTACAGCAGTGATTCCTCACCATTTGTGGTCAGTCCAGAACCTAACCATGTCATGCAAAACCCAACCACTGCCTGATGGCAGCAGTTTTCCAGAGCCTAAAATGAACAAGATATGGTACCGAAATGCACTTCAAATCCCTATTTTGGAACATGGAATCGTTCTTTGGCAGGTTCCAACTAGACCCCAAAGTATCTTACTTTGAACATGCCAATGGTGTAGGCAGATCATGTAGCTGTTATGGACTGTTGTAGAAAGGGGCTTCAGTCTTGGTTAGTTTTATCGTCTTTGCCATTTGGTGGCAAGAACATTTGAAGTTGTGCAGGACTATCCTTTTCAGAGGAACTGCACTGTTCCCAATCATGGAGGGGTATAGTCCCAGGGGTCAAGGATAGGACCATTCTGTCCTGCATGACAATACTTGGCACCCTAATGAGTGACAGATCTTTCATATGGGCCTCTTCTCTTCTATCTATATTACTGGGTATAGATTTAGTAAAGGGGCAGCAAAAATGAAGATATCAAGCTCTTCTGATGACTACTTGGATGACGAAACGTTTATCCTTGGCAGCAGGATCCAATGGGTGTTCACCTCTTCCCATCCTTCGTAGGACAGTAGGGTGGCATGACTCTCAGATTAGTGTTCCCAACCCCTTTCCCTAAAGTAGCTATCTATTTGAGGAGGGTGACACTTACACAAGTTCATGTAGCCCATTTGGCAAAACAGGCTGTTGCCCTATGTCTTCTCTATGGGCTCCATAGCATATACAGTAGATTTCACCTCTTGCTTGTAGGAATAATCATATAGAACCATGACCCTTCAGGGAGCTGATGTGTTCTTAGGCTACTTTCACACTAGCGTTTTTAAATTCCGGTATTGAGTTCCATCATAGGGGCTCAATACCGAAAAAAAACGCTTCAGTTTTGTCCCCATTCATTGTCAATGGGGACAAAACTGAACTGAAGACAACGGAATGCATTCCGTTCCATCTTCAGACCGGAGAACAAACGGCAGCATGCTGTGGTTTGCTCTCCGGTCCAGGCATCCGCACTAAGACGGATCATTTGGAGGATGGAACTGAACATGTGCAACCACTGACATAGGTGGACATGTCTATTATTATACAGTTTAAACACCAGGGGGCACAAATATAATGAAATGAGAATATCTCACACGTAGAGAAATTTTATTACAGAAAGTAAATTATACAAATACTAGTTTTTCATACTAAATTATATTAAAATAACATTAAGGAATGTTACAACCCTTTAAAATGGTTGTCCAGGATTATAAAAAACTTGGCTGCTTTCTTTTATTGCAACTAATCCCCATTCAGTTTAATGAGACTTAGCTGCAAGAGCAGATAGAGCCCATGGATATGTGTTGTGGTTTTTCGAAGAAAGCAGTCATGTTTTTCAAATCCAGGACAAACCCTTTAAGAATTAAATGTATTACAGGCTTGTGTAGCAGCAGAGGCCCTATATAATACTGGTAAACTGTCACCGAGTCATACATGAATTATAGATTAGGGGTATTTAACACCTGCTTAATGACCGCAGATCAAAACAAAGTCCCTTTAAAAGGCAGCAGGTTGGTTAAGAAGCAAAGCATTAATTATGTACAAATCCATATCCAAAAATACTGTTTGGCCTCCAGATATGAGCAATTATATTATCGCAACAAAGTATACACAGCAATTTATGTGTTTGGTGAGGCCATAAGAGGGGGCACTTACAGAAGAGATAGCATTTGCCACAGAGCAACATTTTATACAATTTTCATGTGCAGTGAGCCGCAGGGGAGGCAGAGAGGATGGAAGCAGTTGTACTTTCAGTATCCCAGAATAGGGTATTTGCGCAGTCTTTTCTTTTTATTTAATATTATTTGATGTATTGTATTACCTGTATAGTTCTGTATGGATGAGTCAGGGTTAAAAGTCCTGACTTTGCCCTTGTAGGATCTAGGAGAAGTACTTAGGTCCACCTCTAGTTCATTCTGGTGTTCGATGAGGAAGAAAGAGGAGTTACACATGCTCACTCCATACACAGCCTATGGGACACAGTGCACAAAATATAACGCATGAAATACAGTGACATACACTCTTACAGGTTTTATAGGAATGACCAATTTCCCCATGTTTTTTCATATTTTTGGAGGCACAAAGGAGGCTACTACTATTGGGAGGAGTACAAAATGAGATTATTACTTTGGGGGTCACAAAAAGGGTCATACAATGTATATACAATTATATATATATTGTTAATTTGTAGGGGTAAACAAGAAGGAACTATTACTGTGGGTCACAAATGGGACAAAAAGGTATTATTACTAATATTTTACTATTATTATTAATACATTGTGGGGTACAAAAAAGCTATTGGTACTAAATGGGACTCTATTAATTTGCAAGGGCACTAACAGAAACATCAATGGCCGTAGAAGGGTGCAGAGAAAAGTTGTAGTTGGAAGAAGTCTACATGATGGGCTGGGTTTGGAAAGAGAAGAAAAAGGAAAGTGAATTGCTATGTTACCTGTGAGCCACTGGATGTAACTCCATTGCACTTTTTGCTGTGTAGTGGGGTATGTGGGGAACACAGTGGGACACTATTAATTTGCAAGGGCACTAACACAAACATCAAGGGTGGTAGAGGGGGGGTTGTGTGCAGAGACAAGTTGTGGCTGGAAGAAGTCTACATGGTGGTCTGGGTTTGGAGAGAGAAGAAAAAGGAAAGTGAATTACTACATCACCTGTGAGTCACTGGATGGAACTGCATTATACTGTCACTTTGTAGTAGAGGTATCTGACCATTAATTGGTGGCAATATTATTAAAGATATACTACCATACAGAGAGTAGAGCTGATCCTCTGTTTCTAAGCATGTTGTGTTATAAAGTTGTCTTATGTTTATTTGATCTGTCTTCTCTGAACTATTTTTCAAATTTCTTCTTAATCCATATAAGATTCATAGTAGCACAGTTTAGTTGGCATGCGCCAGGAAACAGAATCCTTAGGCAGAGCTGGCTGGGTGAGGGTCTGATCACATGTATGACATGCAGTGGTTCAGCGAGGCAGCGCCTGAGGTACGCAGCAAGCATATAAGGCAGGTTGAACAGGCCTATAGCACAGAGGGCATAGGACTTGCCGCTCAGACTCTGCATACTGTATGCATCAGTACCCATCTCCCTGTAGTCACATTCAATCCAGTCTCCTTCTGCTAGGATGTTCCTGCTTGTCACAGCTCATACGTATCTCCCAGTGGGCATATTACTGTCATATATACTTATGTATGTGACTTCGCACAGCCCAAAATTTTCATAGCTATACCACGCCTGCCTGGGACAAAAAATACATCAGAAAGGAAAAAACTGTAGAGTCTTTTGGACAACTGACTTCACCAATGCTATTGAAATACATAAAAAGTGATATGAGCAATGCTGGTATAACCTGGGCATCTTCTGGTGCATAATTATACAGTATATGTACAGCTGGTGTAAGTTATACTATATAGAATCTTGTATGTAGTTCTATGGCCATATGGGTACAAACCGGGCACCTTCTTTATGTAATATATGTACAGATGGTATATGTTATACACCTGCTTGCATATAGCGATATGGATCATGCTTGGTATAACCTGGGTATGTTCTGATATATAATTACATATGTAAAGCTAATATAAATTACACACTTATATAGAGTCTAGACCATACTGATATAACCTGGGCATCTTTTGCATATAATTATATATGTACAACTGATATAAGTTATACATTTTCTTGTATATAGTGATATGGAACATGCTGGTATAACCTGGGTATCTTCTGCATATAACTATATATGTACATCTGATATAAGTTATACATTTTCTTCTATATAGTGATATGGAGCATGCTGGTATAACCTGGTATCTCCTGTATATAATTATATATGTACAGCTGGAATAAGTTATATATCTTCTTGTATATAGTGATATGGATCATGCTGGTATAACCTGGGTATCTCCTGTATATAATTATATATGTACAGCTGTTATAAGTCATACATCTTCTTGTACAGTATATAGTGATATGGACGAAGCTGGTATAACCAGGGTATCTCCTGTATATAATTATATATGTACAGCTGGTATAGGTTATACATCTTCTTGTATAGAGTGATATAGAGCATGCTGGTATAACCTGGGCATCTTCAGTATATAATTTATATATGTACAGCTGGTATAAGTTATACATCTTCTTGTATAGAGTGATATAGAGCATGCTGGTATAACCTGGGTATCTCCTGTATATAATTATATATGTACAGCTGGTATAAGTTATGCATTTTCTTGTATATAGTGATATGGGGCATGCTGGTATAACCTGGGCATCTTCTATGTATAATTAGATATGTAGAGCTAGTATAAGTTATACATCTTCTTGGGTATAGTGATATGGCGCATGCTGATATAACCTGAGTATCTTCTGTATATAATTATATATACACAGCTAGTATAAGTTATACATCTTGTATATATAGTAATATGGTCCATGCTGGTATAACCTGGGCATCTTCTGCATATCATTATATATGTACAGATGGTATAAGTTATACATCTTCTTGTATATAGTGATATGGTCCATGCTGGTATAACCTGGGCATCTTCTGCATATAATTATATATGTATAGGTGTAAATTATACATATTCTTGTAAATAGTGATATGGACCAGGCTGTTATAACCTGGGTATTTACTGTATATAATTATACATGTACAGCTAGTATAGGGTACACATTTTCTTATATATAGTGATATGGACCATGCTGGTATAAGCCAGGTATTTCCTGTTTATAGATATATGTGTACAGCTGATATAAGTTATACATCTTCATGTCTATTAGAGATGAGCGAATCATCGAAAATTCACTTTGGCGAATAATCGACGAATCAAGATTTGTTCTTAATACAAATTTATTCTGTCGAATTTGTCTACAGTCTAAGCGTTGTTAAAAGTATGCTACTAAACTGAATGCGTAAGCATTAGCGTACTATTGACTCGCGATTGCGTCATACACACACACGCACGAGGCTAGGCTGTGGCGTACAGTCCTCAGAGGCAATCCATATGAGGTAGAAAAGTACGGTGCTCACTGTTAGCTATCCGGCTAAGTGCATAATTTACTAAAAGCACCATACAAAAAGTGCATAATAGGACACATTGCAGTACCTGAAAAAGAATACACCCAATGATCTAAAGTGCTTGAGCGTTGCTGAACCTGTAAAAACATTATTGCTAAAATACAGCAAAGACATAATTATGCAAACATTTTAGTGCAATCAATTTCACATTTGCAAGCATAATAGGCTCAGATATACCTTTGAGTCTCTCCTCATGGCTGTTTGGCATAAAACACTGGAACACAGTCCAAAAATTAATTGTAATTCACGTGAGGTAATTTTGTAATCCAAACAGGTAACGTGTAATCCAAATAGATAATATAAAATAGCAGCAAATAGAGAACCCTTTTAGCAAAGCGGGCTCCCAAATAACCTGAGAAGGGGGGGAAATAGGCACGCTTAGACGCAACTGGGAAATTTCTGCAGAATGTGGGGAGGGGGGGGGAGCCCTGACAAACCATGTCCATCTGGGTGAGAGTCAAAAAGGGGGCAATAAAAACAACATAAACTAAAAACAAGTGCCAACTAGCTCTCACCAACTAGTGCCACCATCTCGTCCTTTAAATCAGATGAGGGACCTGAAGTCCTCCTCGCTGGAACTGCTACTGAATGACATCAGAGGACACTCCTGCCTCCTGTAGGCCAAGCTGGCTGCCGTGTTAGAGCTCCACTGCCCTCTTCTGCCAGAAGTCGGACTTGACCGGGTTCGGGTGGTGGTCACACTGGTGAGAGCTGCAGTCACTTGCGCCTTCACTTTTCCGGATACTCCTGCTGGGACAGCAGGGGTAAGGACTTCTGGCTGCAGCGGTTGAGGCAAGGTTGCACCTAGGGAAGAACCGCCAGCTCCCCTGGCTGCTGCTGACTTCATTTTTTAGGGTAGTTGGTACTGGATCACCGTGGACTGGAAAGATGATGTCGTCAGCTGACCCAGCTGAAAGGACTGTGATGGTGGTGGTGGTGGCAATCCATGGATCAGAGACTCCTGCTGTGGCTTCTCCCTGAAATGGAGGGTGCCACCTGGTGGTTTCTCCGGCCAAACTTCTGGTGCTGATGCAAGTACCAGGGGCTTAGATAATAAGGTAACCCCGGTAGCAAAGGGGCCTTTCAGGGATGCCATATTCCACCTGATCCCCACATATAGGCTGTGATGGGGTTGGGGCAGGTACGGCCGTTTCACTGACCTGCGGCCCACAAAGTACTCCTTGCCCTCCTTGTCATCCACAAGGAAGCCACAGCCTCGCTCCACTGAAAACCATAGGACGGTTCCCTTACGCCGCTCCAGTGTAGGGTCTCCTGGCCTCAGATGGTCCAGTACTTGGATGACCCAGTCCTTGGATGACCCACCGCATTCTTGTAGTCCCATAGGGTCTGGGCGTGGGCCGTCACTGATGCAGACACAATAGGATTCTGCCACATGGAAGGTCTTGTTGTTGTTGTTCTCCTCCTGGGCGGCGCAGTGGGCGCTTCAGTCGCCTCCGCCGGGACCGCAAACATCGAGTCAGGACCGGTTGGATTCTCTTGGCCAATTATGACACTCTGATGTCCTCTGAACTGGACAGTGGTTCGGTGGTTCGGGTAACTCGCTACCAAACACCATCCCCACTTTGGTCGCAGTTGCTTCGCCATGCTGTGGTATCTTATTCACCGCTGGCTTGAACTGGAGAGGAGGGCAGAGTAATGAGGGAGGAGTCTTCACTCCCTATATGTGCAAATAGATAGTTCCCGGTGGGCCGGGCTGGTTTTTCCTGCTTCTGAGGGGGGCATATCTTCACTTTCCCGCTCTTGAGGGGGCGTATCATCATTTTCCTGCTTCTGGGGGCTGGGGGAGGGGAAGAAGAATGCGTACGTAGCGTTAGCGTTAAAAATTTTAAGAACATTTACGAATAATACAAAGCGAATCTGAATAAATCTGGATTCACTTCGGAGTAGGAAAAATGGAGGATTCGATACGAATCCAAGAAGCGACTAATAGATTTGTTCATCTCTAATGACTATAGTGATATGGACCTTGTTGGTATAACCTGTGCATCTTCTGGTATATGAGCATTTGGTCATATTATATGTCCTTAAACTAAAGATCTCCTCTAAACTAATTCCTTGCCTCCAGTGCGTGATGTTTTGGGGATTAGATGAGTCAGTGGACTGGTAGCATAATATTCTTGTTATGTAAGTGTTGCAGGAATTCAGTGCTTGCTCCTGCTGAGCCTTTGTTATAGCAGCGCCTCTTTGTTGTAGGACAGGATCTGGTGAGTCACCTAGTGACTTATTATGAGAGCCTACAAGCAGCCTGAGGAGCTCCACAGACCAAGACTCTGCAAAAAGCTGAATCCTCAATGTCACAAAGCTCAACGACAAGTTCTTAAAGAGCTTTTAATGATGTGTAGTAAACTTAAAGAGGTTTCCTGACATTTTTTTTTAATCGGCAGGGGCAGTGGCATAATAATGAAACAAATTATTCTTTGCATCCTGAAGTCCATCCAGACCAGTCCCAATGCTCCTCTCCTTCCTGCCGTTGCAGCCATGACATATTGTTTTGGATGGAGCAATGATGTGCCTATACCCAGGGCCGTATTTGGGATTCATGCTGCCCTGGGCACTTTAGTGCTGCCTCCGCCCCATTGATGTCCAATTTAGATAGCTGATGGCCAAACGCTCCCTAGGCCGTCAGCTTTCCCGAAATGAAGCACCATACGTCATATTATACTAAGGTATACGTTTCTGCCAGTGTTACTAAGAAGCCCACTAGAGATAGGTGCACCTAACTTTTAAAGTGCTTCAGCAGTCCATGCAACTGTCTGCTCACTGATGGTATGTCAGTGAAAGTGTGTCACCTCACACAGCGACTCCTGCTTCTTCCGTGGCGGCGCTAGTGTTTGTCACTTAGTACTGCAGTGCAGTGGAGAGAGAATCATGCTTCTCTCTACGCCTTCACTTTGACGCTACAGCCCAAGTCGATTCTAGGCTTTTTGCTGCCTGAGGTGAAAATTGAATGGTGTCCCTTCTTCCTCTGGCAAAATCTCAATCCAGAAGAGGCCTTCATATTGTGCAATACCCCCAAAAGAAATAAGGCCTCCCTTATACAATTGGCGTCCCCAATTGTAATAACGCCCACACTCCTTTAGACTCCCCACACACACACACACACACACATAGTGTCCCTAATATTTATAATGCTCCCTGCAGTAGTAAGTGTGTCCCTCTGTAATGCCCCCAGTATTTCTAATGTCCCCTGCAGTGCCCCACATAGTTAAAATGCACCCTGTAGCACCCCCATTATTTATAATGCCCCTTACCATTATCAAGCTCCCACCGTAGTGCCCCCAGTATTTATAATGCTCCCTGTGGTGCCCCTAGAAATAAAGCCCCACCACTTCCAATATACAGTCCAGTGGAAATAACATCACACCCTCTCTCCAGCCCCCCCCCCACATTAAGTCCATGTAAATATCATTATACACTCTCTTCAGCCCCCTCCAACATGTAGTTTCATGTAAATAACATCATAGTTTCCTTTTAGTGCCCTCCAACAAATAGTCCCATGTAAATAACTTTACTTCCCTTCCTTCAGCCCATGTAAATACCATCCCTCCCCCAGCCACCTCTAATAGTTGAGTATTGTTTTTTTCTTTTTTTATGTTAACCCCTGAAACACAATTTTTCCCCAGTGTACCTGTTTTGATTGGCCGTTAGTCAGGTGCACTCCTGTCTAAATGGGCATTAAAAATGGTCCCATTGATTTCACAGCCAAAAATAGGATGTCCTATTTATTGAAGACTGCCTTTTACTGACTTTATAGTCCCATGTAAATAAGATCACTCCCTCCCTCAGCCACCTCCAATATACAGTCCCATGTAAAAAAAATTAAATAAACAAAACATTCCTCCCTCCAGCCACCTCCAACATTCAATCCCATATAAATGTCATGACTCTCTCCCCCAGCCTCCTCTAGCATACAGTCCCAGACACAGAAGTGGTATAAGAGGAGAGAGCTAGAACTCCCAGCATTTCCCTGGCCCTCACATGGAATCCATCACTTCTATACTCACTTCTCATGTTACAGACGTCATCACAGGCCTTCACGGGAACTTCTGCTCTTCACGGCTAAGCTCCACATTGATCACATGATGGTGACATCATTGCAGGTCCTTCATTACCTCTTTGTTCTGCCTCTTGCACTGATCACATGACGATGAGGTCATCACTGGTCCTTCAGCAATTACAGTGTGCATCCTGCTCTGTAGTGCTCTGTAGTCACTGCTGTTGTGACAACTCCTCCCCCCAGGAGGTTCGCTGACAAGATTACTCTGTTGGAAGGGTTTGGAGTGTAAAAAAAAATTAAAAAATAAAATAAAATTAAACTCTCTATGGTGCCGCCTCCTCCACCCCTTCTGAGCCCTGCCCTCGGGTGCCTAATGGGAGATACAGCCCTGCCTATACCATGCATGACCACCACAGGCAATCACTGGCCTCATCGGTATACAGCATGAGTCTGCTGAGCCCAATGATTGGCTGCAGTGGACATGTGTGGTATACAGGTATGTCACCACTGCAGTCAGGACAACAAAGCCCAGTGGCGAGGAGAGGAGTGGCGGTGCTGGAATAGAAGGGTCCAGGACAGTAATTATAATATTTTTAATTATTGTAACCGTGTCCCTGCCAGTTTAAGAAAAAATAGCCCATACTGTACAACCCTTTAATAAGTGTTTCCCCATATTAGGCCTCTTTCACATTAGCGGCAGCACGGATCCGGCAGGTGAAGGGTGCCGCCGGATCCATGCTGCCGCAGGGACATGTGTGGGGCCGGAACCGCGCTCCGGCCCCACACATGTCACACAGTACATACACACAGACACACACACACAGACATATACACATACAAATACACATACATACTTACATGCTCCCGGCAGGTCTCCACAGCGCAGGAGGAGCAGGGCGGCGCGCACATAAGACGATTCCCCACAGCGCCCTCTGCTGGGCGGCGGGTGGAATCGTCCTATGTGTGCGCCGTCCTGCTTCTCCTGCGCTGTGGAGACCTACCGGGAGCATGTAAGTATGTATGTGTATTTGTATGTGTACATGTCTGTGTATGTTTATGTGTATGTCTGTATGTGTGTATGTATGTATGTGTGCAGGTGACGGATCCGTCATGAACTCCATTGAAAGTCAATGGAGGATGGATCCGTTCACCATTGACTTTCATTGGGGGTCATGACGGATCCGTCTTGGTGCGGATACCTGGACCGGAGAGCAAACCGCAGCATGCTGTTAGGAGCATTCCGTTGTCTTCAGTTCAGTTTTGTCCCCATTGACAATGAATCAAGCGTTTTATAAATGAAGTGTTTTATTCCGGTATTGAGCCCCTATGACGGAACTCAATACCGGAATTATAAAACGCAAGTGTGACAGTAGCCTTATATGTCATCCAGCTTTTCCAGAATTGGGTATAATTAACATTCGGAGATTTTGTCCTGTAGAATCAGAATATTGCCTCCTGCCTTGTATGCCTGTCACCCTTACAGCCGCCTCTGCTTGGAGCTCAGGGTCTGCATATCATCAGTGCATGAACCTATTTATGCTGCTTAAAGACTTATGGACTGAGACATGTTGACTCCTGTCAGATCTGCACCTGCCGGTATCACACCCACATTCTTTTTATGGATTGACCCAGGAAAATTAACCTACTACTTCATTTTGAGGATGCATGGACACTTGTGAAATTCTGCATGATAAGAAATGTAGTGTTGTGTGGTTTAATAAGACCACACATGACCAGGTGAAATACAATAGTTGCACATGCAGTTCCCCAGAATAGGATACTTGGAAATAGTTTTCTTTTTGTATAATGTTCTGATGTATTGTAATCCTCCTCTGATGTATTGTAATTGTAAGCTCTGCCCTTGTAGTAAGCTAGGTGATGAACTTAGGTGTACTACAACCCTCACCATTGCTTATATTAATACATCACTATCTGAGAAGATTTGCACTGTGAACTGTTTGGAACTGTGTTTTGATACCTTTGGATGTACTACCACTCTCATTCTGCAGACTTGTTTATGTTTTACAACTGGCCTGGCTACTGACTCCAGCACCATTCTCCAGCACTCCTGCCTTGCACCCACCCAAACCCAGAACACCAGGGTCACCCCAACTATGATCATACAGGAGCTCTGACATCAGGGTGCGCCCAAAGGAAGAAAGGGTGTGCCCTCTTACCACTGCCCTGGTCCCATGGAACATTGGTGTGAGGATTGCCACTGTGAATAACTGTTGCAGCTAGTGCCACTACTACTCCTATCCTCCGCTCCTCCAAGGTTGCAGCAGATGCATAATAGGCTTAGACAGTAGCATAGTCTAGATTAGATAGAGCAACTCAGCAGACAGTATCACAGAGGATAGGCTTTGATACAGTGACACAGCAGAAAGTATCACACATGCTAAGCTTAGATACATTGACAGAACAGACAATATCACACAAGAAAGGCTTAGTTACAACAGCTCAGCACATAGATGTAATGCTGCGTAAATCTGTAAGTCAGTACCACACATCACTGACTTAGATACAACTGCTTACTTGGCAGTACTGTATCACATATACCTAGGATAGACCTAGGTTCATCCTGCCTCAGCATACTTGAAAAAGGCAGATTGTACTGCCGCTATGTCACACTGTCTGATTTACCTGCAGTAATAAAACAGCAAGAAGAATGAATCTCCTGTGAGGCTGTGATCTTTTTTTCACTTCTGTAGATAGATAGATAGATAGATAGATAGATAGATAGATAGATAGATAGATAGATAATATATATACATGGAAAACATAGATAGATAGATATGGAAGATAGATAGATAGATAGATAGATAGATAGATAGATAGATAGATAGATAGATGGATAGATGAACTAGATTTGCAGTACTGTGCAAATCCAACAAATGGGTTAAAACTTACCAATTGTAATTCATCTCATCCTGCAGCTAAGTCCTGATAGGAGTAGTCCTTGGGCTGATCAGCTCTCTCTGTATGTCCACTTGCTCCCATTGACTTCACCATGTCCTCTCCGGCCATCCATGTATTTCTTGACATGATCTCATCATTTGCTGCTCAGATTTTATTCCTCTTCCCTTGTGCTGTCCAGCGCTGCACACAGATGTCTCTTTGTGTTTTTCACTCACATTTGCAAGGCCGAAAACCTTAAAACAACTTGAAGGCCATGACAAGGAGGGTCCGTACACCATTGAGCAGATTGATCAACTCTGATATCTTCTCCTCTTCTTGGAACTTGTCATTGTTCCACTGACGGAGCTGCCACATACATGCATCACTACTGCTCCTTCATGCCAGGCCAGGTGCTGTCATGCTCAGGAAAGGAGGCAGATGAGGTCACATATTATCACAGAACTTGCCAGTCAGAGACTAGCTTTTTTCTAGTCTTTTCCACAAGTGGGTTCTCCAGTTTCTTTCCAGATTCCACAAATGTACTGGAAATTTCTTTCAGAAGTGTACAATAAGGATATAGAACCCAATTTCAGATGGGTCTTAATGTCTTAGGCTTCATGCACATGACAGTGAATAATGGCCGTGTTTTTAGCACCAATGAAAGTCTATGGGGCTATTCACATGGCCGTTCTTTTTCCATCCAAAAATAGGACATGTCGTATTTATGGCCGTTTCCACGGCCAGATGGACCCATTGAAATCAATGGGACCGTTTTTAACGGTCGATTGACAGGAGTGTTCCCGTCTAACAGCCGTTAAAAACAGGTACACTTTACCTATATGGCCATTTAGGGGTAAAAAAAAACAAAAAAACTCGCCTCATCCACTTGCTCAAGCTGCAGCAGTCTCTTCTCTCTTCATTGAGCAGGACCTGCCGAAGGAACTGCGATATACGTTGTTACGTAACCACGTGGGAGCGCGCAGTGACGTCATCGCGCACATCACAGGTCCTGTTCAGTGAAGAGAGAAGAGACTGCTGTACCGCAAGCAAGTGGATAAGGTGAGGTTTTTTGGTTTTTTTTTTGTAAAATCAACAGCTGTGGGCCACAATGGGGGCATTATTTAAACCATGGGGGAAATTATTTAAGATGGGGCCCTACATGGGGGACATTATTAAAGCTGGGGACAGTAAAAAAAATTCCCACACTATGGGGGGCATTATTTTAGCTGGGGGCCTACCTGAGGGCATTATTAAAGCTGGAGGCACTATAAAAAATTATTTACACAGTGGGGGACATTATTTTAGCTGGGGCACTATATGGGTTGATCATCTGACCATTCTGTGATTCTGTGGGTGTTCTCAGAAGGGTAGAAATAACTGCCAATCCAATTCATCCATTTTTCATGTCCATTTTTAATGGAAATGAAAAACTGATGCAAAACGGACATAAAAAATGGACACACAGCCAGAAAATTGATGCACACACTGATGTAAAATGGTCATGAAAAACTGACAGTGCATGACAGTTTTTTCACTGTCGTGTACATGTAGCCTTAGAGCCATACACATGAGGACTAAGGCAAACAGGGCAGCTAAGGGTGTGTGTCCATGCTTTCCCTATCACAGCTCAGGAGGCAGTTGAAGGATGAAACTGAACATGTGCGGCCTTCTCAGTGAACTGGACACAGAAATAAGAAAAAAAACAACAGGTGGCGGTATACAGATACATTTTATCAGTGATTATGCTAAATTTTTAATTCCATGCAATTACAAAAGTATTCAGATCCAGGTGTTGGTTTGAAAACTGTAGAATATTTTTCGTGGGACAACTCCTTTAATAAATAAAGGTAATGTTTAGCCAGTCCAGCCCTCTTCTTCAAATAGCGTGAATTGGATTTATCCAGCCTCATGATGGATACCAGGTTGCATGCTACGTGGTTCCATCGCCTCCAGGTACTCTCTTTCTGTATATAATCTGTGTATATAGGCCCAACTGTGTTCTGTGTAGCCCGATGTCCTCCAGGTACTCTCTTTCTGTATATAATCTGTGTATATAGGCCCAACTGTGTTCTGTGTAGCCCGATGTCCTCCAGGTACTCTCTTTATATATATAAAATGTATGTATGTATATAGGTCCAATTATGTGTCATGTGGCTCCCTCTCCACCAGGTACACTCTTTATATAATGTCTTTATATGTGCCCAACTGTGTGCTGTGTGGCCCCATCTCCTCCAGGTACTCTCTGTATAAGGGTGCATTCACACGGATCCGTAAAACACGAGAACCAGCAGTATGCATGTGCTCTCTGCATCTTTTGCAGCCCCATTGAAATGAATGGGTCAGCACCTGATGTGGACCCAAAAATAAGGTTGCGTGAATGCACCCTAAAATGTCTTTGTGTAGGCCCAGCTGGGTGCTATGTGGCCCGAGATACTCTCTGTATAAAATTCCTTTATGTAGGCCCAGCTGTGTGCTGTGTGGCCCCATCTCCTCCAGGTACTCTCTTGCTGTATATAGGCCCAATTGTGTGCTATGTGTCCCTCTTTCCTCAACGTACATACGATAGAGCTTTTCTTCTGGTTTACTGTACAATGAAACTCCATCCAGAGAGAACTAAAGTGTTTTAAGCCTTAAAATCACAATCAAATATTTGATTTTTTGCCATATAACATTTAGAATGGGGAGGGAAGCGGTGAGGGGATCGGAGGTGGGGCTTATTGTGGTGTTTGATAGCAGGAAGGTGGGGAGGCATATTTCCTATAATTCCACATGGACCAAAGATCTGTCTATGGCACAAATACCTCTGGATAATAAAACAAACAGAACTGAGAGCCTTAAAAGTATGAAGTTATTGCAAGGATTATGCTGAATCCATAAGATGTCATAACGGTGCTCTACTTAAGTAAAATGTTCTCTGTTGACATCTCGTGTGTAGAGTCTGCAGAACGTCACCTGCTTCTTGGTGAATAACTCAGACGAAAGATGGGATTGGGACGCATGCTGTATAAACAATGGGGAGTTTAATAATAACAGCAGATATGTGGTCATAACCTGACTGAAGAGGGGATTGTGGGAGATGGTAACATTGTCAACTATCAACTACTATTTCCAGGATTAAGAGGAATATTCCCAGATTCTCAAAACTGCCCCACAGTGCCTAGAAGGCTACTAAATATGAAGAATGGAACTGCTGTCATTTGATAGCCACTCCTTTCTATTTCCTGCTTTCAGAATAGCAAAGGTTGGTGCAAGAAGAATAATTCCATGTGATTAGCCTGTGTCATCCATGTCATCAGTGGTTAGTTATTCTGAGGGCCTGCTCTTCAGCTCAAGCAAAACTTTTTATTCTCAGACCTGAGAAAGATACATGAAAACTGTAAAGAAGGTAATTTTCTTACCAGAGACTTTATTTGTGAGTTATAACCTCCCTTCTGATCCTCAGTTGTGTCATGTGACCAACACTTTGACTCTCCAAATAATACAGCACCTTATATGTTTGGCAGGACGCCAGTCTCTCTATGTATTCCTATGGGAGCCTCAAGGTCAGTCTCATAGGAATGAATAGAGTTTCATGACACAGCTGAGAATCTCACAAATACAATCACTGTTAACAGGATTACCTTCACTACAATTTACATCATGTAGCTTTCAGGTATGAGAAAAAATTTTTGTGGGAGTGCGTTGTGAATTAACTCAAAAGTTATAGACCTTTGTGATCTATTCAGTGTCAGACTCGTAAAGGTCTTCTGCTACAAAACACTATCATATGATATCTAAAACCTTTGATCTGCTGGAATAATGACAATACCAGTGGTCATGTTACTAAACTATTTTTTTGAGTTAACTCAAAATGTCATAGACTCTAGTGATCAGAGTCAGAAGGGTTGTCTTTTAGAGAAGATCATCATGTCAGAGCCTAGAATCTCTGATCATTTAGTGGGCCACACTGCCCTGGATGGGCACAAGGGGCATGTTAGCGGCACCAATGATCTTCTCCATTCAAAACCTAAAACTTCTGATCCTTTGGTGGACCAGATCAAACCTGTGTCAGGACCATGACGTTGTGCCAAGCCCTGTTTAGGTTTATTCCTGCCTCTATGGAGGAACTTCCCTTCTCCATGACACCCCTTCTCCAAAAGAAAGACAACATTAGTAAACAAGTAAAGACAACTATCCCAACCATCCCAACTGTCATATTACCCAAGTATTTTTGTGACTTAACTTCAACTAACAGGTCCTTGTGGTCTCATCAGATTCAGAGTGGTTGTCATTGTTATTATGTCAGAGTCACAACATCTGATCCTCTGGTGGCCCTTTCTAACCCTGTATGGGGCTTATCTAAGTGGAAAGCCCAGCTCAGATATACCCCTGCCCAAAACATGTTGAACTTGTGAACTTGCAAAGGGACCTGTTCTCCATATACAAGACAACGTCCATAAACAAGGAAGGGGAACCATCCAAACAGGTCATATTAACCTGTTTTTGTGAATTTACCTAAAATTTGATCTAAGCTTATGATCTTCTCCAGTGGGAACCTAGCACCTTAGATCTTCTGGCCATGAAGACATGGAAAGCCCAACTCAGCCCCAAACCCATACTTGATCTGAACCTGTACAAAGATATCCTTCTCCACAAGTAGGACAACCTTAGTAAATAAGGAAGGGGAACCATGCTAATTATTTCAAAGGTCATATTATTAGTCTGTCCTACAAACTGGAAGGTGGATAAACAGATGGAAGAACAAATGCCCAGCGAAGGTCTGATTCTATTAGTTACAGTGAGAATGTTAATGGAATCAGGCTTAGCATAATTTGTTGTTATTTTAGTTTATAAATTTAGTAACAATTTTGCAAAGCCATCACATTCATCAGCTGTAAATATTCCCACGGTCTGTGAGTATTGTGAGTCAACCAGTGCGCGACAAAATGGTGAAACACATGTCACAATTACACCTAAATCATGAATTAGCTTTCACCATCTTATAAATGGTCCCTAATTGCCAAAATCACTCTATTTTTCACTGTCAAGTTTCCCATTATTCAGGATTGTGCGGTCATAACCTCAGCCTTTTGAATCCAGCTACCACAGCTTTCAAATCTCATTGTTGTGTTCTCTGTTAATGGGATAGTGGATTGATATTCAGTAAAATTTTCATAAAACAGAGAATTTTCCTATTCAGAGTAAAAGAGCAAAAGAAAATATGCAACGCATGAGGAATTTACATGGTGCCGAGTGATTCAGAAGGAAGAAGGCTCTCTGGTGTTCACCAACAGGTGTGGAGGAAAAAGGGCAAAAGAAGTTAAAAAAAATATGGCCTCAAAATAAAAACAAACACTAGAAATGTTAAAAATATAAAAAAGTTAAAGATATATTTATACAGTATATAGTCATTAATAATAATATGTATATAGTAAAAGGAACAGAAGGGAAAATCATACAAGGAGATAAAAACTAGTAAATATAAAAAAACAAAACAAAACAAAACAAAAATACAATATAAATATATAGTTTGCATGTCATTATAATTATACAGAAAAAAAACTAATACATTATATCTAATATTTAGTATTACTATTACTAAGACTACCACTAGGGTTGAGCCAATCAAAGAAAGTATCCGAAATGGACTGTGATCCCAATTTCAGGGAAAATTCGATTAAATGTGATGCCGAATTTCTTCATGCTTTGTGGTAACAAATCAATTTTCCCTGAAATGGCGGTAAAAAAAACCAATCATACTCATCTCATCCATTTCAGCACGAACAGGCCGCCATGGCCATCTTTATTGAAGATCCTGCGTGAAATCTCATGCGCAGTGACATATGATGTTACCACGCTGACCAGCGTGATGACGTCATTATGCACTCCTTGAGATTTCGTACGTGATCTTCAATCAAGATAGCCGTGGTGGTCTCTCCGCACTGAAATGGATAAGGTGAGTATTTTTTTTTTAAACTGATTAACTCCTGGAAGCCTATCTCAGATGCCGCAATCAGTGATGAACACAGCATCTGAGGGGTTCAATGACGTGGGGGAGGTGCAATTGCCGTTCCCCGTCATTGTGGCCGCTACTTACAAAGAAATGAGCTTCGTGACAAAGTAATTCATTACAATGCAAATTTATTTGTGAAATTCAGCAAAGCTACTACTATTAATAATAACAGAGATCATAAGGATAAAATAGTAGATTAAAGAAAAAAAGAATAATAAATGTGTGCATTGTTTATTACTGAGGTATTTTAATATATATATATATATATATATATATATATAATTATTATTATTTATTACCAATGCTGTAATTATTTTGTGCTTTGTTGTTTGACATTTTGCTAGACTTTGGATATTTATTCTTCAGTCTTTTATCGCCGTCATTGAGTCCATGCCAATTTCTTCAGATAGTTGCCAAGCTCTACAGGAACTCGCCAGGAAATAACCATCTGGGTCCATGGTCATCTTCCCATTAGGCAATGGTTGCTATCTCTATGTAACTTTCTTTCGATTTCTATGACAGGAATAGAGGTCTCACAAGTCACAGGGAACCTGGGGGCTGCCCCTATGAGTGCTCAGTATATGACTAACTAATTTAATTAAAACAAATCTTGCATTGCATGAAGAATAGGAGAGGATGACAACAACAACACTGCCTATGGCCAAAAAAAAGAATGAAAGAGAGAAAGAAAGAAATGATGCTATATTTGCTTATGTCTGACATGGTAAAATCAGTTCTGTAAATGATCACAAGTGGACAGCAGTGGCTTAAGGCAACCCCAAAGGATGGAGCAACTACTGTCAGAACTAGAGTGTATAGCATCTGGACCATGGACCAGTATCTCCAGTGTTGCGAGCATTAATATCTCGACCTCAGTTCCTAGGGAAACATAATTAGTCATTTTTGTTTGTGTGGTTCAAAAATCACATTTGTCAAACATTTAAAGTAAATAGGAACAATTGTAAATCGTATTTTCTATGTAAATATGTCACCAGCCCTTAAATATTTACTCCACAATTAGGGGGGAATTTCAAAGTTGATTCTGGATTCAGAAATTTGAGATTTTTTTACTGTTTGCATGATTTATGTATATAAAATAGCAGATGCGTTACTTGTAAATTTACCTTATGTTTCCAGGTGCAAACAGAGATGTTTTACCAGGTTCATATTATTGTAAGACTTTAAGGAGCAGGGAGTACATACAGTAGAGCGGCCAAAAGTGCAAGTAATAATGGCATCCCCTTCTGTACTGGTTCTTCAACTACACAGTGAAGGAGAGAATGGTTTGGTGTTTGTCAAAACTAGGAATGGACAGACTATTTGGTGGGCATTAGGGCTGTCTGTGATAACTAGAAATTTTACCCATGCTGTAAAAAAAAAAAAAAAGATTATATAGTTATCTCTTTCTCCAGTTTGATTACAGACCGACGTGCAGGTATATGACCAGTGCAGCCAATCGCTGTCCTCAGCAGCATTCTGGGGCATTAGTACATTTTCTAATTATCTTAGAAATCCCTTTATATGTCAGATGCAGATCTGATAGATGCAAGTCCAATTCTGTCACTGACCATTTGCAGACAGAAGACCTACCTGTAGATGTTTGATGGTCCCATTATCTTCCATACCTGGTAGTTAATACTCGAACCCCAACCTATCATTCAATGGCAGGGAAGTCTGAGGCTTGTTTGCCCCTTTATTTCCCATTCCCTTTTGTAGAAGAAGGATGGTATAACCTTTAGACCAGTGGTTCTCAACTCCAGTCCTCGGGACCCACCTGCCAGTCAGGTTTTCAGGATTTCCTTAGTTTAGACCAGCTGATATAATTAGCGTCCATCCATCAGGACTTACCACAGGTATTCATTCTGTGGGATATTCCTAAATCCTGACTGGCAGGTGGGTCCCGAGGACTGGAGTTGAGAACCACTGCTTTAGACAGAAAAGAGGAGAAGCACAAGCTTCTTGGTTCCACCATCTTCCTATCTCTTTTCAAAGTATACAGTGATAACTTTAGATAACTGAAGAACCCCAACTATCTATAAAGCGCTATTCACGATGGCCCTACAACCTTTTCATCTCTTGTATGAACTAAGGGTGATGTAATCCTTAGATTGGTATTGGTAGTTAACACCCTAACTATTCCAAGACAAGATAGCCCAAATGCTAGTTGATCCCCCATTTTCCCTTCTCTTTCAGTAGGAAAGAGAAGTGTTACCATTTAGCTAGCTCCCTCTCCCTCCTTTCCTAAGTTTGTTGAACCTGTGGAGAGCAGGAGACCCACACAAGGTCACATGGCCCATAGGGAACAGAGCCAACCTGAGATGTTCCTTGTGCAATATTGTACAGCTCTGAACATTGTACTCATGATCATTACCTTGGTTTCATAATCACAGTAACTCCATATTCAAGCAGAAGATTCATCTACACACTGTATATGTGCTCACATTGCTTTAGCCAAGTGACCCCCCCAATAGCAATGCCTCTAGCAATCATGTTTAGATGCCCACAGTGGAATTCACTGTCCCTTGCTGGGCACCTGGGACCTGCATCTGTCCACTTCTTCCCATCTGGGATCTTGGCTAGAGTAGACATGAAAGATGCATCTCTGTCCGAGCAAGAGAAACCACCAAACACCATCCAAATGCCAGTCTGCGCCACACACACAGTGCTGTGCAATCAGGCATTATGACTATAAGGCGATGTGATGCCCAAGTGGTATAGAGTAGAATTAATAGTATATTCACCCCAGAAATTAACCCTCCCACCACCGCCTCTTTAAAATCCTTGGAGTCTCAAAACAGGACCTTTGTGGCTGTAATCCCGTGGGCTATAGATCTAGAGCAGATGGTGATTTCTGGCATTTGATGGGAGGCGATTCCCTGTGACACCATGTCACATACAAACAAAAGTGTGTCAAGTCGCAAATATTTACACCCCATGAAGGTAAATTCAGCACAACAGGCCAAAAATTTCCAGTGGCAAGAAAGTTTCTGTTTCAAAAGGCACCAAAGTCCCATCATGATTTGCTAATTGTACTTTCCATTGTGTTTTTTATGCATTTATAATGCTGTTTCCTTACTAAATGGTAACTCAGATCGTAAGATTCCTCGCGTTTACCTTTCCTAATATTATCTGTGCAGCAATTTTACATTTTGATCTGACATTCATGAGACCAGGGCCGGATTAAAGGGAGGGCATTCGGGGCGAGAGCCCCGGGGCCCCCACCACATAGGGGCCCCCACCACCAGCTGCAAAGCGGCGCTCAATGCTGCTGCAGCAGGGCCAGGCCAGCACTGTTCCCTGACCCTGTAAGCTGCGCGGGTGTGCGCCGCCCACGCAGCTTACTTTGTGACTCCGGCTCCGCTCAGGGCCACTGCAGGCCCGATCATCGCCGCAGCCTGAACTTACATTTCTGCTGCGCTGCGCTGCTCCTGCTGACCGTCTGTAACCATATTTACTTCCGGCAGCGGCAGTCCACGGCTCCTCCTAGCTCGCCTCCCCATATTCATGGCTCCGCCCACCGACTACTTCCGAATCGGATACAGGCGGCCGCGGAGGCGAGGCGGGAGAGTTAGGCGGGAAAAGTCTCTCCACTGCACTAGAGTACAGAGTTTGGCCTGCAACTGCAAGGACGCCGAGGAGTCAGAGAGAGGACACTCTGAAGTTTGAACACAGAATAGAAGGGACCCAGGTCGGTGTGGCTGCCCACATACAGTATAATGTCTCCTTGTGGCCCCATACAGTATATGACGTCTCCTTGTGGCCCCCATACAGTATATGATGTCTCCTTGTGGCTCCCCATACAGTATATAACGTCTCCTTGTGGCCGCACCATACAGTATGACGTCTCCTTGTGGCCGCACCATACAGTATGACGTCTCCTTGTGGCTGCACCATACAGTATATGACGTCTCCCTGTGGCCCCCATACAGTATATAACGTCTCCTTGTGGCCCCCATACAGTATATGACGTCCCCTTGTGGCCCCCATACAGTATATGACGTCCCATTGTGGCCCCCATACAGTATATGACGTCTCCTTGTGGCCCCCATACAGTATATGACGTCTCCTTGTGGCCCCCATACAGTATATGACGTCTCCTTGTGGCCGCACCATACAGTATATGACGTCTCCTTGTGGCCGCACCATACAGTATATGACGTCTCCTTGTGGCCCCCATACAGTATATAACGTCTCCTTGTGGCCGCACCATACAGTATGACGTCTCCTTGTGGCCCCCATACAGTATAATGTCTTCTTGTGGCCCCCATACAGTATATGTCTCCTTGTGGCCCCCGTACAGTATATGACACCTCCTTGTGGCCCCCATACAGTATATAACGTCTCCTTGTGGCCCCCATACAGTATATAACGTCTCCTTGTGGCCCCCATACAGTATATAACGTCTCCTTGTGGCCGCACCATACAGTATGACGTCTCCTTGTGGCCCCCATACAGTATATAACGTCTCCTTGTGGCCCCCATACAGTATAACGTCTCCTTGTGGCCGCACCATACAGTATATGACGTCTCCTTGTGGCCCCCATACAGTATATAACGTCTCCTTGTGGCCGCACCATACAGTATGACGTCTCCTTGTGGCCCCCATACAGTATAATGTCTTCTTGTGGCCCCCATACAGTATATAATGTCTCCTTGTGGCCCCCATACAGTATATGACACCTCCTTGTGGCCCCCATACAGTATATAACGTCTCCTTGTGGCCCCCATACAGTATATAACGTCTCCTTGTGGCCCCCATACAGTATATAACGTCTCCTTGTGGCCGCACCATACAGTATGACGTCTCCTTGTGGCCCCCATACAGTATATAACGTCTCCTTGTGGCCGCACCATACAGTATATGACACCTCCTTGTGGCCCCCATACAGTATAACGTCTCCTTGTGGCTGGCCCCATACAGTATAACGTCTCCTTGTGGCCCCCATACAGTATAACGTCTCCTTGTGGCCCCCATACAGTATAACGTCTCCTTGTGGCTGGCCCCATACAGTATAACGTCTCCTTGTGGACCCCATACAGTATAACGTCTCCTTGTGGCCCCCATACAGTATAACGTCTCCTTGTGCCCCCATACAGTATAACGTCTCCTTGTGGCCGCACCATACAGTATATGACGTCTCCTTGTGGCCCCCATACAGTATATAACGTCTCCTTGTGGCCGCACCATACAGTATGACGTCTCCTTGTGGCCCCCATACAGTATAATGTCTCCTTGTGGCCCCCATACAGTATATAATGTCTCCTTGTGGCCCCCATACAGTATATGACACCTCCTTGTGGCCCCCATACAGTATATAACGTCTCCTTGTGGCCCCCATACAGTATATAACGTCTCCTTGTGGCCGCACCATACAGTATGACGTCTCCTTGTGGCCCCCATACAGTATAATGTCTCCTTGTGGCCCCCATACAGTATATAACGTCTCCTTGTGGCCCCCATACAGTATAACGTCTCCTTGTGGCTGCCCCCGTACAGTATAACGTCTCCTTGTGGCTGGCCCCATACAGTATAACGTCTCCTTGTGGCCCCCATACAGTATAACGTCTCCTTGTGGCCCCCATACAGTATAACGTCTCCTTGTGGCCCCCATACAGTATAACGTCTCCTTGTGGCCGCACCATACAGTATATGACACCTCCTTGTGGCCCCCATACAGTATAACGTCTCCTTGTGGCTGTCCCCATACAGTATAACGTCTCCTTGTGGCTGCCCCCATACAGTATAACGTCTCCTTGTGGCCCCCATACAGTATAACATCTCCTTGTGGCTGTCCCCATACAGTATAACGTCTCCTTGTGGCCCCCATACAGTATAACGTCTCCTTGTGGCTGCCCCCATACAGTATAATGTCTCCTTGTGGCTGTCCCCATACAGTATAACGTCTCCTTGTGGCTGCCCCCATACAGTATAACATCTCCTTGTGGCTGCCCCCCATACAGTATAACGTCTCCTTGTGGCTGCCCCCGTACAGTATAACGTCTCCTTGTGGTTGCCCCCATACAGTATAACGTCTCCTTGTGGCTGCCCCCATACAGTATAACGTCTCCTTGTGGCTGCCCCATACAGTATAACGTCTCCTTGTGGCTGCCCCCATACAGTATAACGTCTCCTTGTGGCTGTCCCCATACAGTATATGACATCTCCTTGTGGCTGCCCCCATACAGTATATAACGTCTCCTTGTGGCCGCACCATACAGTATAACGTCTCCTTGTGGCTGCCCCCATACAGTATAACGTCTCCTTGTGGCTGCCCCCATACAGTATAACGTCTCCTTGTGGCCGCACCATACAGTATAACGTCTCCTTGTGGCTGCCCCCATACAGTATATAACGTCTCCTTGTGGCCGCACCATACAGTATAACATCTCCTTGTGGCTGCCCCCATACAGTATAACGTCTCCTTATGGCCGCACCATACAGTATAACATCTCCTTGTTGCTGCCCCCATACAGTATAACGTCTCCTTGTGGCTGCCCCCATACAGTATAACGTCTCCTTGTGGCCCCCCATACAATATAACGTCTCCTTGTGGCCCCCATACAGTATAACGTCTCCTTGTGGCTGCCCCCATACAGTATAACGTCTCTTTGTGGCTGCCC
Source organism: Rhinella marina (assembly GCA_900303285.1). Lineage (NCBI taxonomy): Eukaryota > Metazoa > Chordata > Amphibia > Anura > Bufonidae > Rhinella > Rhinella marina. The sequence goes on along the minus strand of ONZH01002636.1, from coordinate 231,859 downwards.
CCATACAGTATAACGTCTCCTTGTGGCCCCCATACAGTATAACATCTTGTGGCTGTCCCCATACAGTATAACGTCTCCTTGTGGCCCCCATACAGTATAACGTCTCCTTGTGGCTGCCCCCATACAGTATAATGTCTCCTTGTGGCTGCCCCCATACAGTATAATGTCTCCTTGTGGCTGTCCCCATACAGTATAACGTCTCCTTGTGGCTGCCCCCATACAGTATAACGTCTCCTTGTGGCCCCCATACAGTATAACGTCTCCTTGTGGCCGCACCATACAATATAACATCTCCTTGTGTCTGCCTCCACCTGAATATTTTTGATATCGCCCAACCCTAGGTGGGTGGCCCTAGAACTTGCAACAGGTACCCACCATACTGCCCATAGTGCCCTTAAACGTCCTGACGGTATGCAGTGTCAGGACGTTCCTGTGCGGCGCCTCCTTCCTCATGCCACGCTGCTGCTACTGGAAGAGGAGAACATGTGCATTCCGGCAAAAGAGGGGAACAGAAGAAGGGAGGGCATCTTTTTAGATCAAGGCCCCCAGCCCCCTCCAAAATGTTGAAGTGGCGTCCAAGTTTCCCAAGGGCCAAGCCAAGTAACTAAGTTTTCATGTGCGAGTATGTTTGTTATACACACATAACATAACTGTCGCACAATATACAGTATACCTCTATACTGTATAGGAGTTATACTGTATATTGTAAGCATGGCGCAGGGGTTATATTGTCCGGCATGGTGTACTTCATACATATACATTATATAGTATAATCCATACACCATGCTGTACAATATACAGTATAATCCATACACCATGCTGTACAATATACAGTATAATCCGTACACAATGCTGTACAATATACTGTATAATCCGTACACAATGCTGTACAATATACAGTATAATCCGTACACAATGCTGTACAATATACAGTATAATCCGTACACAATGCTGTACAATATACAGTATAATCTGTACACAATGCTGTACAATATACAGTATAATCTGTACACCATGCTGTATAATATACAGTATAATCCGTACACAATGCTGTACAATATACAGTATAATCCGTACACAATGCTGTACAATATACAGTATAATCCGTACACAATGCTGTACAATATACAGTATAATCCGTACACAATGCTGTACAATATACAGTATAATCCGTACACCATGCTGTACAATATACAGTATAATCCGTACACCATGCTGTATAGTATACAGTATAATGTATATAGTATACAGTATCATGTTGTGTTTAAAAGCTGAGGTTTGTGAGCAAAGGGAGATTTAAAAGGGGAATAAAATGGTGGAGGGCGGAGCTTTGGGTAGAGGGTGGAGCTTTGGGCCCGAAACATCTTGTCGCCCGGAGCCTCCACCAACCTTAATCCAGCCCTGCATGAGACCCACACCCCATAAACTGCAGTAGAGAGTTCACTTTTTGCTGAAGTTTTTGCCAGCTACCTTATCATGAATGAAACCATATCACAGCTCTGCCCCCATTAAACTTAAAAACTAAAAACAGCAGCACATCTGCTCATGGCCTTTATTGCAGCCTACATACATGTGTCTTGTATGGTTAGAAGGAGAAAGCCACTGCTTATCTCTCCGAGAACAAAAGGATTGGAAATAATAAATTCTAAATGTTCAATCTTTATCTCCATAGATGGTTGGCAGGTCCCACCAAAATCTTGTATGGCCAGCATACCTCTCCTTGTCACCTCTCCTGACATGTCTGTTTTACCAACAATAATAAATGAATGGCACATTATAGAGTCTTGCGGATCCACAAAACATGGATACTGGCCATGTGGGTTCCGAATTTTGCGGAACGGAGCAGCCAGCCCTATGATAGAAATGCCTATTCTTGTCCGCAAAAACGGACAAGAATAGGACATTTTTTGTTTTTTTGTGAGACCGCAGAGCGGAAGTACAGATGCAAACAGCACACTGTGTGCTGTCCGCATCCGTACTTCCATTCTGTGGCCCGACAGAAAAAGATAAAACATGTCCTATTCTTGTCCACAATTGCGGACAAGAATAGGCGTTTCTATCATAGGGCTGGCTGTTCTTTTTCTCATAATGCGGAACGCAAATGGCCGGTATCCATGTTTTGCAGGTCCGTAATTTGCAAACCGCAAAAACGGATACGGATTTCACTTAAAGGATTTTGTGGAGTAAGTGGAGCATTGCCAGAGCTGAGCAGTGATGCCGGGATCACCAGCGAGTGCACGTCGGCTTGATTCATGTATTTATTGACAACCTCTCTCATCAGATGGAAGGTGATGACCCCAATGTTACAGGGAACAGCAGCTGATAACGTAGACCTCTGACATACCTCATTAACCAGAAATCATGTGATTCCATGGAGCAGATCAGGTCCAACCTGCTGGGAGCAGATCAAATTCCAAGCTGCAAAGAATTCAGCATGAAAATATTACAGGTAATTTCCTTAAAAAATCCCTATATAATAAAAGTCCATTTCTTAGTCATATCTGTTTCTGGTAAAGCTGGGTAACAATTTGTGTGGTCTCCATAGCAGTATGGAGACCACAGGGCCATTAAAGGGGTTGCTCCATGAAAAATATTCTGCAGTTATATAACCAGCACCTGGATCTGAACACTTTTATAATTGCATGTATTTAAAAATTTAGCATAACCTCCAATTTATTCAATAAAATGTATCTGTATGGCACCTACTGTTTGATTTTTTTCTTATTTGTCCTGCTCACTAAGAAGGCCGCACAGGCTCAGTTTAATTTTTGAACTACCTCCTGAGCTGTGATAGGGAGAGCATGGACACGCCTCTTAGCTGCAGCAGAAAAGACACTCCCCTTGAGCGTTCAGCTTGATATAAATCTAGCAGAGCAATGAATGGGGAGATCTCTGGATCCATGTGAGGTACATGACTGGTTCTGGCTTTGTTAGAAAGAGATAATCATGTACTATATGATGTCTCATTCTCATTTTTTACATGGGATTCAGACCGCTTATAGTTATTAGTTAAAGGGGTGGTCCTATGATTAATATAAATAATGAAAATCAGACATCATATAGTACATGACAATTAATTTCTAACAAAGCTAGAACTAGCCCTGTACCTCACATGGATCCAGAGATCGCTTAGGAGGCAGTTGAAGGATGAAACTGAGCATGTGTGGCCATCTCAGTAAGTAGGTCAAAGGAATAAGAAAAAAACAAACAGCAGGTGGCGCTATACAGATATAGTTTATTGAATACCTCAATGGCTGTGCTAAATTTTTAATTACATGCAATTACAAAAGTATTCAGATCCAGTTGCTGGTGTGGAAACTGTAGAATATTTTTCATAGGACAACCCCTTTAAATATCAGGCAGCTGCAGTCTAATTGGCAGTGGGGTTCTTGACTGCAGCTGGCCACCCAAACAGATCACGACTGCGTCATGTAGTTGTACCTTAAAATGGCCGACCACTATTAGCTGCCACGTGTGGCCGGCTGGACTGCGGGCAGACTGTTCGGTTGTATCCTGACAGGATAGGCTTAGATACATGGTCTTTGGAAATAATTCTATAATGTCAGTCGTATATTTAGAGCTACATTATGCAGATGTCACTGTACACGTTATCACCTGGGTTATCCGAATGTGCAACGTTTGTATTGAGGTGTTTTTTAGGTGAGGAGAAGGAAGGCAAGAAATTCAGTGATAATAAAGACATTGACGTCTTGGAGTCACATAACATGTGCTGATTAGGAATATGATGATAATTACCTTCAAAGTAGGTCTAAGGTCTAAGGAATGAATTAGGATAACTGAATTCCACAAGCCGAGAGGGACGTTTATCAAGCTTTCTATTCTCGTACCCCAGTCTGGATCCCTCTGCACCAGAGGGAGATGTGCAGATGCCTCTTAATAAATTAGCATCTCTGGCAGTCCATGCTCTAGAAACTGAAGTCTACATCTGCTATAACTTATGCCAGCCCTAAACTTCCCAAGATTCCCATTTTGGGAATCTGAAGAAGCAGTAGAAAACTTTTTTATGGGTTAAGATTTGGATTCGGAGCAGAAGGTTGAGATGGGGGACATGAGACAGATCCAGGACATTACACAACCAGGGTAGGAAAGATTGGGTTAATGATGGGGCGGGCGGCAGTCCCGCCGGTGACTCTGCAGGTATTATGCTGTGACTCACGCTGTGTTGGGAGGGGCTGTACCATGGAAGCAATAGATGTTTTAGGGCAGGTTCTGACCTCTCTTTTTATTGTGACTTATCTGTGACTAAATGGCTTCTGTAACTGCTGATTTATCTTTATGTTCTCCATCTAATTTCTCATGAAAATGATTTACTTTAAGATTTGTTCTGGATTTTTACTTGTATCGTGTCAACCTAACACAAAAGTATGTGTTTCTTTGCCAGAACATTTTTTTCATAGTCTTGGGGTGACATACCGTAGAGCAGTAATTCACAACTTTAGTAACTGGCGCACACCCCTCAAAAAGGGACTACCATATATGTCACTGACCACCACAAGATGAGGTGTTGTACAGACTAGTGATCCCAAAAAAATGAAATGAAAAACATTAAAAATGAAAAACACAACAAAATAATTATGTAAGTTATGTACACCTCTGCCTCAAAAACAATCCTGTATGTGCAGTATTTATCTTAGACAGAGATGCTATCTATGAAGAGGTGTTGTGAGAAGTCACAGGGGTATTTTTTTCAGGAATTAGAGATAAAAACCTCAGGGCAATTTTATGTATCTTTTCTTTCCTTGCCCCCAGGGCTCATTCATTCTCAGTCCTCTCCTTATATGCGCTGATGTACCCGTTGTGAAAGGCTCCAGTCTCAATGATTTTAGTACTGTAAAATAAGTGACCCCACCCTTGGTTGCCTGTCATATGATTTACTGCCCTTAGATTGAATCTAATTCCTCTGTGACTCACTCGTTAGTCTGCTCTGGGTTGGGAGACACAGATTCTTCTGTGTCCCATTTGTCTGTACAGAAACCGCCCTATGGTAAAGAAGTGAGAGTCAGTGGCGTCACAGCACAGTAATCCCAAATCTATTTACTTCCCCAAAGAAGCCCTTTTGGTTGGGTTACCCCAGGGCCATATAAACTGCAGTACATAGGACTTTCTAGTAATGTCACTCTTGAGCATAATTTGACAGAATAATATGAGTCATTCTCACCTCTAAGGGCCCACAAAATTAGGGGCCAAATTCATTAGATGATTCATAAAAATAAATGTACCCGCACCCAAAAAGTTCATTGTAATCAAAGATGCTGTGCACTCCCATGCGCACGATTGATGCCGCTCTGGGACATCTCAGAGGGCATATGGTCGCGTGAAAGGGCCCTAAATATTGGACGTTATAACACTAAGTATGTGTTGTATATAAATCTTGCCATACCTCCCAACTTTAGAAAATTGTAAAGAGGGAAAAAATGTGCAGCAGAATTTATTTTATACTAGGCCAAGCCTCAAACTCTGCCCAAAGCATAACTATACATACCCCTTAACGTCCTCAAATATTAATTATTCCCCCTTTGTGCCAGCATGTATTAGTAATGCTCATACTATGCCTCCTTCACAGTAGTATTGTCCACATTGTGCCACTCATAGTAGTTATGTCAACGTTGTTCCCCCTTCACAGTAGTAATGCTCACATGTACCCCTTCACGGTTGCTATGCCCAGATATGCCCCCTCACAGCAGTTTTTCCCAGATTTGTACCTTCACAGTGGTTATGCCCAGATATGTGCCCCCTCACAGTAGTTATGCCAAGATATGTGCCCCTTCATAGTAGATATACCAAGATATGCCCCCCCTCAGAGTAGTTATGCCCAGATGTGCTCCCTTCATAGTAGTTATGCACAGATGTGCCCCTCACAGTAGTTAGGCCAAGACACATGTCCCCTTCATAGTAGATATGCCAAGATGTGCCCCCTCAGACTAGTTATGCACAAATGTCCCCCCAGAGTAGTTATGGCCAGCATACTTCTATGGGGTCATTTATCAAACTGATGTAAAGTAGAACTGGCTTAGTTGCCCATAGCAAACAATCAGATTCCACCTTTCATTTTCCAATGGGCCTGTGAAAAATGAAAGATGGAGTCTCATTGGTTGCTATGGGCAACTAAGCCAGTTTTTCTTTACACCAGTTTGATAAAATCTCCCCCTATGTGTATACTGTGTACACCATGGACGATATATTATATGTAACACAGACCAGCAGGGAGTGTGTGCTGCATATAAACTGACTGGCAAGGACAGGATTCTGTGTATATATACTGTACACCACTGACCTGTAGCAGTTTTGTAATTTACCAAGTACGAAGTATACTTTATGGCACTGACCAACTGCAAATTTGTACTGTAGATACAGGGGCCAGCGGGGTCTATGAAATGCATATACACCATTTACCTCCAGGAACTAGATTCTATATACTCCAACACCACAACCAGCAGGAAATGTGTACTGCATAAAATATTGCTGACACGGAACTAAATTCCATATACACCACAGAGCAGCAGTCACAGTCACAAATATCTTTCATTAGTTAAAATGGCTTGTTTTCTCTAGGGAGGAATTATTAAATGTCCTATAGGTGCGGGTCCCACCCTTTGGATTCCAAAATCCACCATGGATACTGGAATTAATCCTTTTCATTTCCCTAGAATATCAGGAATCCTTTATATTATACCCTTCACTCTCAAGACAAACAGGGATACTGGAATCAATCCCTTCACTCTCCAAGACCTCCTAACCCTTCCAATGCCCACCTGGTATACTGATAATAACCCTTTCTCTCATCTTCGACTCCCAGGCATACTGACAATAACTCTTCCACTGCCCTAAACCAACATGTATGCTAAAGGTAATATTTTTACAACCATTGACCACTAGACTTACAGGCATTAAACCCTTTGCTGCTCCAGGTCACCAGGGATAAGGAAGTTCATAGGAAGCATTGCCAAACACGCAGTTGCAGCTGGTGGCTGTAAAGAGAAGTTTTGGAGCAACGTCGAGTAGGAGAGTCAAGCCATACAATACAGTGATGGCTAGAGATGAGCGAGCAGTGCTCGTTACGAGCACTGTAACGCTCGGGTCCCGTGTGAAATGCCCGCAGGCATTGCGGATCCGTCCTCATCTGCATGTAAGTCAATGAGGACGGATCGTTTGGTATGACACTCATACCAAACGGTTCCGTCCCCACTGACTTTAAGACGGTTGAGGACGGAACTGTTTGGTATGAGTGTCATACCAAACGATCCGTCCTTATTGACTTACATGCAGATGAGGACGGATCCGCAATGCCTGTGGGCATTTCACACGGCACCCAAGCGTTACAGTGCTCGTAACGAGCACTGCTCGCTCATCTCTAGTGCTGGCCAAAAGTATTGGCACCCCTGCAATTCTGTCAGATAATACTCAATTTCTTCCAGAAAATGATTGCAATCACAAATGCTTTGGTAATAATATCTTCATTTATTTTGCTTGCAATGAAAAAACACAAAAGAGAATGAAAAAAAAAGTCAAATCATTGATCATTTTACACAAAACTCCAAAAATGGGCCGGACAAAAGTATTGGCACCCTCACCCTAATACTTGGTAGCACAACCTTTAGACAAAATAACTGCGAACAACCGCTTCCGGTAACCATCAATGAGTTTCTTACAATGCTCTGCTGGAATTTTAGACCATTCTTCTTTGGCAAATTGCTCCAGGTCCCTGAGATTTGAAGGGTGCCTTCTGCAAACTGCCATTTTGAGATCTCTCCACAGGTGTTCTATGGGATTCAGGTCTGGACTCATTGCTGGCCACTTTAGACGTCTCCAGTGCTTTCTCTCAAACCATTTTCTAGTGCTTTTTGAAGTGTGTTTTGGGTCATTGTCCTGCTGGAAGACCCATGACATCTGAGGGAGACCCAGCTTTCTCACACTGGGCCCTACATTATGCTGCAAAATTTGTTGGTAGTCTTCAGACTTCATAATGCCATGCACACGGTCAAGCAGTCCAGTGCCAGAGGCAGCAAAGCAACCCCAAAACATCAGGGAACCTCCGCCATGTTTGACTGTAGGGACCGTGTTCTTTTCTTTGAAGGCCTCTTTTTTTCCCTGTAAACTCTATGTTGATGCCTTTTCCCAAAAAGCTCTACTTTTGTCTCATCTGACCAGAGAACATTCTTCCAAAAAGTTTTTGGCTTTCTCAGGTAAGTTTTGGCAAACTCCAGCCTGGCTTTTTTATGTATCTGGGTCAGAAGTGGGGTCTTCCTGGGTATCCTACCATAGAGTCCCTTTTCATTCAGACGCCGACGGATAGTATGGGTTGACACTGTTGTACCCTCGGACTGCAGGGCAGCTAGAACTTGTTTGGATGTTAGTCGAGGTTCTTTAGCCACCATCCGCACAATCTTTCGTTGAAATCTCTCGTCAATTTTTCTTTTCCGTCCACATCTAGGGAGGTTAGCCACAGTGCCATGGGCTTTAAACTTCTTGATGACACTGCGCATGGTAGACACAGGAACATTCAGGTCTTTGGAGATGGACTTGTAGCCTTGAGATTGCTCATGCTTCCTCACAATTTTGCTTCTCAAGTCCTCAGACAGTTCTTTGGTCTTCTTTCTTTTCTCCATGCTCAATGTGGTACACACAAGGACACAGGACGGAGGTTGAGTCAACTTTAATCCATTTCAACTGGCTGCAAGTGTGATATAGTTATTGCCACCACCTGTTATGTGCCACAGGTAAGTTACACAAATTAGAGAAGCATCACATGATTTTTCAAAGGGTGCCAATACTTTTGTCCACCCCCTTTTTTATGTTTGGTGTGGAATTATATCCAATTTGGCTTTTTGACAATTCTTTTTGTGGTTTTCCATTGAAGACAAATTAAATAAAGATATTATTACCAAAGCATTTGTGATTGCAATCATTTTCTGGAAGAAATTAGAGTATTATCTGACAGAATTGCAGGGGTGCCAATACTTTTGGCCAGCACTGTACTTTTGGACCAGAGGCCATAAGCCTTTAGTTACACCCCTGTATACCACTGACCAGCAGGGACTGCTATGTACATTGCTGAGAAGCAAGAACTGAACACCTTAAAATACTATATTAAAGCTGGCACTGCATACTGTACTTGAACTTGCAATGAATGGACACTAAATAGGATACATTATATACAACTGACCAGCAGGGACACTATATACTATATACCAGTAAGGGCTCATGCACACAAATGTATTTTCTTTCCGTGTGCATCCTGTTTTTTTTTTTTTTTGCAGACCATATGTGGAACAATTCATTTCAATGGGTCCACACAAAAAAAAACGGAAGTTACTTCGTGTGCATTCCTTTTACGTATGTCCGTATTACAGACAAGGATAGTACTGTTCTGTTAGGAGCAGTTCTGTTCCACATCATATGGAATGCACACAGACATCATCCGTATTTTTGCAGATCTGTTTTTTTGGGGACCGCAAAATACATACAGTCAATTGCATGAGCCCTAACTAGCAGGGATTGGATATTATCTGTACCATGTATAATACCTCATACTGAGTGACCAGCAGAGATTGGGTACTGCACGTACCACTGAACAGCAGAGATTGGGTACTGCACGTACCACTGAATAGCAGAGATTGGGTACTGCACATACCACTGAACAGCAGAGATTGGGTAATGCATGAACCACTGAACAACAGGTATTGGGTACTGCACGTACCACTGAACAGCAGAGATTGGGTACTGCATGAACCACTGAACAGCAGGGATTGGGTACTGCACATACCACTGAACAGCAGGTATTGGGTACTGCACGCACCACTGAACAGCAGAGATTGGGTACTGCATGAACCACTGAACAGCAGGTATTGGGTACTGCATGAACCACTGAACAGCGGGTATTCGGTACTGCACATACCACTGAACAGCAGAGATTGGGTACTGCATGTACCACTGATCACCAGGGACCATGAGCTGTATACAGTATATCACTAACAATACAGTGCTGCAGATGCAGACCCTGAAAGCGTGTCAGTAAGGCACAGGTTGTAGTGCGGGTGGGTACAGGGTTTCAAGCATCTGGAATTTGCTTTTTTTTTCTTTTTCCAATGTGTTTTTTCCATTTACAGGAAATCTGATTCATGCTTTCATCTCACAATCTTCCTGTAAACGTTTTTTGCCTTTTACTGAAATCTCTGTTTTGTTTCTCCATTTTTTTTTTTTTTGCAAAACCTTTTCTCTGTATCAACAAAGTAAATAAATTTTGCCCACAAACCTCACATTTATCAGATCCTCTTAATATAACATCAAATATTTTCCCAGAGATTACAACTTGGGGGGAAGGGGATTACTTGCATTGAGCCCCCCACCCCTAGATGTCAGTTTGTTTATTTTCCTGCAATAACAGCAGTTCATGCCTTCGCCCCGCTGTTTGAGGACGGCGCATCAGTCGGAATAAGCACACATAGCTGTTTGCGCTCCCTTTCTAAGCAAACTGCTACCTGAGCGGTCATCAAATAATAAAATTACATATATGTAGAATGCAGACCTGTCGAGACAGGAGCAGCATCTGCCATGTCATTCTTCAGCTCGCTGCGTAGTTAGGTAAACGGTCTTTAAAATCCTCAATGTTCCTTAGATAGTTCTGCTAACAAAGAATTCTCTTACGCTCCAGTCACATCAAGAGCTGCATCAAACTTTTCCTGTCAGCTACCAGGACACATACTCGTAAAATGGATGCTTTGCTGCAGTGCATTGCGGTATATGTTGAATTTAACCCAGGCATTGCCAAAAGATATAGGGAAAGAGGGTTAAAAGCTTCCTACCATTTAATGTATACAGCTCCTATGCAGATCTCTGCATCTCCATGGTAACAGACTACAAACAAATTCAGTGTACTCTGATGCCTGAATTTTATTAACCCAGTATATGATGGCTATAGTGAGTAGTAAGCAGCCTATGACCCACTAATCACTCTCAGTCTGCCATTGGGGAGTGCAAAGGACTGATTTATAAACTACACCCCCCCACAATAGGGTGCTTCCATATAGAATATATAGACCTTTCTGCCATCATGGTATTGACACCTTCCAGTTGGCAGCTAGCAGAATTCTGAATACAGCTCTGTATGGCTACTTTCACACTAGCGTTTTTGCAGAATGCAGCAGGGCTCAGTAAAAACGCTTCCGTTACTGATACGAATCCATCATGAACTCCAGTGAAAGTCAGTGGGGGACCGATCCGTTTTCTATTGTGTCAGAAAACGGATCCGTCCCCCACTGACTTGCATTGTGGGTCATGACAGATCCGTCTTGCTCCGACGGAAAGAAAACCGCAGCTTGCTATGGTTTGCTCACCAGTATGGGAACACAACCAAACGGAATGGAATGCTTTTTGGAGCACTCCGTTCTGTTCAGTTACGTTTTGTCCCCATTGACAATGAATGGGGACAAAAGGGAAGCGTTTTTCTCCGGTATTGAGATCCTATGACGCACTCAATACCAGAAAATAGGAACGCTAGTGTGAAAGTAGACCATGTTATAAAAAAATCTTGAACATTATGGGGGGAATTAATCATTGTAGGTGAATTTGAGGTTAGTTATTAGAGTGGAGTTGCTATGTGCGGCACACGGAATTAAAACATTTGGCGCAAGTGCAATCTAATTGCACATATTTCAGTGAAAGTATGCCTGCAGGAGACCTGGCGTGGAGTTGCGACTTTTTTGCACTTTTTTGTTTCCCCTTCCGCAAGCCCCCATAAGGACATGTTCTATTTTTTCCCCTTTGAAATGAATGAGTCTGTATCTGATCCTCCAAAGATGCAGATCAGATGTAGACTGAAAATACGGGCGTGTGCACAAGGCCTTAATGGCTACTTTTTTTTTTTAAATAATAGCAGATAAATGTCTTCAGGAATGTGTCCCTGAAAAATTACATTGCGGTACTACAAGAAAAACTTGCGATTTTTTTTTTTAAGTGGGAAAATCACAACTAAACTTACAGCAAAATAGTTCTGAAAAATGTGCAAAATGACCTGCTCCCCAGAGCTGTACCTAATTCCCAATAGGCTCTCGTCAGACAGGTAAGGACGGGGTTAAAGGCGTATATAATATTGTTATTATCTTCCACACTTGCAGGAAGTGCCTGACATGACTTATGATGAAGCATTTGGAATGACATAAAGGAAGTTTTTAATGATCGGCCCAGGTGTTCACAGGTAGATTTATTGGAGATGTACATTAACTGTATTTGCTGACAGAGCAATTTTTTTTTTTTTCCCAGGAGTCTTGGAGCTTATCCTTAAGGAGAGGTTCACTGAGCAGTGCCTAACCGCAATCCCTTGGTGCCGAAACTCTGAGAGGAAAGGACCCAAAGAGGTAAATTTTCTACTGGAACAATACACTTCGATGGATATGTGTCAAAACTGGCATAAAGGAAATGTGCTTAGTTGCCCATAGCAACCAATCAGATTCCACCTTTAATTTTCCAAAGGAGTTCTAAAAAATGAAAGGTGGTTGCTATGGGCAACTGAGCCAGTTTTCCTTTATCTCCCTCAAAGTGTTTTTAAAATCTCTGCATGCTGGCAGTGAATGGAAACAATAAGGGGACATTTATTAATCTATTTACGCCACATTTGTTGTGTAAATAGGTTGCAAATTTTGTCGTACACCATTTGTACAGTGAAATTTGCGAATTTTTACCCCACTTACGGCACAAGTGGCCTGGGAAGCAGGCGGGCTGGCAGGCCAGGCTCATTCATCATTGTCCACAACGGTTTTTGCTATGAAAAGTGGTTTAAATCTACGCCAGCAAGAGGGCTTGTGTACCGTTAAGTCTGTTGCATGGCCTGTACTTCTAAATAACTTTGGCGCTTCCTCTGGCAGTGCAGAGAGACTTGAGACCGTCATGGAAAGTGCTCATCTTAATAAATATCTCCCAAAATTCTGTCCCTACATAGTCCTGCTCACACAGCTGTAGTTTGTTTTTTAACAGTTTCTAATTCTTTTGTAGGAATCCATCCATCAACCTGCTTATTGACAGTTTCCAAAGCCTCTGAGATTTCTGTACTACACTGAAAATATTTTAGGCTTGGTTCACATCTGCGTTTGTGAACTCCGGCACTGAATCTGGTCACTGTATCCGGCAGCAAATGGGGATCCAACTGTGTACAGTGGTATCTGGCTGTGCCAGATACAGTAAACTCCGGCATCTGACACCAGAAATAATTCTCTTCTGATTGTTCCCTTAAAGGGCACCTGTCAGCAGATTTGTACCTATGACCTGTTGCATGTGCGCTTGGCAGGTGAAGGCATCTGTGTTGGTCCCATGGTCATATGTTTCCGCATTTTCGAGAAAAATTAAGTTTTAATATATGCAAATGAGCCTCTAGGAGCAACGGGGCCGTTACCATTACACCTAGAAGCTCGGCTCTCTCTGCAACTGACACACCCTCTACACTTTAATTAATTTTAGGAGAAGTCAAAGCCAGGTGTGATCAGGTTTACACTGCCTGAACCTGTCAATCAAATTGGAGATGGAGCGGAGGTTGCAGAGAAAGCAGAGCCTCTGCGTGTAACAGCTATGCCCCCATTGCTCCTAGAGGCTTTTCTGCATATATTAAAGCCTGGGGCCTGTGGCTTTTCATGCCGCTAGTAGCAGAAGTGATCGCCTTCCAGAGCACTAGAACATAGTTCATACCTGGCACTGACTGGGTTAACAGCTGTACATCACATTCTATACGATTCTCTGCAGCGACACTGTCATCAAGGTGCAAATAATATTTAAAGTGAAGCAAACATAGCTGCAGGCATGAACATTAAGAGACGTGACATGTCGTCATTATGCGTTTCACTCACAAGAGCACGTTGTAAAAACGGATATTGTACACAGAGTTCCCGGTTACAATGGACGACGCTAATAATAGGATTTAAGAGGATTAGAGCAGCTTTATTTGGATGTTTCAGTCATAAATGAAAAGGAGGCGCTAAAACACAGCGAGGAAATACCGTAGAGATGTGACCTATGTAGGCTCTTCTCGGCCACGTAGCTTATAGGCCCCATCCAGTCTTTTGTCTGATGAAAAGTTCTGCAACTTGCTAATGTACCTTACGTTTCAGTTCCCCACTCTGATCCTTGTCAGTGAACGGAAATATTTTCACAGCGGAGGGTTTGCTCCAATTGTATCCAGTCTAGACTCAGATCTAGCACAGATCTCTCTCCTTTTATGAAAGCTGGATACAATGTATCAGTGCAAGTAAAATGTATGAGGTTGTAACACACCCTCAGCTGTAAGACATATCAGATTTGTATAGATTTTCAGCCTTTTGAATGGAAAGAAGAATGTTACCATCTTGACAATGAGGAGGAATTAAAGCAGGAAGGGTCCCATTTACTAAAGAATTCTGTTTTTATACACCAAGATACACCTGATTTATTAATATTGTAAATATGTTGCATCTTGTGCTGTCGTATGTCTAGACATTTCCATAATGCAATGATTAAAGGGGTTATCCCATGAATAATGTAGAATATTTTAAACATCGGATATCATATAGCAGGGGTCCCCAACCACAGGCAGGGGACAAGGAGATGAGCGCTTCCATTGTAGAAGCGCTCATCTCCATAGTCATCTGTATCACCGTCCTCAGGACGGCGATACGGATGCCTGTGCTGCGCCAGGGGAGGGAGAGGCGTCTCCCCTGCCCTTTCCTCTGATAGGCTACAGGCACTAGGCCTGCAGCCTATCAGAGGCCGGCTCAGTCGGCGTGATGATGTCATCGCGCCGCCTGAGCCGTACAGAGCAGGACACAGGCCGGAGGAGGCCTGCATCGCATCGCTACCAGCACCATGGAGGTAAGTATAAGTGTTTTTTTTTTTTTTTAATTGGACAACACTGAACTTCTTACTGGCACTGTGGGGGCATTTCTTATATTATTAAGGGGGTATTTATGGGGGACACATTTTATTACTATATTTTTGGAGGGCATATATGGGGCCCTTCTTATTGGAATATTATTGGGGGCATCTATGGGGGCCCTTCTTATTGGAATATTATTGGGGGCCCTTCTTATTAGAATATTATTGGGGGCATCTATGGGGGCCCTTCTTATTGGCATATTATTGGGGGCATCTATGGGGGTCCTTCTTATTGATATATTATTGGGGGCATCTATGGGGGCACTTCTAACTGGTACATTATTGGGGGACACTGTGGGGGCATCTATGGGGGCACTTATTGGTATATTATTGGGGGGCATCTATGGGGGCACTTCTTATTGAAAAACTGGGGGCCAGTCAGCACATCCAGGTATGCAGGCGCACGTCACATAGGTGTGGCTGCAAAATAGAATGATAAAACATAAGAAATGCAACAGCACTCTGCGAACGCAGACAATAAATTGAGTACATATAATACCGCCATACTCACCATCTACACGATACTAACGCTACATTGTAAATGTGAGATTCTTGGCAGATAATTTTGTACAAAAATTATCTGTGCCTATCTGCCATACATCAAGGCGATCTCTTTAAGACAGGAACCTAACACTAAACGCCATAGTCACTAGGTGCCATAGCAGCCTCCATTAACTATAGAGGATGCAGGCTCCACATGCATGCTAAGCCGACATTATATTGTAACTCTTGTGGTGCCAAAATGGCCTCCACTGATTCAGGGAATGCTGGCTCCACATGCATGCCGAGCCCACACAATACGATACCTCCTTAACGCTCAGGGAATGCAGGTTCCATATAATGCTGAGCCCACTCTGTTCCACCTCTCCTGGTACCAGTTGGTCTCCAATGCATATAGGGAGAGCAGGACACAGCTTTATACTAGCACTAATTAAAATCAGCCAGTAAGGCAAACAGGTTGTTAGGAGTGCACGACCGAAATGGTGGAGTCAGCCACGCCTCCACCCAAACTGCAAGAAAAACTGGGGGCCAGTCAGCACATCCAGGTATGCAGGCGCACGTCACATAGGTGTGGCTGCAAAATAGAATGATAAAACATAAGAAATGCAACAGCACTCTGCGAACACAGACAATAAATGGGGGGCACTTCTTATTGGTATATTGTTGGGAGGCATCTATGGGGGCACTTCTTATTGGTATATTGGGCGGCATCTATGGGGGCACTTCTTATTGGTACATTATTAAGGGCACTGTGGGGGCATCTATGGGGGCACTTCTTAATAGTACATTATTGGGGGCACTTTTCACTGACACATTGTTGGGGCATCTACTGTGGCCTCAAAGAAGAGGTATTTTATATGGGGGGCTCTGTAAAGGGGCATTTTATAATATATTTTAATATATTTATATATATTAATAAGCACCTTGCGTGAATCAGTTAGCGCCCCCCCCCCCCGGGCCCTGGGGAAATGGTCTACCAAGAAACCGGGCCTCGGTGCAAAAAAGGTTGGGGACCACTGATATAGTACATGACAGCCTCTTTCTAACACATTTAGAACCTCTTTCTAACCATTTAGTACCTCACATGCAGGGGTGGATTGGCCATAGATCTTACAGGGAAATTTCCCGGTGTGCCGATGCATAGGGGGCCGCCTGGGCCCTCCTCATGGCCGGCCAGTGGAAGTTTTTGGGGATGTACTGTATTTTGTGCTGCTGGCTGTATTTTGTGATGGACTGTGGTATTTGGCCCTATTGGGGGTGGTATAATGTTCCACAATAAGATATTACTGGCCCTGTCTTCCATCAATTTAGACGCGACTACAAAACGGGCCTCTTTTAGGATTTTTTCCAGGGCCACAGGAAGTTCCCAGTCCGCCCCTACTCACATGGATCCAGAGATCTCCCCATCCATTGCTACAATTGCTCTGCTAAATTTATATCAAGCTGGTAGCTGAGGGGGTATATCCTTTCTCAGGGAAGTGTCCTTTCTGCTGTAGCTGGTGGCAGTTAAAGGATGGAACTGAGCTTGTGCTTCCATCTCAGTGAGCGGACAAAGAATTTTGAAAAAGAGCAAACAGCAGGTGGAGCTATACAAATAGATTTCAGTGAATAACTCACTGGTTATAATAAATATTTAATTACAAAGTTACAAAAGTATTCAGATCCAGGTTTGAAAAATGTAGAATATTTTTCGTGGGACCACCCCTTTAAGCTAGCTATAAGCCAGTGTAAAAAAAAAAAAAGCTAATGATCCTTCATATAGTCAAAATCTATATACAGGACATAATCAATTACCCATAGTGTGTCTCCTCGGGGATGGCGCCAACCCCGACACTCGTTTCAGCATTCGTCTAGGGGTGGTGTCATCACTGCGGGACACACATTAAATACTCATAAGCACCAATCACAAAGCTCAATACCCATTGCTAAATAAATTATTAACTGCACCTGGATCCAAAATCTCATAGGAGACGGGCCGCACGTATTTGATGCAAGACGTCACGTGACAGATCCATCATGTGACCTGATATTGCGTCACATTGCGCAGATTGCGCAGGTAATATCGCGATGATACCATCGCAGGATGAATACTGGCGGCATCAAATGGATTTGTGCGCTTGCACAGGCCTGAGATTATCCCTCTTAAAATACAAATCACTTAAACCATAATTATTATAAAATTATTATATAACAAATCATGAAAATGTAATAATATGAATAAAAAATGTATCAAATGTTATGTGAATCATATACCAGATATATCAATATTATGCACTGGTGTCATTAAATGTAAGAAGTGAAAAAGTGTAAATGAAGTGTAAATACCAAAGAATTTGCTAATAAACGATGAAAAATATATATTGAAAATGGTGCTAAAATGGATATAAAAAGTGAGGTGTAACGCACTAAAAACGTCTCAAAATATAAAAAACATATAAAATATATATTGAAAATAGTGCTGAAAGAAATACTATATAAACAGTAAAAATAAAGTGAAATTAGAGTGTAAAATACATACGATTAAGCTAAAAATTACAAAAGAATTTTATATAATCCAATTTAATATTTTTCAAATATAAATACATAATTAAAAACAATTGGTGTATGCTGACCTGAGGAATGTCTACAAGAAAGATGAGAAGCCACTGCACTCATTAAGTCCATTCGGACGTAAAGTGTTCAGTTTGCCCTCCAATTGTGCAAGTCTCTTTGAAGTATCTCCACCTCCAATGTTTTTCAGTATGCAATCTATCCTCCGAACTTTCAAAACTTTAGAGTCGCAAGCATGATGGAGTTTGAAATGTCTGGCAATAGGCCTGAAGATAACGTACAGGAGTACAGGGAATTTCAAACCCTCTGTGCTTTACAGTACAATTACCTTTCACAGCAGCCTGTATCTTATGGATTAAAGGGGTTGTCTCGCTTCAGCAAGTGGCATTTATCATGTACAGGAAGTTAATACAAGGCACTTACTAATGTATTGTGATTGACCATATTGGCTCCTTTGCTGTCTAGATTCATTTTTCTATCACATTATACACTGCTCTTTTCCATGGTTACAGACCACCCTGCAATCTATCAGTGGTGGTCGTGCTTGCACACTGTAGGAAAAAAGAGCCTCTCTGTTCACCGGGACCATGGGAGCGCACATAGACTGGTGCTTTTTCCTGTAGTTTGCAAGCACAACCACCACTGATGGATTACAGGGTGGTCGTAACCATGGAAACGAGTAGTGTATAATGTGATGGAAAAATGAATCCAACCAGCAGAGGAAGCAATATGGATAATAACAATACATTAGTAAATGCCTGGTATTAACTTTCTCTACATGATAAATGCAACTTACTGAAGTGAGACAACCCCTTTAAGGGCACACTCCTGGTAAATAGAGTAGCCCCTACTACTGGCCGGAGGACCACATTGCTGTTTATTTACAAATAAGTGGCATAAAAGACTTTTCCTATCCATTATGTGGCATATCCACGGGATATATTTCTCATAGGTGGGGGTCTCTTTTCTGTAACCCCCACTTATGGGTAGTCAGGGACTGGATGAGAAGGTGGACACCATTTCTGTAACTCCTGTAGACTTTAATGGCGAAAGCCACACCTCTCTTATTCAGTTCCCACTTTGATCCTGTGGATATGCCATAAATCTTTAAAGAGGTTGTCCCACAAAAATATTATACATTTAGCCACAGAGTTATTCAATTAAATGTGTCTGTACAGCGCAACCTGCTGATTGTTCTTTTCATTATTTCTCAGTCCACCTCATTGAGGTGGACACACATGCCCAGTTCCATCCTTCAACTGCCACAACTATAATTTACTGTTAGAAGCTGTGACAGTTGCAGGGGAGAACTGAAGCAGAAAGAACACACCAACCTGAGCTGTGATAGGGAGAGAGCTGCAACAGAAAGGACACCCCCTCACCCCTGAGCTGCCAGTCTGAAGAAAATATAGCAGAAAATAGAATAGTGGGAAACCCTTTTAATACCCAGCTTTCGCCTTCTGAAAAGAAAATCTGCCCAAAAATGAAATGATATGCCATCACCCCCACACTACATTACTAGGTAGGTATACTTTCTCGGACAGGGATCAGCAACCTTCGGCACTCCAGCTGCTGTGAAACTACAATTCCCAGGATGCTCTATTCATTTCTATGGGAGTACAGAGAATGGCAGAGTAAGTATGCTGTTCTAGGAGTTTGTTAAAGGTTTGTGACAATGCCGGACGGAATTGTAATGGCATCCATAATGACTGCCACCCAGCTTTACTAGGAACGGATAATCAGAGAAATTGGTAGGCTGAGTCTTAGCAGTCTTTAGTGGGAAGTTCTTTTTCAGGAGAATATATTGTCCTAAAGTTTTAGGGCTGCATTTCTACTTTTCGAGCCATGATCCTGGGCTCACAGTAATAATGGAGGCTTTTGGCACACTGTCATCTGGAGGGAGTTGGCGCAGGATGTAAGACAATTGAAGTGATACATAAATCCTCAGAAAACTGATAGTACGGCATACACCCATTCAAAAAATGTAAGTCAACAGTAAATCCTGTCTCGTAATATGTACTGTATGTCATTTCATGCTACAACATGCCCTAATCCTGCTCACTCTCAGGAAGTGGTAGAAAATGTAAAGTTTTCACTTTTTTGGACTGATTTAAACTTTTACTGTGCAGCTTATTCCTTTCCTCAGCTAAATCCTTTACCACCCACTACCTTCTTCATATAGCACTTCTGATCAGCAGTTTACATATTGATAAAATCTACATCACATTACTTTCCATAACTTATGCTGATCTTATGTTACAGACTGTATTATACTCCAGAACTGTACTCCCTGTACTGCTGGCGGAGTCATTTTGTGCATACATTACATTATTGTCTGTACTGAGCCCGAATTACTTTCTGTATTTCTTTGATTAAAATGTTAAAAACATAAATAGATACATAAATCACACCATAATATAACACAAACCCAAACCAAAAACACAGAACATAATGCACCTCAGCACAGTATAGACAACACTGGTCCAACCCAACTCTCAACCCGACTTTCCTGGTCTGGCTGCATTTTACCTACGCACAACAAAATACAGAAATCTTATAAAAATACACACCAATTTTTTTATTTTTTTTTGGGGGGGGGGTGGTTGGGGCAGAGCTGGTCCCAAATCTCATGACCCCAGTACCCCCGTCTAATAACCAGCCCTGGATTTACTTATGCGCCCCAAAAGTCCCCAATGTCCCATATAACCCTCCCCCTGTTTACCCATCACCCAACCTAACACTAAACCTAAACAAACTATATAATATATACATCACCATACAAATACACTGCGAATACTTTCGCAAGGCACTGTATATATATATATATATATATATATATATATATATATATACAGTGCCTTGCGAAAGTATTCGCCCCCCCGGAACTTTTCAACCTTTTGCCACATTTCAGGCTTCAAACAAAAATATATAACATTTTACATTTTTGGTGAAGAATCAACAACAAGTGGGTCACAATTGTGAAGTGGAACGAAATTTATTGGATCATTTAGACTTTTTTTGTAATAATAAAACTGAAAAGTTGGGCGTGCAAAATTATTCGGCCCATTTACTTTCAGTTCAGAAAACTCACTCCAGAAGTTCATTGATGGTCTCTGAATGATCCAATGCTGTCCTAAATGACTGATGAAGATAAATAGAATCCATCTGTGTGTAATCAAGTCTCCGTATAAATGCACCTGCTCTGTGATAGTCTCAGGGTTCTGCATCATGAAGACCAAGGAACACACCAGGCAGGTCCGTGATACTGTTGTGGAGAAGTTTAAAGGAGGATTTGGATACCAAAAGATTTCCCAAGCTTTAAACATCCCAAGGAGCACTGTGCAAGCGATCATATTGAAATGAAAGGAGACCCGGCCGTCCCTCTAAACTTTCATCTCAAACAAGGATAAGACTGATCAGAGATGTAGCCAAGAGGCCCATGATCACGCTGGATGAACTGCAGAGATTTACAGCTGAGGTGGGAGAGTCTGTCCATAGGACAACAATCAGTCGAACTCTTCACAAATCTGGCCTTTATGGAAGAGAAGGCAAGAAGAAAGCCATTTCTCAAAGATATCCATAAAAAGTCTCGGGCCTGCTTTTCATCAGCAGGGACAGGGAAAATGGTTAAAATTGATGGGAAGATGGATGGAGCCAAATACAGGACCATTCTGGATGAAAACCTGTTGGAGTCTGCAAAAGACCTGAGACTAGGATGGAGATTTATCTTCCAACAAGACAATGATCCCAAACATAAAGCAAAATCTACAATGGAATGGTTCAAGAATAAACGTATCCAGGTCTTAGAATGGCGAAGTCAAAGTCCAGACCTGAATCCAATTGAGAATATGTGGAAAGAGCTGAAAACTGCTGTTCACAAACGCTCTCCATCCAACGTCAAAGAGCTTGAGCTGTTTTACAAGGAAGAATGGGCAAGAATTTCAGTCTCTAGATGTGCAAAACTGATAGAGACATATCCCAAGCGACTTGCAGCTGTAATCGCAGCAAAAGGTGGCGCAACAAAGTATTAATGCAAGGGGGCCGAATAATTTTGCATGCCCCACTTTTCAGGTTTATTATTACAAAAAAAGTTTAAATGATCCAATAAATTTCGTTCCACTTCACAATTGTGACCCACTTGTTGTTGATTCTTCAACAAAAAAATTTAAAATGTTATATCTTTTTGTTTGAAGCCTGAAATGTGGCAAAAGGTTGAAAAGTTCCAGGGGGCCGAATACTTTCGCAAGGCACTGTATATATATATATATGTTATATCTAATATATAAAGCTGAGTGTATGTGTGTGTGTGTGTGTGTGTGCCATCTGCACCTCTGCAGCTATAATCAAAAAATTTGATTGTACATCAGGTGTCCGGGAAGGTTTTAGAACAGTTTTCAGCTCTCCAGGACGTACCGTTCCTGAGATATTCCCAAAAAATGCATTAGCCAATAGTAGCCTGGTCACATGACTCTTATCAGCCAATAGAAGCTCACAGGTAGTCTCCACACACCAGGTTTCTATGACAACCTAGCCAGTTCACTGCTGTAGGTCTGCATTAAAGAGGTAGAGCACTTTGGATGACAATGGTAAAGGGGTATTTCGCTTACCATAAATATAACTTATGTTTTAGACTAATTCATCATCAATCATTACCTCATATAATGTAAATTTCACATATTTACTGTTCAGTAGTAATAAAAGATGTATTCTTCCACTGCTACCCACCTTCCTCCTAAATTACTATGGCATCGACCTGTAATTCAGGCCACAGTCAAAAGAAGGACTTAAAAGCCCCTCCCCAGATCCCACTAAGTCACGCCCCTGACTCAGTCAGGCCACGCCCCCTCCATGCCGCATTTGACCGGGATTAAAAATATAGGATAAAATCACCTTCTTTCAGCTGCTGGGGTGGGGGGAGGGTGACTTTCTCCCTGCAGCTCATTGCTCAGACTGCACAGTGCTGCTGCTGAGTGAGCTGTTCAAAAGGACATCCCTGTGTCCATCCAGGCCCTGCGCATGACAGAGGACAGGGAGTCTGAAAACCAGACTGTCCAGCCTAAAACAAGACCTCTGGCCACCCTAGGGGCAGGCTGATGTTAGGATGGCCAGATGTCTGGCTTTAGGCTGGGCAGTCCAGTTTTCTGGCTACTTGTTCTCCGTTCGACTCAGTGCCTGGACAGACACAGGGATGTCCACCCTTTCAGTAGCTCACACTCAGACAGCTTCTCCTCCGTGTCTTCACTGAGCCAGGGGGGCGGGCCTCATGTTTAGTGGTGTGTCTTCATGGGAACTGGGGGCGCTGTTTCACGTTTGGGGGAATGGCTGGTGAGGTCTAGCTTTCTGGGGTGAAGACAGTGGCCACTCTAGCTGCTGTGGAGGTCACAGTTAAAGGGGCGGGCTGCTGTAGAGGTCACTGTTAAAGGGGCGGGCTACTGTAGAGGTCACTGTTAAAGGAGCGGGCTGCTGTAGAGGTCACTGTTAAGGGGGCGGGCAGCTGTATCGGTCACTGTTAAAGGGGCGGGCAGCTGTAGAGGTCACTGTTAAAGGGATGGGCAGCTGTAGAGGTCACTGTTAAAGGGGCAGGCTGCTGTAGAGATCACTGTTAAAGGGGTGGGCTGCTGTAGAGGTCACTGTTAAAGGGGCGGGCTGCTGTAGAGGTCACTGTTAAAGGGGCGGGCAGCTGTAGAGGTCACTGTTAAAGGGGCGGGCAGCTGTAGAGGTCACTGTTTAAAGGGGCGGGCAGCTGTAGAAGTCACTGTTAAAGGGATGGGTTGCCGTAGAGGTCACTGTTAAAGGGATGGGCTGCTGTAGAGGTCACTGTTAAAGGGGCGGGCTGCTGTAGAGGTCACTGTTAAAGGGGCGGGCTGCTGTAGAGGTCACTGTTAAAGGGGCTGGCCACTGTAGAGGTCACTGTAAAAGGGGCGGGCCGCTGTATAGGTCACTGTTAAAGAGGCGGGCTGCTGTAGAGGTCACTGTTAAAGGGGCGGACACAGTAGAGGTCACTCTCGATATCTTTTAACGACACCCACACACAAACAGTAAATTAAATAAATGAAATATACCCGGGCGAAACCGGGTCCTTCAGCTAGTATATATATATATATATATATATATATATATATATATATATTATACACACACCACATAACAATATATACATATACAAGGTGTCGATAATATGGAGAATGATTTATCTTTATTAGATAAGTGGTCAAAACAATGGAAACTTCAGTTCAATGTTTCCAAATGTAAAATATTGCACTTGGGGAGAAGAAATCCTCTATCTGAGTATCGTACTGGCAGTTCTATGCTAACAAAGACCTCAGAAGAGAAGGATTTGAGGGTAGTCATCTCTGACAGCCTCAAAATGAGTAACCAATGCAGCCAGGCGGTGGGGAAAGCAAATCGTATGCTTGGCTGCATAGCTAGAGGTATAACGAGCAGAAAGAGGGAGATTATGATCCCTCTGTATAGAGCTCTAGTGAGACCACATCTGGAATACTGTGTTCAATTCTGGAGACCTCACCTACAAAAGGATATTGCTAAAATAGAACGGGTCCAAAGAAGAGCTACAAAAATGGTGGAAGGTCTAAAGCATAGAACTTATCAAGAAAGGCTCCGAGTTCTTAATATGTATAGTCTGGAGGAAAGAAGAGAAAGGGGGGACATGATTGAAACCTTTAAATATGTTAAAGGACTGAATAAAGTTCAGGAGGGAATGGTTATTAATAAGAAACTGAACACAAGAACAAGGGGGCACAATCTGAAGTTAGTTGGGGGAAAAATCAAGAACAACATTAGAAAATATTACTTCACTGAAAGAGTAGTAGAAGCTTGGAACAAACTTCCAGCAGAGGTGGTTGATAAATCCTCAGTAACTGAATTTAAACATGCCTGGGATAAACATGTATCTATACTAAGATAACAATAAAAGGATAATAAAAGGGCAGACTAGATGGACCAGGTGGTCTTTTTCTGCCGTCAATCTTCTATGTTTCTATGTTTCTACAACTACTCACAAAAAGTTAGGGATATTTGGCTTGTGGG
The DNA here is from genome assembly GCA_900303285.1 of Rhinella marina. Taxonomy (NCBI): domain Eukaryota; kingdom Metazoa; phylum Chordata; class Amphibia; order Anura; family Bufonidae; genus Rhinella; species Rhinella marina. The sequence goes on along the minus strand of ONZH01002636.1, from coordinate 206,848 downwards.
TGAAATGTCAGGATCAACCTAAACTTTTGAATGCACATGTCCAACTGTTTAGTGTTTCATTACTTTTTGCACAACTTGCTGTTCTCTAACAAGGAGCTTAATAGCAAAACTCACAACAGGTGTTTAATCCATGAATCGCCCAATAAATTTCAATTAGAATTGGCATTTAAACAGTCCTCCTCATCATGCTGTTCACATTTTGACATCATGAGACCATGATGACGCCTAACAATTGATCAACAGTACCTCGCCATTGTGAGGCTTCAATCAGTATGTTCTGAGACGGAAGTGGCCACTGAGCTAAGAGTATCACAGAGTGTCATCAGCAGGTTGCAAGAGAGGTACAGAAGGACGTCACAGAAGGGCATAGAAGTGGACATCCTTTGGCCACAACCCACACTGATAACTACATCATTGTGAACAATGCCCTGCGGAACCAGATGATGAATGCCACACAACCCCAGGCACACTTAAGGGAGGTGAGAGGCACCAAAATGTCACAGACCATTCAAAACCGTTTACATCAGCGTAGTCTGCGTGCTAGACGACCTGCAAGGGCACCTTACCACAGGCATCATCACCTTGAATGGCCCAGGGAGCATCTACACTGGACGAGGGACCAGTGGGCCTCAGTGCTGTTCACTGATGAAAGTCGATTCACGCTTCCTGGACGACAAAGTGCCAGCTCATCGAGGTCGCATCATTAGGGCAAGTGCATTGGAGTGTATGATAACAAAGAACTATAAAAAAGTGTAATATAATTAAATAAATAAAGCTTTCAAAAATAAAAAAAAAGAATTAAAAAAACATTAAAATTTGAATCACCCCCTTTCCCTAAAAAAAAAAAATAAAAGAACTAAAAAAATACAAAAAAATACACATCATGGGGATCGTCTTGTGTGAAAACGGCCATACTATAAAAATATAAAAATTTCTTTCCCATACAGAAAACATCGAAAAGGAAAAAAGCGTCAAAATGGCCAATTCGCCATTTTTGGACACTTCATTTTCTTAATAAATTAAATAAAAACTGATCAAAAAGCCATACACACCCCAGAAAGGTATCAATGAAAAGTTCAAATCACCCCACAAAAAATGAGCCCCCATACAGCTCCGTACACATAAATACCAAAAAGTTATAGGGGTCAAAATATGGCAACGAAAAAAAAATATTTTTTCAAACATAATTATTTTATCACTATCAAAACATAAGAAAAACTATACATATTAGATATCGCCGGATTCATACTGACCTGTACAATGAAAGTAATTGTTCAGTTTTATTTCACATTGATTGTCGTAAATAAAAAACCAGTAAAACTGTCGGAATTGCTTTTTTTCTTTGCAATTTCACCCGATTTGGAATTCTTTTCATCTACACTCCCTTTTAGCTTTAAATATGGCCGCCAAATCTGGCAGCCTGGTATCCTCTAAAAAAAAATGTTGCGAAAATAAAAGGCCGCCATATCTGACTTAAAGGGATTCTGTCAGCAGGATATTGGGTATAGAGATAATTACATTTCTATACCGGCCTTACTGCTGTGATTGTAAATATGTAAGTGTAATTGTTATTAGGGCAGTAGTTTACATAAAAAAGCGTTTTTATTAACATGTGAAATACCTGGATAAGGAGCCCAAGGGGAGGTCCTGCGAGCCGTTGGAGCCCGGGCACGCCGCAGATTTCGGAGCCCAGCACCGTCCTCCAGCTAATTATGCACGCCCCTTCAGCACTGTCTTCACCCCCGGCTGCGGCACAGACTCTTGTATGCACGGCGCATGTGCGAGATGCGCCGCAGCCGGGGGAGAAGACAGCGCTGAAGGGGCGTGCATAATTAGCTGGAGGGCGGTGCTGGGCTCCGAAATCTGCGGCGTGCCCGGGCTCCAACGGCTCGCAGGACCTCCCCTTGGGCTCCTTATCCAGGTATTTCACATGTTAATAAAAACGCTTTTTTATGTAAACTACTGCCCTAATAACAATTACACTTACATAGTTACAATCACAGCAGTAAGGCCGGTATAGAGATGTAATTATCTCTATACCCAATATCCTGCTGACAGACTCCCTTTAATGCTAACAACATTAGTGGATGTACTGATGTAGCTATAGGGTCTAAGAGGTGTAATGGGGGTCTGGTCTGAGGTCTGATATGGGGGTCTAGAGGTCTAATAGGGGTCTGGTTTGAGGTCTGATATGGGCATCTGGAGGTCTAATGGGGGTCTGTCTGAGGTCTGATATGGGGGTCTGTAGGACTAATGGGGGTCTGATCTGAGATGGGGGATCTCATCAGAGGTTTGATATGGGGGTCTAATCTGAGGTCTGAGAAGGGGGTCTAATCAGAGGTTTGATATGGGGGTTTTATCTGAGGATCCGTTATGGGGGTCTGATCTGAGGTCTGATATGGGGGTCTAATCTGAAAGGTAAGGGGGTATTTTTTGTACTGGCACACACTATAAAGGGGTATTTCTTGTACTGGGGCACATTGTAAGGGGGTATGGTGGCAGGATGGGGTGTTCTGAATGTGGGAGGATGATGGAAAAGTAGGAAACTAAGATATCTGTTTGTCAAACTCTGCAGAGAGAAGAGATGACTGAAAGAAATCATCATGGTGCTCTGGTCTGAATGGAGAAGATGAGGAACATCTACATCAGAGGAGACATCACTGGATGTAAGAGTTATGTGGCGCTGTATTCTCCTGTATGATTTGTAGAGCTGTATATAATGTTTTCCAAGTATGTCTTTAAAGGGGTTGTCCGCTTTTTACTATTGATGACCTATGTCCTCAATTTTTACCTCAGGCAGCAGAAAGGCTAGGTGCTCACCTGCCCCTTGCCACAAAGCACTGAGGGGGTCCCAAGCTGAACTCTTGCACCAGGGCCCATGAACCTTTAGCCCTTGAATGGATGCCAGCGTCAACAGAGTGGGTGCCGCCATCATGGGTGATTGAATTAGATGGCTTTCTTTTTCCCACTGCCCATGCCATCCTTCCCTTCAGATGATGGCTTACTCCATTTCACAGAGACCTACGTGCCCATCTTACCTTCGTCCTTGTCTGCTGACCCCAGGCCAGTGCTCCTCTACCCCAAGGAGGTATTTTTTCCCAGGAGAAGAAGCCCCGACATCCCCTGTAGGCCCTGATGTCACCGCAACTTCCGGAACCCCACCCCCGGTTTTCTTATTGCCCACTGTAACCGTCTTGTGCAGCTTTTTAGCCAGTGCCGAACCAGCTCCATCCCCGTTACTGCAAACAGAGACGGAGCACATTGTCATGTTGGATATCTCACTCTCCCCACTCTCCTGCACTGAGTCCACCCTAGGACACTGCGTGGGCTGAGAAGAGGTGCTAATACAGTGAGTCAGCCCTGTGGCCAACCACAGGGTAACAGGAAAGTGAGTGTATATGAATCTTACCTGCTCCTAGAGCTTGGTCTTCTTAGCTTTTTTACTGTTTCCTTCCCCATAGTCTCCTCTGGCAGCTCATCACCAAAACACAAGTACTGGAAAAGTGCTAGGGACTCCAGGAGATGGCCCCTCCCGGGCTACAGGTCTCGTACTCATCCCCCGAGCCACAGCTGAGTGACATTGCAGCTCGGCGTGTAGGATGCCCACTGTATGGAACCTGCTGCTACAGGCTGCAGGGTGATGCTAGTCACCATCACCCTCATCATCCTCCTCCACTACTTGGTCTTCTTCCACCTAGCTGTCAGACTGCAGCCCCATCAGCCTCCACCATCTTCTGAAAATGATCTTCGTTTAGCAGTTTCTATTTAAACGGGATGCTTTTCTCCCTTAACAACGTCCTCCTTTCCTCTAACTCCTCAATCTCAGCTTTATCAACCCCTGCTTCTTTCTTTTGGGGGCCACTTTGGCATGTGCACTTAAACTCACAGCTCCTCCGGGAGCCTGCTCAGGGTCTTAATTGCGTCTCTATATTCACGGAGGTGGCTGAATGAATATCCTGGAGCCATAGGTGGAAATGGACTCCTGACTCCTAGGCCCTCAGTATGCCCCAGCCTTTCCTACTAAAGATCTGCTTCTCCTCCGTCAATGCTTGGCTTTCTCTGGGCCCCGGAAGAGCCACTCTCACCTGAGCTGGTTAGGTCTTCCTTACTGGATCCAGCCTTGTGGCTCTTATGACTCTCCACAGACTCAGGGGAGACAGAACCCACAGTGCTGCAACTCCTGTCAGATCTTCGTACCCCTGAATCCTCCATACAGGTCAAACTCTGGCTCCTCCAGTCCCCTGATGCCCTGTTGCTGGAAACAGGAGCCTGGGGTTTGCCTCCCTCACTCATGCCTGAGAATCCACTCCCTCCCTGGGGAGGAGAGAGCTGGCCTCAGGTGGATAGATGATTCCCAGGCGATACAGAAGTAGATCTGCACAGCTCCTCGGGACCACACCCAAAATTGATTGGAGCACCTGAGAGCTGCACTCACTGTTCTGCTGGTGGAGTCACTGTGTACATACATTACTTATCCTGTACTGAGGTTGAGTTACCTTCTGTATTATACTCCAGAGCTGCACTCACTGTTCTGCTGGATGAGTCACTGTGTACTTACAATACATTACTGTCTGTACTGATCCTGGATTACATCCTATATTATACTCCAGAGCTGTGCTTACTATTCTGCTGACGGTTAATGGCAAAGATCAGCAAGCTTGACATTAGATACTCCCCTATTAGCTTCATCAGATGACTTTACAGTGCCTGCAATACATTAAAAAAAATCCCAGAATGCAAGCCACCAGAGAAGGTTCCATGCAGACACTGAACCAGCAGGGAATGCTGGGAGATTTCAGCTCTGATCTGCACAATTGTGATTGCAACAGATATTCATTTCCTGCAGTACAAAAGCTTTGGAGGTTCCTTAGTTTGTGCAATAACCAGTTTAAGTGTCCTGATGTCAGTTTTCCTTTCACTTGGAGAGCAGAATATATCACTTTAGACACCAGTTTTCTATAGAACAATGCACTGTTGTTGCTTCCGTGCCGCATCAGTTTTGCCATTGTGGGTTTATCATCACCTTAGGGGTTATTTTCATGCCATAAGATTTAAGGATTATGGATAATACTATTAATTAGTGATTTTAGCCGTACGGGGATCATCATGGCTCAGTTACCAGTACCTGAAGCCTTCCCTGAGGCTTGTATAATAGTACTCCTATATAGAGGCTCAGGTTGCAGCTCTTTCCCTCCCACATGGTTTACAGTGCTCTATTATGAGCAGAGATTTCCACTTAGATACATTGGCTTACATTTACTAATGTCAAGGCAGCTAAATACTGTGGTAAACTTTAACAAAAATTATCATAATTTGGCACATCTAAAAATCCTCTGCACCTAGCTCGACAAAGGGGGAGAGGTTTACTGGAATGGAGGAGTGCCATCATAGGAAATGAGTGTGCCCTGATATGCACCAAAATTGTGTCATAAAACTCTGTCTCAAACTAAGCCATCCAATAGTTGGTATAAAATAAGAGAAGAGTATCTATCCCTGACCCAGATTCATCATCCAGCCTAAGCCACTGTGGGGAATCTGGGGCAAGTCCAGACAGCCTGTCTAAATCGACACCATCTAAAGGCTAAGTAAATCTGCCATACTGTTTCTTAGGTAGCCTGATATCTACCCTCATTTATTGTTCTACTTTCCAACATTTTTTAAAATGCAGCTGTTGACATTGCCTGATATATATGAAGTGACCCAGTGGATCACTGAAATGGGTTAATTTAATGCTAAAGATTTAACATTATGCTACATAGTTAAATGTTGTTGCTCCTTGTTGAATCACCTATTTCCTCGTGCATTATGTATTCCCCAAATGGTTATGTATGGGAAACACATAGTTAACATTGGCAGCCCAGTTTCCCAAGGTAAAGGGCTGGTCCAACCCCCTGGTTAGTTAGTGTCTAGTCATCAGAGGTAGAAGCAACATGTACATATGTGAGCTCCTGAGAAGTGGGCGGCCTGGAGAAAAGCCTGGTCCAGGGAATCTGAAGACTGAAATCTGCCAAAGATCAACTTAATGGAAGGACTACCCTGTGTGAAAGCGAATAAACATCTATAAATGGCAGATAGCCACTTCAGAGGTTGTGCCTGTACAATGACCCAGTAGATCACTGCTAGGAGTTAATTTTCTGCCAAAAGGGTTCATGTATTTTGTTATGCACTGTGTAATGCAAATGGTCATCTATAGTCAGCAAATAGTCAACATCTGGCAGCTCTTTAGCATGGCTGCCGTGGAGACAAGCGGGTCCTGTCTCCTCTGGCTTGTTGCAGATGTTTTTTACTGATCAGTCTAGCTCGGGGGAAGCTACAGCTTACGGGTACTGTTAAACAAATCATTCAAAGCAGAATTCAATCCGAAGTTTAGTTAAAAACTTTGATTCGCAACGAATCCGAATTTCCTCGCACTTCATGGTAACAAATCAGCTTTTCCTAAAATTGTGGCTGCACGTGTTACAAAGCAAAACTAAGTGTAGAGGAGACAATCCCAGGAATGCAAGATCACCCATAATGCTGTGCAGCCAGCCAATCCGCAGATAGCCACCCCCTGTGATGTCACAGCCCTATAAAGCCCTCATCCCGCCCAGTCTCTGCCATTGTCCTGTGAGCTGAGCATAGGGAGAGATGTGGCAAGCACTCATACACTAAGAACAGTGTTGCTGAAAACAATTAATAGAAGAATTCAACACCAATAAAATGGAAGCCTTTACTATTCCAGTAACCAATACCATCCAGTCTGCACCCCTTAGGGGGGCCAACTGTTAATGATTTCCATCCTCATCTTTTGCTGCAGAGGGAGGAGGAGCTGGACGTTCCTAATGACATATTCTCATCGATATTAGATGAAGTGGAATAGGAGGAAGAGCAGATGGCAGAAGAACGGCTCCCACCTGTAGGACAAGAGAGCGCTGGGGTTGGAGAAGTAGGTATGCCAACATACTATGCCCCCACCTAACCAGCCAAACCCTATACCAACAACAACCCCTATTTCAAGGTGCATTAAAGGTTCCATGCAGCCATTAACAATGAAGACCGACTATAGAGTGTGGTCTTCATTATAAAATGAAAGGCAGTTTCGGGCTAATCGTGTAGTTCTTCACCGCAGCATGGCCGCAACCTGTCCACAGCACGGCCGCTCTGTGTAGCCGTACCCTAAGGCAGAGTGGCCAGGTTATACCTGATTTATAGCAATTTGTGACAAATTAATTTGAAACTAATCCCATTTCTTGGGGAACTTTCGTGAAGCAGACGAATCTAATTTTTTGAAACTTTGCTCATCTCTCCTTATGAGGTTTACAGAAGCTGAGAACAAGGAAAGAGGATTTTTCTTCAGGTAAAACACCATTCCTGTATGTCTGCAAAACTCTGCAGGGATGCAATTGAAAGAAGTTGTCATGGCGGTCTGCTTCCAATAGAGAAGATGAGGAACGGGAACTTCTATATCAGATGTCATGTCACTGGATGTAAGAGGTCCAGTATGTAGCGCTGTATTACCTTGTATGTTTTGTAGTGCTGTATGTAATGTTATCCATGTATGTCTTTAACAGTAAGGCTGGAGAGAAGTGGTTAGGTCGACAATTTGGCATGTGGGGGTGGGCGCCATTTATATGTTTGCCTCAGACAGCAGAAAGGCTAGGTGCACCCCTGCCTCCATTCACTACATCTCCCAGGGAGAGTCATTGTCAGAACTGCTAACGTGAACTGAGAGTACTACTAACATCATCATAGCCAGTACAACTCTTTACATCCTTTCCTCCCATCCCATCTGCACCTGGTTAAAGACAGTGAGGTATTTGCTCGTTTATGGAAAAAGACTTTACTGCTTGTAGAAAGGGTATATGGCTTTGTTGCCCACCACACTTTGAAATGGACTGGCCATCTGATCTAAGATCTGTACCCTTAGCCTTGGCATTGCAGAAAGAGTTAATAAGAATGGAATTGCATGCTTGTGGGTATTTGGGAAGATTACAAAGTGTACTTAGAGTAAGAGTCATTGATATATCATATGTCATTGAGTCATGTGATATACCTCCAAACTGTGCTGATAGCTGCTATATGTACTACAACTCCTATCATCTGAAGAGAGACTTATTTATTGTACCAAACAGGCATGTTCATTGACTACACAATCCTTCCTCTGGCCCTCTACCTGCCCTCCTACCTTGCACCATCACACTCATCTAACATCAAGGGTACCTGCCACCATCAGACACTAGAATACTAGATTGTGCCACAAGGGTAAGAAGGGTTCATTGCACCCCTACATTCACTGCATATCCCCAGAGAATGGTAGCATGAGGACAGCCACCCTGAACCAACACCACTCCTATCAGTGCAACAACTACCATTTCCCTCCTCCCAGCTCTCTCCCTGCAGGTTTGCAATATATATCAGTGCAGAATTGTCAAATGGATGAAATAGAATGGGATCCCCTGCTTTTGAATCCACTCTACTAGACAGAACTGATATGATGCAAACAGAAACTCTGGAGGACACATTGATGCCATAAAGGTTTCATCAGTGAGAGCTGTTCACCAATGAGACTCCCACCAATTCTAAGAACAGGGGTCCCAGGTCTCATTTTCTGAGGTTGAAACTGGGAGGAGACAGGAGAACTGGTCAATTTGGGAGGCTATGATATTTCTGGTCTCATAATTGGTTGACAAGACCACCAGACCAACACCATTAAAAATGTATGTCATATCCCCTGTTATTATTGATGTTAATGGTCATTTTGCTAATCCCAGGGTCGGATGTACTTTGTGTCTGTGCTCATGTCCTACTCAGCATGGATCCTGACTTTCCAGATAATCAACATTTTTGTGTCTTTTAGGTTTGGCCAGAAAATTTTCAGTGAAAACTCTAAAGACACAGAATGTCAGTCAACTGCTATTGAGAGACAAGGCCAGTCCCCAGAGAACAAACAAACGCTACAAAAGCAAAAAAAATAAGAAATCAGTGAGGGCTGAGAACAAGAGAAGATTTCTCAGATGTTTTGGCCATAACCACAGCAACGGCAAAGACTATTGGAATTAACCCCTTCAAGCAAGGATGACCGAATGGCCTTCTTTTGCATTGTACTGTAGAAACCTCAGCACTTTTCCTGCTTTGGTCTACATCTGATCTCATCCTTGTCTTCCTATACCTAAATGTTGCTGATATCATGTAGACATGTGGCCTCCAAGGCTTGGGTCACCTCCTCTATAGCGGTTATTATGGCTTGAGATGTGGAATGTAAGCTAGCTTGCCAGTCAACTAAGTATCAACAAGTTCTCCAATTTGCCCATTAATATGTCCTTTTGTTGTGTTACTTCTATGTATGGATGGCAATAATTGGCTTTTAAGTAAGCATCCCTGTTGCCACTTCTGTTGGGGAAAAAAAGGGGTGTAGCTACGGGCATGGTGATGTAGTATTCACACCGACAGGCTTGTGCCGTTGGTGAGACACCAGTATTATAAATACCACATGGTAATGGCATAATTTGCACTGGACCAAGAAGCTCACAACATTAGCCTTTGGAGGGAAATGCAGTGGTGCGGTTTGGGGTGACCCCAACGCTATGCTGAATTCCCCGACACTGTGGAGATGTCACTATGTGTTGCAGCTCACGGGAAGGATGGTAAGGCATGGCGCACCCCAATGGGTCAGGGTGTGCAGTTAACCAGTGTGCTTCTTTACTGGAGGAACTCAAGTGCAAAACAATACAGGCAAAGTGCTGGTCTGGGTTCTCCAGTCTCCTACCGGGCAGAAGAAGGGGTCAGGCTGAGGAAAGGCCTGAGTTAGCTGTCCCCCTCTCTCAGAAGGCTGGTACCCTTGCCAAAGGCTGGAGGCCCATGGTATGTGGCGCAGCAGTCCAGCTGGCTCCTTGGTCACAGGGCTGGTGAGCCATGGTCTCAGCGTCCCCATCTCAGCATCGTCTTCTGGTCACTCATACAGTCTGGCATGAGTCTCTTCTTCTAAGCACTGTTCCCTAAATGCAGAACATGAGGGTCTCTGACTGCTCTGCTTATATACAGTTTCTAGCTGTACTAGAACCTTCTAGTGGGAGTGATGGGGTGGAGAAAATCAACCCAAACATACAAAGTTGCAATTTTCTGTCTGTCATAGACTTGCATTACAACTTCAATGATACCTAATGAGAATGACGAATCAATTTTTCCAAACAAAAACAAGTCTTCAGACATAATAACATAACTAAACCAGACATCCAAAAGGTCAATCTGTCTGGTTTTGGTGGTTAACAAGTCTGGCTTTTTCCCTCCAAAACATACTCTTATTTAACCCTTATGGTAACTGTGGAAAATTACTAGCTTGTCTTTATTAGTTAGAAAGTCCCAAAAGTCTCAGTATTCTTTAACCCTTTCTGCAGTGTCATGCAAACACAATGCAAATGAACGGGATATATATCACAACAAATATATAAAATGCAGTTACACATTATTAAACTGTATAAGTCAGAGCAAGTTAACCCTTTAAAGTGATATAAAGTAAGGAGTTGATGACTTTGCATTGGGGAAACCAGGGCAAATGTCCACAAATGTCCAGACTTTACCCCGACCCCTGATCCATCTATCTTTTCTTAGTTCCCGAATCAGACTGTCCCTGTAGACATTTAGATCATTTTTGGCTCTTGTCGTAATCAGCAGGATTCACCTACAAAGACCTTAAGTCTATGGTCAGTTTAATGGGGTTTCTGGTGCTGGTTCAAACTCCCTATCCCTCGCTAAAATTTTGGTATTTAAAGGCTGGCCATACTTTTAAGATACTGGACAATTAAGCTATACTTCTCCTGACTTTTGATAGTCCAGTGTGCCAACAGTGTTAGCTGCAATGTATCTCAGGGGATACAAAGGATTGGGATCCAAAATGACTGATCGCTGTTCACATCAAGAGGGTTGAGAGGCCCCTGGACACATTAAGCCAATCTTGCCAATGCTGTTTGACTAGCCTAAAGCTAGTCTTGTGGCTCAGTGTTTAGTAACATCTCTGCTTATTTCCAGCACAAAGTATTAGAGAGGGACTTAAATAGCAAAATGGTGGATCCTCTTCTGTAGCTGTTTCACAAATCCATAAATCTATTTCTCCAGGTAGGATATGAAAGGTCCTTCAATTGTTTGGTGCATGCAAAGGGAGTGTAACCTAATAGACAGCTCTTTCCATTTGATTGCTAGCTCTGCAGCATCCATATTGTGAGAAAGCCTTGATCAGATTCTCACCATTTATGGGGAATAGGTATCATCTGATTTGGGACCTCACGTCTCCCTAGCAGATGTGTGGGTTGCCTTAGACTGATTGGCTCCATAGTCCTTGAATTAAAAGGGGTATCCTATGATCAATGTAAAAAATTAACATCAGACATCACATATCACATGACAACCTCTTTCTAACAAAGCTAGAACCAGTCCTGTATCTCACATGGATCCAGAGATCTCAAGCTGACAGCTCAGGTGTCCCATCTGCTGCAGCTGGTGGCAGTTAAAAGATCAAATTGCGTCCATTTCAGTGAGGTGGACAGAGAAATTACAAAAAGAGCAAACAGCAGGTGGCTCTACAGTCATGGCCAAAAGTTTTGAGAATGACACAAATACTATATTTTCACATGATCTGCTGCCCTCTGGTTTTTATGTGTGTTTGTCAGATGTTTTTATCACATACAGAAATATAATTGCAATCATATTATGAGTAACAAAAGCTTATATTGACAGTTAGAATGAGTTAATGCAGCAAGTCAATATTTGCAGTGTTGACCCTTCTTCTTCAGGACCTCTGCAATTCTCCCTGGCATGCTCTCAATCAACTTCTGGACCAAATCCTGACTGATAGCAGTCCATTCTTGCGCAATCAATGCTTGCATTTTGTCAGAATTTGTAGGTTTTTGTTTGTCTACCCGTCTCTTGATGATTGACCACAAGTTCTCAATGGGATTAAGATCTGGGGAGTTTCCCGGCCATGGACCCAAAATCTCTATGTTTTGTTCCCTGAGCCATTTAGTTATCACCTTTGCTTTATGGCAAGGTGCTCCATCATGCTGGAAAAGGCATTGTTGATCGCCAAACTGCTCTTGGACGGTTGGGAGAAGTTGCTCTCTGAGGACATTCTGGTACCATTCTTTATTCATGGCTGTGTTTTTAGGCAAGACTGTGAGAGAGCCGATTCCCTTGGCTGAGAAGCAACCCCACACATGAATGGTTTCAGGATGCTTTACAGTTGGCATGAGACAAGACTGGTGGTAGCGCTCACCTCGTCTTCTCCGAATAAGCTGTTTTCCAGATGTCCCAAACAATCGAAAAGGGGATTCATCAGAGAAAATTACTTTACTCCAGTCCTCAGCAGTCCACTCCCTGTACCTTTTTCAGAATATCAGTCTGTCCCTGATGTTTTTTCTGGAGAGAAGTGGCTTCTTTGCTGCCCTCCTTGAGACAAGGCCTTGCTCCAAGAGTCTCCGCCTCACAGTGCGTGCAGATGCACTCACACCTGCCTGCTGCCATTCCTGAGCAAGCTCTGCACTGCTGGTAGCCCGATCCCGCAGCTGAAACACTTTTAAGAGACGGTCCTGGTGCTTGCTGGTCTTTCTTGGGCGCCCTGGAGCCTTTTTGGCAACAATGGAACCTCTCTCCTTGAAGTTCTTGATGATGCGATAGATTGTTGACTGAGGTGCAATCTTTCTAGCTGCGATACTCTTCCCTGTTAGGCCATTTTTGTGCAGTGCAATGATGACTGCATGTGTTTCTTTAGAGATAACCATGGTTAACAGAAGAGAAACAATGATGCCAAGCACCAGCCTCCTTTTAAAGTGTCCAGTGGTGTCATTCTTACTTAATCATGACAGATTGATCTCCAGCCCTGTCCTCATCAACACCCACACCTGTGTTAATGGAGCAATCACTGAAACAATGTTAGCTGGTCCTTTTAAGTCAGGGCTGCAATGATGTTGAAATGTGTTTTGGGGGATAAAGTTCATTTTCTAGGCAAATATTGACTTTGCAAGTAATTGCTGTTAAGCTGATCACTCTTTCTAACATTCTGGAGTATATGCAAATTGCCATTATAAAAACTGAAGCAGTAGACTTTGTAAAAATTAATATTTGTATCATTCTCAAAACTTTTGGCCATGACTGTATACAGATAGATTTCATTTAATAAATCAGTGACTAGAAACAAAGCTAGAACCAGCCCTGTACTTTAAATGGATCCGGATAACTTTCCATTCATTGATCCAATTGTGCTGTTTTCACACCTAAACTCCGGAATATTTCCAGAATATCAGGATCCAGAGATTTACCAGAGTTGGCCTTTCACACATGCAGATATCACCCCAGAGATGTTCCATGTCGGGGACGTTCTCACTACAGAGGAAATGTTCCAGGTGCCTAGACAAGGGGCGGGAACTTAGGCTTAGCCACTGTGATTTTCTGGAACATTTACTGCTGTTTTCACACATGCGCTCACTCTGACATAATCCGGAGTTAGTACTAGGGCTCTGGGGGGAAAAAGTCTGGGTAAAGTCCAGGACTGATATTGCGGATGTGTGCATTCACACATACAGCCCCTACGGGTAAACTCCAGAAAATGTCAGGATTCCACTGTAAGTGTGAATGGGGCTTAGGTCTACTAGATTTATATAAAGCTGTCAGCTCAGGGGGCATGTCTTTTCTGCTGCTCTTTATCACAACTCAGGGGGCAGTTGTAGGATGGAACTGAGCATGTGCATTCACCTCAGCGAGGAGGACAGAGAAATAAGAAAAAGAACAAACAGCAGGTGGCGTTACATAAACACATTTTAGTGAATAAATCAGTTGCTATACTAAATGTTTAATTACATTCAGGAGCTGGTCTAAAAACTGTTGAATATTTTTTGTGGGACAACCCCACAGATCTGATTAAAATGACTCCCACAAAATCTGCCCCCCATTATGTTTTTAGTAAGCTATGAGACTATGCCATGCACCCCTCTAACCCATTACATGACAGACGCTGAGGTGTAGTCCCAACCTAGAAGTTGGTTTCTTCTCTATTCAATCAAATGTTGATACATATACAATTCGGTGTGTTGGATTCAACCGCTCATCACATAAATTTTGTGGGTAAAAGGGTCATAAATTAATAGATACACTGTAAATGCTGCACACGTCAATGAAGGCATGCTGGACCTGTACTGGGGGCATTGCTAGTGAAGGACATCAAGAGGCCAGTCACACAAGATGTGACTTCGTCCATGTCAGTGACATCTGATGAAGACGAGATGGACAAATTTAAAGGGTCAGTGTCCAGTCTTATGTAAACAGTCAGGTCTCATAAAGCATCCCTTTACAATCCAGCATTAGAGATGAGTGAAGATGTCCATTGTATGGAGCGGGCAGAATGACAGGGAACGGTGATGGTGCTGCCCCCATCATTTAACTTCTCAGATGCCACGTTCAACGCTGATTGCAGCATCTGTGACTCACATGCAGCCTTTCAAGGGTTCATTTAAAAAATCAGGGGTTAATTAAAAAATATATACTCATCTCATCGACTTGATCTCGGAGAGGCTGTCCTCTCACGTCTTGATTGAAGAGAACCCACTAAAGGACCTGCATCAAGCGTGAAGAAGCCACCACGCTTGCTCAGCATGATCACCTGGTGAGGTCATCAAAGTGCCTCAGGTCCTTTAGCAGGTTTTCTTCATTAAAGACTGGCGCGGATGGCCTCTCCATAATCAAGTGGATGAGGTGAGTATAATTTTTTTGCTTTCTGCCACTATTTTAGGAAAAATTGATTTGTTACTATTAAGCACTTTTGGCATCCGTTGTGGCCATTTCCATCCAAGATCCGTTATTTTAGATGAAAAAAAAAGTCCTACTTGCCATACCACCCAAAACCTGTTGACAGGTGTGTAGCTGTCTGTTTGGAAGCAGGCAGCCATGTTTTTCTAATCCTTGGCAACCCCTTTACGCTTTATTATGTAACATAGGACTCCAATGATCAGATAATATTATAGGGATGAGTCCCTCTAGGACATCAATAAGGATCTGGGTTGAAAATGGTGTAAATAAATTTATTAGCCCTCTTTTAGATGAATGATAGGAAACATGTCTGTCATCTGGCCAGAAAGATGGAAGACATTTTAAATGGGCACACAGATAGTCTGTGTGCAGTCCGTTTTTAACTCAGACCCTTTCATTTGACCCGGTGAATCTTGTAGGAAAAATGGACAAAAATAGAACATGCTGCGATTTTATCTACAATTTTCCCATATGATTATACCCATTCAGTGGGTCGATGTTCAGTTCGGGTGCACCCAAATGGCTCCAGTCTGGAAGCATCCTACACGCATTATTTCCTTGTTTAGTTATATCTCAAGATACATTGGGGCAGATTTATCAAAACTGGTGTAAAGTAGAACTGGCTTAGTTACACATAGCAACCAATCAGATGCTACCTTTCATTTTTCAGAGCTCCTTCAGAAAATGAAAGGTGGAATTTGATTGGTTTCAATGGAAAACTAAGCCAGCTTTACATCAGTTTTGATAAATCTCCCCCATTTTTCCTGACTTCTATGTTACAAATTAGAGATGAGCGAATCATCCAAAATTCGCTTTGGCGAATGTTCGACGAATTTATGACAAGATTAGTTCCTAATACGAATTTATTTGGTCGAATTTTCGTTCAAAAATAATCGTTGTTTTGCGAACATTCCTATACAAATTAGGAACATACAATCAGTGTATTTAAAAGTACGCAATACATAAGCATTAGCGTACAAAGTGCGTACTTATCCTTAGCGTACTATTGACTCGCGATTGCGTCATACGCACGAGGCTAGGCCGCAGCGTACAGTCTTTAGAGGCAGTCCATATGATCTAGAAAAGTAAGGTGCTAGCTATCTGGCTAAGTGCATAATTCAATAAAAAAACACTGTGCAAAGTGCATTAATATAGGACACATTGCAGTATCTGAAAAAGAATACACACAATGGGCTAAAGTGCTTGAACGTTGCTGAACCTGTAAAACCATTATTACTAAAATACAGCAAAGACAATTATGCAAACATTTAAGTGCAATTTCACATTTGCAAGCATAAAAGGCTCAGATATACGTTTGAGTCTCTCCTCAAGTCATGGCTGCTTGATAATAAAACACTGGAACACAGTCCAAAATGGAATTGTAATCCACGTGAGGTAATTTCTAGTGTTGAGCGAGCACCTCTGTGCTCGTATGCTTGGGTGCTCTGGCCGAGCACTAGGGGTTGCTCGAGTGCTCGGCCGATCACCCGAGCATAATGTTAGTCAATGGGACTAAACCAGGCACCCTCCGCTCCGAAGAGGGGAGGGTGTCTGGTTAATAGAAAAAGGTCAGAATCGCGACTTCTCCTCTTTTACTCCTTTCACTCATAAAAGTATGCTAATTAACTGAATTTGTATGCATTAGCACACAATGCATACGCATTAGCATACAAATTCGTACGCATTAGCATACAAATCAATATTACAGTGCGGGGAAGAGACTCGAGCATTGCGCTCGAGTATACTCGGTGTTCGGCCGAACACCGAGTGGACCCGAGCGTAGGCATGCCCGGCCGAACAGCGAGTTCGGCCGAGCATGCTCGCTCAACACTAGTAATTTTGTAATCCAAACAGGTAACGTGTAATCCACATGGATAATATAAAATAGCAGCAAATAGAGAACCCTTTTTGCAAAGTGGGCTCCCAAATAACCTGAGAAGGAGGGAGAAAGGAAAATAGGCGTGCTTAGGCGGAACTGGTAATTTTCTGCAGAATGGGGGGAGTCCTGACAAGCCATGACCATCTGGGTGAGAGTCAAATGGGGGCAATAAAAGCATAAACTAAAAACAAGTGCCAAC
This sequence comes from Rhinella marina, assembly GCA_900303285.1. NCBI lineage: Eukaryota > Metazoa > Chordata > Amphibia > Anura > Bufonidae > Rhinella > Rhinella marina. Next base: position 190,001 of record ONZH01002636.1, on the reverse strand, counting down.
TAGCTCTCATCCGTCAGGTGCAGTCATGGTGTGGCTCCCATAGGTCCTCTTGAAATGTCTTTTAAACCAGCCAGTAGTTGGGTTCCTCAGATGAGGGACCTGAAGTCCCCCTCACTTGAGCTGCTACTGAACGACATCAGAGGACGCTCCTGCCTCCTGTAGGCCACGCTCGCTGCCGTGGTGGAACTCTACTGCCCTCTTCTTCCAGGAGTCGGACATGACCGGGTCCGGGTGGTGGTCACGCTGGCAAGCGCTGCAGCCACTTGCGCTTTTACGGATCCTCCTGCCGACCCAGGGGTAAGGACTTCTGGCTGCAGCAGTGGAGGCAAGGTTGTACCCAGGAAAGAAGCCCCAGATCCCCTGGTTCTGCTGGCTTCATCTTCCACGGTAGTTGGTACTGGTGGATCACCATGGATTGGAATGTAAATGATGATGTTGTCAGCTGACCCAGCTGAAAGGACTGTGATGGTGGTGGTGGTGGCAGTCCAGGTATCAGAGGCTCCGGCTGTGGCTTCTCCCTGAAGCGGAGGGGGCCATCTGGTGACTCCTGAAGGCAGCGCACCGGTACTTCGCCTGGTGGTTCCTCCGGCCAAACTTCAGGTGGTGATGTTGGGACCAGGGGCTTAGATAGTAGGGTAACCCCGGTAGCGAAGGGGCCTTTCAGGGATGCCATGGGGGTGTTCTCCACCTGATCCCCCACGTACAGGCTATGACGGGGTTGGGGCAGGTACGGCCGTTTAACTGACCTGCATCCCACGAAGTACTACTTGCCGTCCTCGTCATCCGCCAGGAAGTCAGAGCTCGCTCCACCGTAAACCACAGGACAGTTCCCTTTCGGCGCTCCAATTTAAGATCTCCCGGCCTAGGGTGGTCCAGTATCTGGATGACCCAGTCCTCCATCGCATTCTTGTAGTCCCAGAGGGTCTGCGCATGGGCTGTCACCGATGCTGGCACAATCGGGTTCTGTCTTATGGAAGGTGTTGTTGATCCAACCGGCAAGGAGAATATGGATACTGAATCCGGTGAGTCTCTCTTGCACAGTTGTGACAACTTGATGTCTGGAGCAGGCAGTGGAGTATTCGTCTCTAAAGACCATTTCACTCCACTTCGGACGCAGTTCTTTAGCCATGCTTGCTGTGCTGTTCAGCGCTGGTCTAAACTGGTTCAGAGGAGGGAGGAGTAATGAGGGAGGAGTCTTCATTCCTTATACGTGCCAATTGTTAGTTCCTGGGGGGCCAGGCTGTTTTTTTATCGCTTTTGAGGGGCGTATCATAATTTTACCGCTTCATGAAGAATGCGTACGTTACGTACATAGCGTATGTAGCGTTAGCATTCAAAGTTTTACAAAAATTTATGAATAATACAAAGCGAATCCGAAAAAATCAGGATTTGCTTCGGAGTAGAAAATTTGTAAGATTCAATACGAATCTACGAAGCGGCGAATAGATTCGCTCATCTCTATTACAAATCCTTCCCATGTTGGGCTCAGACTATTTGTCACATGACTATTTGCCCCCGATGCTGTGTAGGAAGATAGTTGTGAAACAAGGTGGAGATAGCAGGCCAGAATTGTCCATGGCCTACAATATAGCACTGCTGCCCGAGGTTGACAGGATACATTACTATAAATCAAATATACAGCACAATAAACCAGCCCACCAGTCCACTCAATGAGAATTTTTGGATTCCGCTATATACTAAGCAACAGTCCCAATCTGAGGACACAGCCTTGCTGCATCAGGCAGCGGGTGACAACTCTGACTGCAAGAGAAAGGAAGATGGTCCCCAGTTCCCAGAGCAGATATGAGGACTGCTAGGTAGTTTTTTTTTTAATGTGTGTGGCTTTGAAGGGTCTGATGTGCTTTTGCCTCACTATTATTTTTTAAATTATGGCTACAATAATATAAATATTACCTCAATATCAGAAAATCTGATCAAATATAAACAAGTTTACCAAAAGTTATTTGCTTTGTATCTGCTCATAGTAACCGCCTTGCTTTTGTCAGGGTGTCATTTTGCTACACTCAAATTCAGTGGCGTAACTACAACTGAATGGGCCCCACAGCAAATTTTTGAACGGACCCCCCATCCAGCAAATTCTAGCTAGTCAAGACTGAGCTCTTAGACCAGGCCCGGCAGCTGCTCTGTCTCCTACAGTGTCACTGCATATAATGTCATTGTATAGTACTGCTGAGGGGGCCCTGACAATAAAATTTTTTAGTCTTCCTCCTGTGGGGGCCCCTTATGGGTCTGGGCCCCAAAGCAGCCGCTTCCCCTGATTCCCCTATAGCTACGCCCCTGCTCAAATTGACTTAGGCTACTTTCACACTAGCGTTTTTAAATTCCGGTATTGAGTTCCGTTATAGGGGCTCAATACCGGAAAAAAACGCTTCAGTTTTGTCCCCATTCATTGTCAATGGGGACAAAACTGAACTGAAGACAACGGAATGCTCCTGAAAGCATTCCGTTCCGTCTTCAGACCGGAGGACAAACCGCAGCATGCTGCGGTTTGCTCTCCGGTCCAGGCATCCGCACCAAGACGGATCCGGAATGACCCCCAATGCAAGTCAATGGGGACGGATCCGTTTGGTGTGGACACACCAGTAATCCGGATCTGTCCTCCATTGATTTCCAATGGGGGGTCATTCCGGATCCGGCATACATACACACAGACATACAAACAAACATACAGACATACATACAAACATACAGACATACATACATACATACTCACATACTCCCGGGACGCCGGCAGAACGTCTTCACGCGCCTCCTGCGCGCTGCGATGACATTTCCCCACTGCGCCCAGCAGAGGGCGCTGTGGGGAATCGTCATCACTGCGCGCAGGAGGCGCGTGAAGACGTTCTGCCGGCGTCCCGGGAGTATGTGAGTATGTATGTATGTCTGTATGTTTGTATGTATGTCTGTATGTTTGTTTGTATGTAGTCTGTGTGTTGTTTTAATGTGTGTCATGTGTGGGGCCGGAGCGCTGCTCCGGCTCCACACATGTATAGCGTTAGCACGGATCCGTCGGCACCCTTTAGGTGCCGGATCCGTGCTAACGCTAGTGTGAAAGTAGCCTTAGTGAAGTAGTCAAATGCCTTCTACACACCCATGTCCTATAGAAGAACAGCTGATATCAGCCATGAACTCAGCATCTGATGAAAGAGAAGATAAAGGCAATGACATCACTATGGAGAGAGTAGAGGAAATGTAGAGCTTCAATAGATTTTGAGGAACATTCACCCCTTCTTAGTCATATTATGGTTCTAGGAGAGTAGAGTGACAACCTAGAGGGCTGCCATTTCGTCACCACTGGGATTGTCCATATCAACAAATCAAATACTTGCCATCATTTTTTTTTACTGCAGGTAATTAGACATAGAGATTCTGGGGTATACGAATTCTGCCTGACATGTTGTGCTGGCAGGCATCATAATGAGTCATATGTCATGGATTAGGACTCATGAATATTAATCAGGACTCCTGAATCTTAGTCAGGATCAGAAGTGAATTGATCAACCGTATTAAATATTAATCAATATTAATCCCCAGTAAAACTGTTTATATAATCATGGATATAAGTCAAGCTTAATAATTGTTACTAATCTGCCTTCATGAATATTAGTCTGGTTTTATGATTACTAAATTGGGCCTCATGTAAATTAGTTAGGCCTCACATACAATACTCTCAAAAAGTTAGTGATATTTGTCTTTCAGGTGAAAGTGTGATTTCCTCATCTCAAACAATTTATTGAAACAAAAGCCAACAACAGTGGTGCATATAACCACATAGAAAAATGTCAATGTGACCTTGAACATCAATTACAGCTTGATATTTCATGCTGTTCACAAGTCAATGTATTGTCTGCTGAGGCATGGCATTCCACTCTTCTTGAATGGTGGCCCTCAAGTTATTGGGGTCCTAGGGTACAGAGTTACAAGCCTCTACATGGTGACTCAGCTGATCCCATAGGTTTTCAATGGGATTCAAGTCTGAAGAAAGTGCAGGCCACTCCATTTGAGGTACCCCAGTCTCTAGCAGCCGTCATCACAACACTGTCATCCATGAAGATGAAATTAGGCCTGTGTTGTTCATGCAGAGGCACAATGACTGGATAAATTATGTTATTCAAGTAGCATGGGCTTGTCACATTGCCATTCACAAAGTGTAGTGCAGTTCTGTATTGACTAGACACACCTCCCCACACTGTAACACCACCACGACCAAAAGGCTCGTCTGGTGACAACAGTGGTTGATGCATAGCGTAGATGCTCCCTGGCCCATGAAAGATGATGACGCCTGTAGTCAAGTACCCTTGCAGGTTGTCTAGCACGCAGACCACACTGAGATAAATGGTTTCAAATGGTGTGAGGTGACACTTGGGTGCCTCTCACCTCCTTTAAATGTGCCTGGAGTTGTGTAGCATTCATCATCTGGTTTCACAGGGAATTGTTCACAATAAATTGGTCATCAGTGTGGGATGTGGCCAATGGATGTCTACTTCTATGCCTTTCTGTGACTCTTCCAGTCTCTCTGTATCTCTGTTGCAATCTGCTGATGACACTCTGTGACACTCTAAGCTCAGGGGCCACTTCCATCTGATAACATCCTGCTTGAGACCTTGCAATGGAGAGGTACTGTTGATCAATTGTTAGGTGTCGTCTTGATCTCATGATGGTCAAAACGTGAACAGTATGATGAGAAGGACTGTTTAAATACCAATTCTAATTGAAACAGAAAATTTATTGGGCGATTCATGGATCAAACACCTGTTGTGAATTTTGCCATTAAGCCCCTTGTTAGAGAATAGCATGTTGTGCAAAAAGTACTGAAACATTGGACAGTTGGACATGTTTGAATGTACTTCAATGTGTAAGGATTAGTACTGTTGTAAAAGATGGAACTGCTTTCAAGAAGTTACTTAGTCTGTGGCTAAGGTTCCCTTTACAGTGTATGAACAAGGGCTACAGTGGTACTTGAAATTTTGTGAACTCTTCAGAATTTTCTATATTTCTGCATAAATTTGACTTAAAACTACATCAGATTTTTACACAAGTGAAAAGTAGATAAAGATAAGCAAATCAAACAAACGAGTCAAAAATATTAGATCATCTATTTATATCTAATATATTAGGTCATCTATTTATTGAAGAAAATGATCCAGTATCACATGTCTGTGAGTGACATAAATAATGGGAACCATTGCTCTCTGCATCTGGTGTGGACCCTTTGTGCAGCAATAACTGCAACTAAACATTTTTGGTAATTGCTTATTAGACCTGCACATCGGCTTGGAGGAAATTTAACCCATACAAAACAGGTTCAACTCTGTTATGTTGGTTGGTTTCCTTCATGAGCTGCTCACTTCAGCACATTTCTATTGGATTAAAGTGTAACTGCCGTTTCATCTTTTATCCCCTAATGGTATAGTACACCCTGCTGTATAAGTGCTTTTGTGCTTTAAAATTTGATCATTCTCAGTTTTACCTGTTTTTAACCCCCACACATGCATGCTACTTCCCTATTCAACTGGTCTTATCTCAAGCTGTAGTCAAGGGCAGAACGTCTTCTCTATTTCATAGCAGAAGACGGATCAGCAGGAAGTGGGATGGCGCTTAGCCTTGAGTGCCTGGTGCTGGGCTTAGGCAGAAAATGGAGGGGGGAGAGCTTTTTTAGAGGCTGATAGCTCCTGAATGGTACCAGCTAGAAACATGCAACATGGCTCTAGTCCAAGCAACAGAGGAGAAATCACTGTTAGAAAACATGTCGGGAGTAATCGTGAGTAAAGTCTGCTTTCACTTTCATTTTCAGCTTCATTCACAGTATCCAATTTCTATGAGTGATATCTCCCCTTATAGTTAACAGATTTATGTCATTTTGGTATTGCCTTAAAGCCCAGAATGTCAGCTTTAAGACAATACAAAGCCCAGATAGTAGATAGTACCAAACCAGAGATAGGAGTAGCTAAAGCAGCAACTGTCAGTATGGAAGATAATGAGGGACAAGTGACTATTAAGAGGTTAATACAAATGCTTACTAACTTCATGTAATGCAGGGCTTTTGTCTGGTTATCGGTATATGAGCTGCTCTGGAATAGTGGGGATGTTATCTGTATTCTGATTGATCCTGCTAGTTCATGTGAGGAGAGCAAAGGCTTATGGGAAGTGAGGGAAATACAGGATGGCCTCAAGGAGAGGGCAAACATCACCACAGGAAGAGCAGCAGAGGCCATCTTAGGTGAAACAGAGGCACAGAGAAATATGGTTGCTAACATCTAAATACAGACACCAGAAAGGTAAAATTAACTGAAAAATACAGATTCATGAATATCTGCCCTTCAGCATCACATATGTTAGGAATTTAATTTTTGGTACTGAAACGGCAGTTACGCTTTAAGGTCAGGACTTTGATTTGGCCATTCCAAAACTTTTTTTTTTCTTTAACCATTCTTCTGTGCTTAGGATAGTTGTCTTGCTGCATAACACAAATTCCCTTGAGATTCAACTCACGGACAGATGTCCTGACATTTTACATTAGAATTTGCTGGTAGAATTCAGAATTCCGTCTTTAATCAATGATGGCAAGCCGCCCTGGCCCAGATGCAGCAAAACAGGCCAAACCATGATACTACCACAATTGTGTTTCATAGATGGGATGATGTTTTTTATGTTAGAATGCATTATTTCCTTTTTCCAAAAATGTTGCTTCTCATTTAAACAAAAAATGGCCTCAACCATCCACAAAACATTATTTCAGTAGCCTACTGGCTTGTTCAGGCGATCTTTAGCAAACTCTAGATGGGCAGAAATGTTATTTTTGGAGAGCAGTGGCTTTCACCTTGCAATCCTGCCATGCACACCACTGCTGTTCAGTCCAGATGGTGGACTCATGAATAGAGATGAGCGAGCATACTCGTCCGAGCTTGGTGCTCATTAGAGTATTAGGGTACTCGTAAGTGCTCGCTGCTCGGACGAGTATCTCGCCATGTTCGAGGAAATGGCAACTTCCGCATCGTGCTTTTTTGGCGCCTAAAAACACAGCCAATCACAAGCCAGGAGACTCTGCGTACCACCCAGCATCACGTGGGGCCCTTACATGTCGATAGCAGGGGTTGGCTGGCCTGATCAGGTGACCCTGGAATATACTACCGACTGGCCGCGGTGCTCGGCTCAGATGCCGTCTGGATGTCGTTAGGGATAGAGCTGCTGCCTTTCAGGGACAGTGTTAGGGCCTGCATTTAGTTGTCTGTTAGGCAGGGATCACCCACAAAGAACCCAACAGCCCTTCTAAGGGCTAGAAGACATTTTTTTTATTTTTTTTGTCACTTGGCTGGCTGGCACTAGTAGTGCAGCTATCGCCATATCTAACCCTGTTTTTTTTTATTGTTCTATCTCAGTGATACAAATCCATTGCACACAGCACTGTGGAACCATTCTGTGTGTCACAGTTCAGCACTGACTCACTCCAATCCATATATACTGTCCAGGTGACACTTTCTGTACGTCACAGAATACAACCAAGTCATTTGCTACCAATATCATCTACAGCTTGATCCAGAAAACTCTCTGTGCGACATTTGTCTGGGTCGCAGACTAAATAGTCACCGTTAACAGGGTGTCAGTCAGTCCTACCATAGTTCCTGCACGTCACGTTCCCAAAAAAACAAAATATAAAAAAAAAATTAGTTTTTTCAGTTGTTTTAGCTCAGTGATACAAATCCATTTTACTCAGCTGCGTGTAACCTTTCTGTGTGTCACAGTTCAGTACACTAGCTCCCATCCGTATATACTGTCCAGGTGACACTTTCTGTACGTCACAGAATACAACCAAGTCATTTGCTACCAATATCATCTACCGCTTGATCCAGAAAATTCTCTGTGTGACATTTGTCTGGGTCGCAGACTAAATAGCCACCGTTAACAGGGTGTCAGTCAGTCCTACCATAGTTCCTGCACGTTACGTTCCCAAAAAAACAAAATTGTAAAAAAAATATAAAAAAACAAATAAAAAAAAATATATATTTTTTCAGTTGTTTTAGCTCAGTGATACAAATCCATTTTACTCAGCTGCGTGTAACCTTTCTGTGTGTCACAGTTCAGCACACTAGCTCCCATCCGTATATACTGTCCAGGTGACACTTTCTGTACGTCACAGAATACAACCAAGTCATTTGCTACCAATATCATCTACCGCTTGATCCAGAAAATTCTCTGTGTGACATTTGTCTGGGTCGCAGACTAAATAGCCACCGTTAACAGGGTGTCAGTCAGTCCTACCATAGTTCCTGCACGTTACGTTCCCAAAAAAACAAAATTGTAAAAAAAATATAAAAAAACAAATAAAAAAAATATATATTTTTTCAGTTGTTTTAGCTCAGTGATACAAATCCATTTTACTCAGCTTTGTGTAACCTTTCTGTGTGTCACAGTTCAGCACATTCGCTCCCATCCGTATATACTGTCCAGGTGACACTTTCTGTACGTCACACAATACAACCAAGTCATTTGCTACCAATATCATCTACCGCTTGATCCAGAAAACTCTCTGTGCGACATTTGTCTGGGTCGCAGACTAAATAGCCACCGTTAACAGGGTGTCAGTCAGTCCTACCATAGTTCCTGCACGTCACGTACCCAAAAAAACAAAATATTAAAAAAAAAAAAAATTTTTTCAGTTGTTTTAGCTCAGTGATACAAATCCATTTTACTCAGCTGCGTGTAACCTTTCTGTGTGTCACAGTTCAGCACACTCGCTCCAATCCGTATAATCTGTCCAAGTGACACTTTCTGTACGTCACTTAATTCTACCGGACTTAATTTTTATTTTTTTTTTATCATACACCTATATACAAAAAATGTTGAACCCCAGGGCTAAGGGTCGAGGGCGAGGGCGTGGGCGTGGGCATTCAATTACTGCAGGGGGCAGAGGCCGTGGTCCTGGGCAGGGTGAGACAGTACCTGCTGATGAGGGAGCAGGGGAACGCCGCAGAGCTACACTCCCTAGCTTCATGTCTCAACTTACAGGGACACGTGGTAGAGGACTGTTGAAACCACAACAGTGCGAACAGCTGATCTCGTGGATTGCGGACAATGCTTCAAGTAATTTGTCCACCAGTCAGTCTTCCACGCAGTCCACCCACGTTACCCAAGGGAGCACTCCTATGGCTCCTCCACCTCAACCTCCTTCCCCCCAGTCTGCCCCCTCCCAGGAAAATTTGGAATGCGATCCGGCATACTCTCAGGAACTGTTTTCTGGACCCTTCCCAGAGTCACAAACCACTTCTCAGGTTGCTGCTGACCTCGTTCCCGATGCCCAAGTTTTCCAACTGTCGCAGTCTGTGGGTGATGATGAATGACAATGTTGACTTAGTGGAAGAAGTTTGTAAAGAGGTGTCGGACGATGAGGAGACACGGTTGTCAGACAGTGGTGAAGTTGTTGTTAGGGGAGGAATTCCGAGGAGGGAGCAGACTGAGGAATCGGAGGATGACGAGGTGACTGACCCAAGCTGGGTTGATATGCCGAGTGAAGACAGTGCTTCTGAGGCGGAGGCGAGTGCTGCACCAGAACAGGTTGTAAGAGGCAGTGGTGTGGCCAGAGGGAGAAGCAGGGCCAGAGCTGGTGCATCATCAGCAACTGTTTCACGTAGTGAAGCTCCCGTGGCGAGGCCTAGATGTTCGCAAGTCTGGAGGTTCTTTAAAGAAAGTGAGGATGACCGACGGACTGTGGTGTGCAACCTGTGCCACACCAGGATCAGCAGGGGTGCCACCACTACTAGCCTAACCACCACCAGCATGCGCAGGCATATGAGTGCTAAACACCCCACTCAATGGAACCAAGGCCGTTCACCACCTCCTGCGGGTCACACCACTGCTCCTTCCCCTGTGTCACTCGCTGCCTCTGCTAGTCAACCCCCCGCGTCACTCGCTGCCTCTGCTAGTCAACCCCCTGCCCAGGACCCCGGCACGAGCGCCTCCCGCCGGAAAACCACACCTTCGCCTCCACGATCCTCCACAGCGTCCACCAATGTGTCCCAGCGCAGCGTTCAGCTGTCTTTACAGCAGACGCTGGAGCGCAAGAGGAAATACAGTTCCACCCACCCACATGCCCAAGCCCTCAACGTCCACATCTCCAAATTGCTTAGCCTGGAGATGCTGCCCTATAGGCTGGTAGAGACCGAGGCCTTTCGAAATCTCATGGCGGTGGCTGCCCCTCGGTATTCCGTCCCCAGCCGCCACTATTTTTCCCGATGTGCCGTCCCAGCCCTACACCAGCACGTGTCACAGAACATCATCCGTGCCCTGACCAACGCTGTTTCTGAGAAGGTCCACCTAACCACGGACACGTGGACAAGTGCTGCCGGGCAGGGACACTATATCTCACTGACGGCACATTGGGTTAACTTGGTGGAGGCTGGGACCGAGAATGACCCTGGGGCCGCTCATGTACTGCCCACACCGAGGATTGCGGGGCCTACCTCGGTCACGGTCTCTCAGACGTACTATGCCTCCTCCTCCGACCCCTCCTCCTCCACCGAATTACCATCCGTGGGCACGGCGCCTTCAGTCGGTAGCTCTAGGCGCAGCAGCAGTGCCGTGGGTAAGCGCCAGCAGGCGGTGCTCAAACTGCTGAGCTTAGGTGACAAAAGGCACACCGCCCAAGAGCTGTTACAGGGCATCACGGCGCAGACCGATGTGTGGCTGGCACCGCTGAACCTCAAGCCAGGCATGGTTGTGTGTGACAACGGGCGTAACCTGGTGGCGGCTCTGCAACTCGGCAGACTGACACATGTGCCATGCCTGGCCCACGTGTTCAATCTAATAGTTCAGCGGTTCCTCAAGACATACCCCAATCTGTCTGATTTGCTCACCAAGGTGCGCCGCATCTGTGCGCATTTCCGCAAGTCGAGCACAGATGCTGCCACTCTCAGGGCAGCGCAGCGCCGCCTACAACTGCCCGCTCACCGACTGTTGTGCGACGTGCCCACGAGATGGAATTCCACATTAAACATGTTATCCAGAGTTTACCAGCAGCGCAGAGCGATTGTAGACTGCCAGATGTCATCTTCCACCAGAACTGGTAGTCAGGTCTCTCAGATTCCTCAAGTCTACAATGAGGAGTGGACGTGGATGTCTGATATCTGCCAGGTGTTGAGCAACTTTGAGGAGTCAACACAGATGGTTAGCGGCGATGCCGCCATTATCAGCCTCACCATCCCGCTGCTTTGCCTGTTGAAAAAATCACTGCTCAGCATCAAGTCGGATGCTTTGCGCTTGTCACAAGAGACGGTGGAGGAAGATACGTCGCTTGATAGCCAGAGCACCCTCCGGTCTGTTTCTCAGCGCGTATCGGAGGAGGGGGATGAGGATGAGGAGGAAGAGGAGGAGAATGTCGGCGAGACAGTAGAGGGTACCAGTGCTCAGTCCTTAACTCTTGAGCGTGTATGGGCTGAAGAGGAGGACTTGGAGGAGGAGGAGGAGGAGGAAATGGAGAGTCAGGTCAGTGAGGAGAGGGAATTCTTGCGTGTTGGGACTCTGGCGCACATGGCAGACTTCATGTTAGGCTGCCTATCCCGTGACCCTCGCGTTAGAAGAATTTTTTCAAACACCGATTACTGGGTGTTCACTCTCCTGGACCCACGGTACAAGCAGAACCTTTCCACTCTCATCCCTGCAGAGGAAAGGAGTATGAGAGTGAATAGGTATCAACAGGCCCTGGTGCACAAGCTGAAACAATTCTTCCCATCTGACGCCGCTAGCGGCAGAGGGCATGGTTCTGTGGGCCAAGTAGCGGGGGAGAGGAGGCGAGCAGGCAGCTTGTCCAGCACTGGCAGGGGAATGCTCTCCAAGGCCTTTGCCAGTTTTATGTCACCCCAGCAAGACACTGTCACCTGTCCCCAGTCTAGGCAGAGTAGGGGGGAGCTGTACAGAAAGATGGTGAGGGAGTACCTAGCTGACCATACCAACGTCCGTAGCGATCACTCTGCTCCATACAACTACTGGGTTTCAAAGCTGGACACGTGGCCTGAACTGGCGCTGTACGCCTTGGAGGTGCTGGCCTGCCCTGCCGCTAGCGTGCTGTCAGAGCGGGTATTCAGTGCAGCTGGTGGTCCAACTGTCACTCTTTTAGCACAATTTTTCAGGAGGGCCCCCTACAGGCCCTCTCTTCAAACAATTTTTCAGGAGGGCCCCCTACAGGCCCTCTATTCAAACAATTTTTCCAGAGGTCCACCTACAGGCCCTCTCTTCAAACAATTTTTCAGGAGGGCCCCCTACAGGCCCTCTATTCAAACAATTTTTCCAGAGGTCCACCTACAGGCCCTCTATTCAAACAATTTTTCAGGAGGGCCCCCTACAGGCCCTCTATTCAAACAATTTTTCCAGAGGTCCACCTACAGGCCCTCTATTCAAACAATTTTTCCAGAGGTCCACCTACAGGCCCTCTCTTCAAACAATTTTTCAGGAGGGCCCCCTACAAGCCCTCTATTCAAACAATTTTTCCAGAGGTCCACCTACAGGCCCTCTATTCAAACAATTTTTCCAGAGGTCCACCTACAGGCCCTCTCTCCAATTCCAGTTCCAAGTTTTATTTGCGCATACTGCATACATTTTTATTTTTGGGATAGGTGTGAAAAATAATATTACTTGCGAATCTATATTGCCCAACATTGGATACGGTAGCAAGTAGAAGACCAAACACATGCTGCTCACAGGGTTCAGCAAATTCCTGGTCCACCCGCAAATTCCTTTCCACAATGTCAAGGAGGACGAGGTTCTGTGGATGAGCAACAAGTCCTTCTGTACTGAAATCGCCGACAAAGTCTCCATCTAAGAACACACAGACCATTGTGGAGAGAGCGGCACAGCTCGCCATCAAAGTGAGGAACCCCAACGCCAGACTGCGCAGAGAAGATAACGAATAAATATCTCTGTGGTTATTTTTGCTAAATAAAAGTTAACTAAACCCCCCAAAAAATTCATCTGTTCCTGTGCCTGATCCACCCAAGTTGAATCTGTCCCATCATGAGAAATCCCCCCCAAGGAGTCCCCACTGTAACTTGCTTCCCATACAACTACCTCACCCCCCGACACCTGTGTCTCGCCATTGTCCACCACCTCCTCAGACAACACTGGTAAATCACCACTGTCAGCACACGGAAACAGCAAAAGGTCTTGCGAATTGGGGCAGAGAATGTTCTGGGCTAGCACATCAGGGAAGGGGTGACTATGGGGTTCCAGGGAGTACGTGACCACATGCAATATCCATTTAAAAGTCATGCCGCACTTGATCTAGCTCATAATTGACAATTGTACCGGTTGATTCTAAATTTTTAAGTTGGGGTCCTGCGTCGTCATTCTAACTCCATCCGGCTGTTGTCACCACCACACACGCTAGCCCCAGGGGGCACTCCCCTGGCTCTTCCAGCTCAACCTCCTTCCCCCCAGCCTGCCCCCCACCTACAGGCCCTCTCTCCAATTCCAGTTCCAAGTTTTATTTGCGCATACTGCATACATTTTTATTTTTGGGATAGGTGTGAAAAATAATATTACTTGCGAATCTATATTGCCCAACATTGGATACGGTAGCAAGTAGAAGACCAAACACATGCTGCTCACAGGGTTCCGCAAATTCCTGGTCCACCCGCAAATTCCTTGTCCACAATGTCAAGGAGGACGAGGTTCTGTGGATGAGCAACAAGTCCTTCTGTACTGAAATCGCCGACAAAGTCTCCATCTAAGAACACACAGACCATTGTGGAGAGAGCGGCACAGCTCGCCATCAAAGTGAGGAACCCCAACGCCAGACTGCGCAGAGAAGATAACGAATAAATATCTCTGTGGTTATTTTTGCTAAATAAAAGTTAAATAAACCCCCCAAAAAATTCATCTGTTCCTGTGCCTGATCCACCCAAGTTGAATCTGTCCCATCATGAGAAAGTCCCCCCCAAGGAGTCCCCACTGTAACTTGCTTCCCATACAACTACCTCACCCCCCGACACCTGTGTCTCGCCATTGTCCACCACCTCCTCAGACAACACTGGTAAATCACCACTGTCAGCACACGGAAACAGCAAAAGGTCTTGCGAATTGGGGCAGAGAATGTTCTGGGCTAGCACATCAGAGAAGGGGTGACTATGGGGTTCCAGGGAGTACGTGACCACATGCAATCTCCATCTAAAAAGTCATGCCACACTTGATCAATCTCATAATTTACGACTGTACCGGTTGATGCTAAATTTTTATGTTGGGGTCCTGTGTCGTCATTCTAACTCCATCCGGCTGTTGTCACCACCACACACGCTATCCCAGGGGGCACTCCTCTGGCTCTTCCAGCGAAACCTCCTTCCCCCCAGCCTGCCCCCCCCCCCCCCCCCCACCTACAGGCCCTCTCTCCAAACAATTTACGTCTTTGTCCTATCTTTCTCTCTCTCCAAACCATTTTTCCGGATAGCTGCCATATACGGTTTTAAACTGAGTAGTATACATACCACAGTTGATCAATCCATCCGGCTGTTGTCACCACCACACACACTAGCCCAGGGGGCACTCCTCTGGCTCTTCCAGCGAAACCTCCTTCCCCCCACCTACAGGCCCTCTCTCCATACTATTTACCCGGATAGGGGACGTATTAGATATTGTACTGATGTTTTTTGTTTTTCTTCTTTTAATTGCCTCCTGACCTGTGATAGGCAGAGCATGGACACGTCCCCTTAGCTGCAGTGGGAAAGACACTCCCCTGGCCAGAGCAAGCTCTTTTTCCGTTTTCCGTGTTCGAAATATCCATTAAATATAGGGTCCCAAGATAGGGGACGTATACGGTATTAAACTGAGAAGAATCGATACTGCACCGGCTGATGCTAGAGTATTTCCAAATGCATTCCGGCTGTTGTCACCACCACACACGCTAGCCCAGGGGGCACTCCTCTGGCTCTTCCAGCGAAACCTCCTTGCCCCAGCCTGCCCCCCCCACCTACAGGCCCACTCTACAAACAATTTAGCCGGATAGGGGACGTATTAGAAGTTGTACTGATGTTTGTTTTTGTTCTTCTTTTATCTGCCTCATGACCTGTGATAGGCAGAGCATGGACACTCCCCTGGCCAGAGCAAGCTCTTTTTCCGTTTTCCGTGTTCGAAAAATCCATTAAATATAGGGTCCCAAGATAGGGGACGTATACGGTATTAAACTGAGAAGAATCGATACCATACGGGTTAAAGCAACAGTTTTTCCAAATCCATTCCGGCTGTTGTCACCACCACACACGCTAGCCCAGGGGGCACTCCTCTGGCTCTTCCAGCGAAACCTCCTTCCCCCCAGCCTGCCCCCCACCTACAGGCCCTCTCTACAAACAATTTACCCGGATAGGGGACGTATTAGATATTGTACTGATTCTGAATTGCCTCCTGCAATAGATGGGAATCAAACCCAGATCAACTGCTTGGGAAGTAGCTATGCTCACCACTATACCACCAGCAGGCACAGCAACTGATAAGAACAGATACTAAACTTGATTTCAGCTGCAGTGCCAGCATGAGCAGTGGTGTCACCTGCAGGCGGTGATGGACCTTCGTTGCACCTAGTTGGGTGCTTCCCTAACATGTGATGGGTATTTGCCTCGCCTTTCTTGGTCTGGGTGAGCACAATTGCCATGAGGGTAACCACCAGGCTGTTGCCTGAGAATTTGGGGTAATGGTGGGATTAGGCAGCCTCAGAGGCATCCATGCATGCTGCCCCTGCTGTTTCCTGTCCATTTCCGTGGTGTTTCCATCATTTTCTGAGGTTTCCAGGTTTTCACCCAGCCTTCCCTAGGCAGAGCCTTGGTCCCCCGCAAAAATGCTCGAGTCTCCCATTGACTTCAATGGGGTTCGTTATTCGAAACGAGCACCCGAGCATCGGGAAAAGTTCGACTCGAATAACGAGCACCCGAGCATTTTAGTGCTCGCTCATCTCTACTCATGAACATTAACACTGGCTAATGTGAGAAAGGCTTTTAGTTGCTTACAATTTACCTTGGGTTCCTTTGTGACTCATGGACTATTACAAGCCTTGCTCTTTGTGTGATCTATGTTGATCGACCACTCCTGGGGAGGGTAATATTCCTCCATCTGTACACTGTCTGACTGTTAATCGGTAGAGTAAAAATTATTAGACATAGGTCTGTAACTTTTTCTAGCCAGATGAGCATAAACAACTCTTCTTCTAAGATCCTCAGAAATCTGTTATGTTTGTGCCATGATGCTTCGACCTACGAACTTCAAACTACAAACGTGTTGCAAAGATCAGACTTTGATAGATCCCTGCATTTTAAATAAAACATGTCACTCACTCACACCTGATTGTGATATCATTGATTTAAAACACCTAATTCTAATTTCACCTTCAAATTTTCAGCTAATTCTAAAGGTTCATATACTTTTGCCACTCACAGATATTGTTATTGGCTTATTTCCCTCAATAAATAAATGACCAAGTCTAATATTTTAGACTTACTTGTTTGATTTGGTTACCTTTATCTACTTTTAGAACGGTTAAAAATGCATGTAGTTTTAGGTCAAATTTATTCAGAAATATAGATCATTCTAAAGGGTTCACAAACTTTCAAGCACCACTGTAGCATGTAGAAGTAACATTTCCTTAAAAGGGGACTCACAAAAGGAGTGGGTGTCCAGAGTGGCTTGTTCTTTGAGGGAGAGCTGGTGGGCTGGAGGATCGGAGATGTAGCATGCAGCCTAAGGAGGAACTGTGCAGAAATTTGTGCTTGCCCATAGACTTCTATTATGACGGTTAAAAACGGAATGCTTCTTAAAGGCTTCTGCTTTGCATTCCGTCTTACGAATTCCATTATATTCTGAATTCATTATAAACTGAACCTATAATGGAATACCCTAAAGCAAGTGCAAACCCGCCCCAAATTTATACCTGGTGATATGGAAGTTCTGGATAGAGATTGCTGAGGTATTGACTCATGTATTAAATATGCTGGTACCCTTTAAACCTGCAGGATGTCTATTTGGTATTTTTTTCTGAAGAAGTCTGACCACGCTGCACCCATACATTTTTGAGTAGCATTCTATGTATAAAAAAAAATCATAGATAAAATTTCATAAGATCTGCTGATCTCAATAATCATCAATGAGGTCTAACAGCCTAGGGAGATTCAGCTGTTAATGGAGTTGTCTTCTGCTGAACCCATGCAGGGCTTATTATTGTGTCAGTGCCTGAGCCAACCAGAGGATTCTGTGGTGGACCTACCTAAACCTGGGCCTCATGATTATCAGTACTAACAAAAGTGGAATTTGGGATGCAGAATATGTCAGTGCAGATGCACATTGTGTCATGTAGGAAGAGAAATGCAGTTAGACATGAACTTGGATTCAGATTGAAAAGTAGCAGAGATAGAAGAAGAAATATCCTATGGCCTGTATCTCTCCACATGGATTTAATTGGCATCAGCCGTGTCTTTGTTGGAGGACTGCACTGCAGTAAACATGAGCACAGGACGGCGCCCGGACTGCAGTACGCAGCACTCCGCCACACACGCAGTTGAATGCATTCATAAATAAACCTGGAGAGTTTGATTGCAAAGGGCGGACCCAGAGTAAACACTATGCTTAACCCATTCATAGCCATATTTACTTGGTTCTGATTATGCAGCTGCCAAAAAGTCTTTGGCGGAACTATACCTTATAATGTATGATACAACTTGTGGATTGTCACCTACTGTCAAACTAAAACTGTCAGTAAACCCTACTGGCCAAAACCCGTAGGCAAATACTAATAGTACAATAATGCCAAATGTTCTATACAGGTTGCCCTAAGTAAGTAATAATGGCGACATTAGACAACAGACCATAATAAAACTAATGAAGTTCCCTATCTGTATGTACAGGAATCTGCCTGACACAAAAAATCAAGAAAAAAAGAAATGTGTGTGTCCTTTATTTCATATTTCCCATAGACTTTCATCTACCATCTGGAGTGGCGGTTTTTCAAAAACCGCATGTATAAAAAAACATTAAAAAATGTGCAAAAATGCTGAAGACGCCTCACAAAACTATGAGTGAAACCACCATAACACTTCCTCCAATGTACAAGAAAATAATATAATATATAACTACTATAAGACCACTCCCTACGTACAAGAATATACCTACTATAATACTACCTCCTATGTACAGGAATATAACTACTATAATAGTAAATCCTATGTACAAGAATATAAGTACTCTAATACTGCCTCTTATGTACAAGAACATAACTACTATAATAATACCAAGATATATAAGAATATAACTACTATAATAGTGCCTCCTATGTGCAAGAATATAACTGCAACAATACTCTACGTACAAGAATATAACTACTACACTACTGTCTCCTGTATATAAAACAGTAATTACTATAATACTGCTCCCTATGTGCAAGAATATAAAAACTATAATACTGCCCCTATGTACAAGAATATAACTATTATAATACTACTCCATGTGCAAGAATATTACTACTATACTCGTAATACTGCACCTACGTGCAAGAATATATCCACTAGAACACTGCCCCTATACTGCCTCCTATGTAAGAGAATATAGCTACTATAACACTGCCCTATGTGCAAGAATATAACTACTATATTACTGTCTCCTATGTATAAAACTGTAACTACCATAATACTGACCCCTATGTACAAGAATACATCTACTATAATACTGCTCCTAATGTGTAAGAATATAAAAACTATAATACTGCCCCTATTTACAAGAATATAACTATTAGAATACTGGCCCTATGTACAAGAATTTAAATACTATAATGCTACCTCCTATGTACAAGAATATAACTACTATAATACTACTCCTATGTGCAAGAATATAACTACGATAATACTGCCACCAATGTATAAGACTATAACTACTATAATAGTGCTTCCTATGTACAAGAATATAACTACTATAATACTGCCCCTACGTACAAGAACATAATTACTATAATACTCCCCCTATGTACAAGAATATAACTACGTTAAGACTGCCCTTATGTACAAGAATTTAACTGCTAATTTAACCTCCTCCTATATACAAGAATATAACTACTAAAGTATTACCCATATGTGCAAGAATATAGAGAAAATTTGTCTCATCTGTAATTTTGCTTTCTCCATCCTAGAAGCAGCCCACCTAGAATAGTAAAAGAAGAATTAGCATAATTAATTGCAGGTGCTATAAAACTTAGAAACGTCTCGTAAAGTGAGACGAATAGCTGCTAAGATTGAGAGGATATGTATATGCTGCCTTTGGACTCGAGGAAAGCAAAATTACAGATGAGACAAATTTTCTCTTTCCCCTTCGTCCTCAGGCAGCATAGAGTGGGATATAAACAGCAAAGGAAGAAAGGGTAAATCTTGCAGAACAGCACTAGAATACCAGAAGCAAAGACCTAGAAGCGTTTAAATAGAGCCTGTAGTGCTACACATGGGTACACAGTCTAGATCAAGAGGTTGTACTGCAGATACTGGACAGATCCGGCCCTTCAGGGGGGAGAGGTCTCCATCTTTTGGACTATGGAAGTTGATGAGTTGAGTTGAGTCTGGTGATGAGTTTCTGATTTGTGAGTATTCAATCTGTCACATTATAATGAAATTTCAGGTGATTTTTTAATTCCTACAGAAATAGAAGGATTAAGGGACCGCAGGGTGAGAAGAATCTTCAAGACACAAATAGATTCTATTCGCAGAAGTTCTTCTAACAGAAAGTGTTAATCACATACTCCACTTTATTTCTCAGTGCTTAATCTCTCAAGGGCCTTTTACACGGGCCAATAATCCTAAATATAATCACTAAGCGTTCATAGTGATTTTTAGTGATTATCTAGCGGTGTAAATGTACCGCCGAAAGGCTCATTCATTGGGTAATCCGATCATTTGTGCACACACAAAAATCGTCATTTACCAGCAGCAGTTCGTGCTGTGTAAACATAATCTGCTGCCGGCAAACAAAAAGTCAGTATGGGGAAGAACGATGGCATTAGCGGTAGCTCCTCCCCATACTCTGGAAGAGATCATTACATTTAAATACAGCGATCTCCACCACCAGCAAGCAGCAGAGTGTTGGGAAGGAATGCTTTCTAAGCAATAGAGATGAGCTATGAGATCTTATAATGCAGAGCATGGCACTAACAATACATATGAGATAACACAGAACTAGGAGTGACCACTATAGAGGTGACTAAGAGTCAGCACGCTATACCAGACACCCTGTTTCACTCACTACTTGGCTAGGCCTATGCTTGCTTCCTTGTGGGTTCATACAGAGGGATATTCCCAGACTACCCCAAGCTATACAAAACTGGATACAGTACAGTCATGGCCAAAAGTTTTGAGAATGACACAAATATTATATTTTCACATGATCTGCCGCCCTCTGGTTTTTATGTGTGTTTGTCAGATGTTTTTATCACATACAGAAATATAATTGCAATCATATTATGAGTAACAAAAGCTTATATTGACAGTTAGAATGAGTTAATGCAGCAAGTCAATATTTGCAGTGTTGACCCTTCTTCTTCAGGACCTCTGCAATTCTCGCTGGCATGCTCTCAATCAACTTCTGGACCAAATCCTGACTGATAGCAGTCCATTCTTGCACAATCAATGCTTGCATTTTGTCAGAATTTGTAGGTTTTTGTTTGTCCACCCGTCTCTTGATGATTGACCACAAGTTCTCAATGGGATTAAGATCTGGGGAGTTTCCAGGCCATGGACCCAAAATCTCTATGTTTTGTTCCCTGAGCCATTTAGTTATCACCTTTGCTTTATGGCAAGGTGCTCCATCATGCTGGAAAAGGCATTGTTGATCGCCAAACTGCTCTTGGACGGTTTTTAGGCAAGATTGTGAGAGAGCCGATTCCCTTGGCTGAGAAGCAACCCCACACATGAATGGTTTCAGGATGCTTTACAGTTGGCATGAGACAAGACTGGTGGTAGCGCTCACCTCGTCTTCTCCGAATAAGCTTTTTTCCAGATGTCCCAAACAATCGAAAAGGGGATTCATCAGAGAAAATGACTTTACCCCAGTCCTCAGCAGTCCACTCCCTGTACCTTTTGCAGAATATCAGTCTGTCCCTGATGTTTTTCTGGAGAGAAGTGGCTTCTTTGCTGCCCTCCTTGAGACCAGGCCTTGCTCCAAGAGTCTCCACCTCACAGTGCGTGCAGATGCACTCACACCTGCCTGCTGCCATTCCTGAGCAAGCTCTGCACTGCTGGTAGCCTGATCCCGCAGCTGAAACACTTTTAAGAGACGGTCCTGGCGCTTGCTGGTCTTTCTTGGGTGCCCTGGAGCCTTTTTGGCAACAATGGAACCTCTCTCCTTGAAGTTCTTGATGATGCGATAGATTGTTGACTGAGGTGCAATCTTTCTAGCTGCGATACTCTTCCCTGTTAGGCCATTTTTGTGCAGTGCAATGATGACTGCACGTGTTTCTTTAGAGATAACCATGGTTAACAGAAGAGAAACAATGATGCCAAGCACCAGCCTCCTTTTAAAGTGTCCAGTGGTGTCATTCTTACTTAATCATGACAGATTGATCTCCAGCCCTGTCCTCATCAACACCCACACCTGTGTTAATGGAGCAATCACTGAAACAATGTTAGCTGGTCCTTTTAAGGCAGGGCTGCAATGATGTTGAAATGTGTTTTGGGGGATAAAGTTCATTTTCTAGGCAAATATTGACTTTGCAAGTAATTGCTGTTAAGCTGATCACTCTTTATAACATTCTGGAGTATATGCAAATTTCCATTATAAAAACTGAAGCAGTAGACTTTGTAAAAATTAATATTTGTATCATTCTCAAAACTTTTGGCCATGACTGTACTCTACTATATTTTAAGGTACCCCACCTTTAGCCACTAGGACTCCTGCCTGTGCTAGGAATATTCCCAGTCGAACCAATACACTGCTTTACATACAGTAGATTGCAATACTTAATATAACCAGTTTCCATTAACAGGACAACACAGCAGCTATTAAATTTAACATGACAGGGCATACAAGTTACAGTTACAGAAAGGAAAAACACAAGGAAAGGAAAGGTAAAAGAAAAAGGGTTGCATAAAAACTAAACTCACATCCCCACAAAATGTGGCTCAGGTTCCTACTACTGCACCTTGGCATTCAGTTCTTGTCCTTTATCCAAGGTGCCATGATTCAACTCCTAAAGTTAGAGCATGGGTCCACTCTCACAGACTCTCCCCCACACATATCCAGGTGTTTTTTAAACTTCCCTGGGAAAACACACCCTATATTTCCTTTGCCCAATCAGATAGTTAACAGATCATGCCCTCAAGTCAATCCATTTGGTGACCAAAGCTAAATGGGTTTGAGGCTCATCTTCAGTCTCTTTAAACAAGATGCAGCCTAACAATCCCATAATCCTCCACTTGTCATGCCCAGCCTCAGAGAAGGAATATGAGGCCGTAAGCCAACAGGGGTTATCAACTGGCCAACACAATACAATTGGACCTCTAAATCTTTGAAACATTGAGCATCAATATAAAAAACACAAAGAGTCAATTAAAATGTCAAATGTTGGTCACAATAACTATAAGATAGAGGGCATGAAGACCAGTTGCCTCATCAGAGAGAGGAGAGCTGCCCAATGTAGAGTTCATAAGTGGTACGGACACAGATATTGGCCTAGACATGCCTGAGCAACAAGAGGGACGTCACAACATGTGTGTCACATAGTCATGGATGCCTAGGCATGTGCTGACCGAGAATGCTAGACTACCCTGTCCTGAATACAAAAGAAATGCAAAAATATCCATAATAATGGTCAGTGCAGCTTGTCGACAGCCGGGACAACACAAGGAGTCATAACATACGTAGGGAACCATTACAATGGAAACATCGATCAATGAAAACCCCCTGGTAAGACTCAATATAACCAGGGAACCCTGTGGTTTGCAATACACAAGTCAGACACATCTCCCAACAATCGGTACGTACCTAATGCCAGCATGGTGTACAAAGCATGAGATACCAGGAATCTACCTGGCGAGCAACACACTAGAATTGTCAAGGAACTCCCGTGGCCATGCAGTATATTTAATGGCTGGAACACACTCTCAGGGGTAAGAACATATCTGATGTGTGAAGTACAATTCATCATGGCGTACAACAAGCTAGGGCCAGGGAACCCCCCAGACACAAGCTATGCTTATTAGCACTGAGGCTCCACTTCAGGTGGTGTGTCCATGAAACCAGGGAACCCCCCTATGCACAAACTGTGCTAGATGGTAATGAGGCTTCACATCATGTTGTCTGTACATGAAGCCAGAGATCCCCTCAGGTATGAGCTGGACATGGTGCCATACACGCCTCACTTTACATGGTCTGTACTTGCTATCAGGGAACCCTCTAGGTGTGAGCCATACTTGATGACACAGATGCTCCAGATTATGTGATCTGTAATTAATGCCAAGGAAATCCCAGGCATGAGATGCACATGCAGTGAGCCCAGGAGGAGCAGAGTGGAGGATGGGAGTGGTAGTGGCTCTGGCTGCAACACATATTAACAGTGGCAGTCATCACACCAATGCAATGGCAGAAGGGTGCACACTTGCTTCCTTTGGTGCACACCCTGATGTTGGTGCTCCGGCTTGATGATAGTTGGGGTGTCCTTGGTGTCATGAGTATTGCACAGATGCAAGGAAGGAGATGTAGGTGCTGTGGCTGGAATATGGTGCTGTAGTCATTAAACAGGCCAGTTGTAGAAGATGGAAAAGTCTCTCTTTACTAAAGAGCAGAATGGGAGTTCATTCAGTAACATTCAACAGCATCAAACACAGTTCCAGACAATTTAAAATGCAAATCTTCCCTTTCTCTCTGCAGAGTCTAAGGCTGGCAATAGGGTACTTGCAAATGTGTCTGGATTTCCTATGTTCATATAAAAACTTGATAGATTATTAAATAAACTCCCCAGTTTATTATTATAGACACTATCAGAGCTGAGATGACTTCTAGCTATACAGGAAAGCTGCCAGTGTCCTCTTTTCCCCAGGACCGACCTTCTCAAAGTTGCAACAGGGATCCCCATATTCCATTATCTGGTAGCAGATGAATGTATCCGTACAGTGGCCCCCAAAATAAATTTTACTGGTGGGCCCTAGGCACCCCAGTCTGACACTGAGTATGAGTGCAGGATTTTGGCCGAACAAAAAACAGTGTTTTGCGTGGTCTGTATTTACTACAAGGAATAATCAACAAGCCATGGTCTGTATCTGATGCCAAAGAATTGCTGGTGATCTATATAACCTAAAAGAGGCAAAAGAAAAGAAAGAATGAAAAGAAATAAACAAGTGGGTTGTGCAGGTCAGAGAACCTGCACCTGCCAGAATGAGGACAAAATAAAAAAAAAGTGTGATCTGTGAGAGAAGGTTCATATAGCTCCAGTAATTAATTATGCCAACTCTTAATTTATTATTTGAGGTGGGCTGGTCCTAGGTTGGATACTGAGGGACAGAATATTCCGCTCTGTGCTGCCCGGGGACCAAAAGAAAAGCAAAATTACATGTGAGACAGTAAAATTTACTATGTGCAAGAATATAACTATTATATTATTGCCCCTATGTACAAGAATTTATCTACTATAACACTGTCTGATATGTACAAGAATATAACTGCTATAATACTGCTCCTATGTCCAAGAATGTAACTACTCTAATACTGCTCCTATGTCCAAGAATGTAACTACTCTAATACTGCTCCTATGTCCAAGAATGTAACTACTATAATACTGCCCCTATGTACAAGAATATACAGTAACTATTACACTACTCACTAAAAGTTAGGGATATTTCGCTTTCAGGTGAAATTTATGGAAAATGTAAAAAGTTCACGCTACAGTGATATTATATCATGGAAGTAGGGCATTTAAGTAGAAGCATGAAATGGTGATTTCCTCATCTCAAACAATTTATTGAAACAAAAGCCAACACCACTGGTGAGTATACCCCCACAAAAATGTCAATGTCTCAATAACTTGTCATGTGGCTTTGAGCATCAAATACAGCTTGACAACGATGTCTCATGCTGTTCACAAGTCGACTTATTGTCTGCTGAGGCATGGCATCCTACTCTTCTTGAAGGGCAGCCCTCAGGTCATTGAGGTCCTAGGGTACAGAGTTACAAGCCTCTATAATGCGACTCAGCTGATCTCATAGGTTTTCAAAGGAATTCATGTCTGGAGAAAGTGTAGGCCACTCCATTTGAGGTACCCCAGTCTCCAGCAGCCGTTCCCTAATGATGCAACCTGGATGAGCTGGTGCATTGTCATCCATGAAGATGAAATTAGGCCTGTGTTGTTTATGCAGAGGCACAATGACTGGATTAATGATGTTAGTCAAGTAGTATGGGCTTGTCACTGTACTATTCGCAAAGTGTAGGGCAGTTCTGTATTGACTAGACACACCTGCCCACACTGTAACACCACCACTAAAGGTTCGTCTGGTGACAACAGTGGCTGATGCATAGCCGTCTCCTTGATGTCTCCAACATCATTGGCAGCCATCATTTCTGCTCAGCGTAAATCGACTTTTATCAGTGAACAGCAGTGAGCCCCACTGGTCCCTTATCCAGCGTAGATGCACCCTGGCCCAGGCAAGACAATGACACCTGTGGTCAGGTACCCTTGCAGGTCGTCTTGCATGTAGACCACACTGATGTAAATGGTTTCGAATGGTCTGATGTGACTTGGGTAACACTTGGGTACCTCTCACCTCACTTAAATGTGCCTGGAGTTGTGTGGCATTCATCATCTGATTCTGCAGGGCATTAATCACAATGAAACAGTCATCCGTGTGGGATGTGGCCAAAGGATGTCCACTTCTATGCCTTTCTGTGACTGTTCCAGTCTCTCTGTATCTCTGTTGCAACCTGCTGATGACACTCTGTGACACCCTAAGCTCAGTTGCCACTTCTGTCTGTTAGGTGTCGTCTTGATCTCATAATGGTCAAAAGTGAACAGCATGATGAGGAGGACTGTTTAAATACCTATTCTAATTGAACCAGGAAATTTATTGGGCGATTCATGGATCAAACACCTGTTGTGAATTTTGTTGTTATGCTCCTTGTTAGAGAACAGCAAGTTGTGGAAAAAAGTACTGAAACACTGAACAGTTGACATGTGCATTCAAAAGTTTAGAGAAGGTCACATTAAGTTCACCTGTAAAGGTTAGAGTGCATTTGAGGTTCATCCTGAAATTTCACCCACAAGCCAAACATCCCTAACTTTTTGTGAGTAGTATATATACATCAAGGCTCACTAGTGCCAGACTTGAGTCAACCAGTGGAAATGATTCTTTGGGCCCACCATCCATCTATACAGAACATCTGTGTAAGCGGTTAAACCTCATAAGCCCTCCACGTACATACATATGCTTACCAACACTGCAGTTTGAAAATTAGGGACATATAGACCCTGTCCTAGGAATGCCCCCAAAACAGGCTCACCCATTTATAGGTGGAACTTGCATAATGTAAGCACCACCCAACAGCAAGTTGTGCAAAAAGTACTGAAACATTGAACAGTTGGACATGTGCATTCAAAAGTTTAGAGAAGGTCACATTAAGTTCATCTGTAAAGGTTAGGGGTTGTTCACATATCAGTTATTTGATCAGTTATTTCCATCAGTTATTGTGAGCCAAAACCAGGAGCGGGTGAAAAACACCAAACAGGTGCAAATCTTTTCATTATATCTGATCTCTGTTTAGTGTCCACTCCTGGTTTTGGCTCACAATAACTGATGGAAATAACTGATCAAATAAGTGATATGTGAACAACCCTAAGAGTGCATTTTAGGTTCATCCTGAAATTTCACCGACAAGCCAAATATCCCTAACTTTTTGTGAGTAGTGTATATAACCTCTCCTATGTACAAGAATATAACTACCATAATAATGCCCATATGTACAAGCAGGGCCGCTTCTAGCTTTTCTGCTGCCTGAGGCGAATAATGAAATGGCGCCCCCTATAATATATGGGGTTAGGGGCCAAGGTCACAAGCAAGGTCCGTGGGGGGTTGCACAGATAAGGGCCAGGGTGGCGCACACAGGGAACAAGGGGGCAGCAGAGACAAGAACCAGAGAGGTGCAGACAAAGGCCGGGAGATGGAGTGGGGCACAGATAAGGGCCCAGGGGCGCACACCAGGAAGTGGGGTACACAGGTAAGGGCCAGGTCCCAGGGGCGCGCGCAGACAGGGGCCAGGGAGGCACAGACAAAGGCCAAAGGGGCGCAGATAAGAGCCAGGGGCTGCATTGAAAGGGCCAGGGTGGCGCACAGATAAGGGGCAGGGTCACAAGCAAGGTCTGGGGGGGTGCACAGATAAGGGCCAGGGTGGCACACACACAGGGGCCAAGGGGGCACAGACAAGGGCCAGAGAGGCACAGAAAAAGGGGGCACAGATAAGGGCTGGGGGCGCAGACAAGGGCCAGGGTGGCGCACACAGGAACCAAGGGGGCAGAGAGAAGGGGCAGGGAGGCGGCAGCGCAGACAAATGCCAGGGAGGGGTGGCACAAATGAGGCCCTGGGGCAGACAGGGGCCACGTAGGCAGACTAGAGAGAGCCCAGATAGGGGCCCGGCCCCGGCCCATGGGAGCGTGTCTTATTCCTCGGGGCCCCAAGCCCCTAAATATGTGGGGCTTGGGGCCCATAGGCCTGGGCCATGGGGGACACATACAAGGCCCGTGGAGGTGCTTTGGGGGGGGGGGCAATATAGGCCTGGGTCATGATGGGCATTGGGGCGGCACATACAATGTGTGCGCTGGCAGGAAGGCACACAGGAGTTAGGGGCTGCGCTGACAATGGCAAGGGGGGCACAGGCAGCAGGCACAGATAGTCTTACCTAGGGAATGTAATCAGGGGCGTAGCTAAAGGCTCATGGGCCCTGGTGCAAGAGTTCAGCTTGGGCCCCCCCCTCCAGCGCTGGTGCACCTAGCTTTTCTGCCGGCCAAGTCAAAAATTGAAACCCCCTTCCATGCCAAATTCTCACCCTAACCTCCTAACATTACGTGTATCACTACAGAACATACAGGGTAAGGCTACATTCACACAACCCATTCACTTAAATGAGCACTGTGTGCTGTCCGCATCTGTATGTCCAGTCCTATTTTTGTCCATTTGTGGACAAGGATAGGCATTGTTACAGTGGATCTGCAAAAAAAACGGATGCCATATGGAACATCATCCTTTTTTTGCGGATCCGCAATTTGCAGACTGCAAAACACAATGTTCGTGTGAATGTAGCCTAATACAGCGCCTCATACCTCTTACATCCAGTATAATACAGCGCCCCATACCTCGTACATCCAGTGACGTCTCCTGTAGATCCTCTCTTTCCTCATCTTCTCCTTTCAGACCAGGTGCCATTTTTCAGCCATTTCTCATCTCTGCAGTTAGACAGAAAAAAATCTTAGTTTACTACTTTTCCATCATCCTCCCGTCTTCTGGACAAATCATCCTACCACCCCCAGTACTGAGCCACTAGTACCACACAGATAGTGCCCTTCAATAATTATTGGCACACAGTGTCCTAAAATAACTGCGCCCAGCAAATAGTGTGAACATAACGTCCCCCAGAAATAACTGCGCTGATACTGTGCCAGGGTGCCCCCAAAGTCCCAACTAATAATTCTCTGCCAGAGTGCACTTGTTAGTAATAGTGCCCCCAACAGTACTAATGTCCCCACTGTGCCCCAGAAGTAATAATGCTTTCAATGTGCCAGTAAGAAATGCCCCATGTGCCAGAAAAATGCCCCCAGTGCCAGTAAAAAATGCCCCCAAGTGCCAGTAAGAAATGTCCCCAGTGCCCCCATGTGCCAGTGAAAATGGCCCCAGTGCCAGTAAAAATGCCCCCGTGTCCCATGTGCCAGTAAAAATGCCCCCAGTGCCAGTAAAATGCTCCCAGTGCCCCCATGTGCAAGTAAAAAAAAGCCCCCAGTGCCAGTAAAATGCCCCCAGTGCCCCCATGTGCCAGTAAAATGCCCCCAGTGCCCCCATGTGCCAGTAAAATGCCCCCAGTGCCCCCATGTGCCAGTAAAAGTGCCCCCAGTACCAGTAAAAATGCCCCCAGTGCCAGTAATATGCCCCCAGTGCCCCCATGTGCCAGTAAAAATGCCCCCATGTGCCAGTAAAAATGCCCCCAGTGCCCCCATGTGCCAGTAAAAGTGCCCCCAGTACCAGTAAAAAATGCCCCCAGTGCCAGTAATATGCCCCCAGTGCCAGTAATATGCCCCCAGTGCCCCCATGTGCCAGTAAAAATGCCCCCATGTGCCAGTAATATGCCCCCAGTGTCCCCATGTGCCAGTAAAATGCCCCCATGTACCAGTAAAAAATGCCCCCAGTGCCAGTAATATGCCCCCAGTGCCAGTAATATGCCCCCAGTGCCAGTAATATGCCCCCATGTGCCAGTAAAAGTGCCCCCAGTGCCAGTAATATGTCCCCATGTGCCAGTAAAAGTGCCCCCAGTGCCAGTAATATGCCCCCAGTGCCAGTAATATGCCCCCAGTGCCAGTAATATGCCCCCATGTGCCAGTAAAAGTGCCCCCAGTGCCAGTAATATGCCCCCATGTGCCAGTAAAAGTGCCCCCAGTGCCAGTAATATGCCCCCAGTGCCCCCCATGTACTAGTAAAAATGCCCCCATGTCCCCCAATAGAGCTCCGGTCCGTGCTACAATAAAAAAATAAACACTAATACTTACCTCCATGGAGCTGGCAGCGATGCGATGCAGGCCTCTTCCGGCCTGTGTCCCGCGCTGTACGGCTCAGGCGGCGCGATGACGTCATCGCGCCGCCTGAGCCGGCCTCTGATAGGCTGCAGGCCCAGTGCCTGCAGCCTATCAGAGGAGCGGGCAGGGGAGACGCCTCTCCCTCCCCTGCCCCGCAGTAGAATACAGGACTCAGGAGGAGAGGTGGGGAGCGCCAGGGAACACGGAGCGGCATCCACCAGCAGTGTTTAACTGCTGTGTGGATGCCGCCCCTCAGAAATACGTAAAACTGCCGCCTGAGGCGAGATCCTCATCTCGCCTCATGGCAGAAGCGGCCCTGTGTACAAGAATAATACTACTATAATACTGTCCCTACGTAGAAGATTATAAATCTCAGTTGGAATAAGAACCTCAAACCACATAAACAACAGTGGGAGTAAGTATAATAACTTCTGACTGGATTTGTTCTTTAATCGTATTTTTATCCTGTTAATTTCTCCAACTACTTTCTTGTAGCACCTCTCAGATCAGCAAGTCCGGAGGGCATGCATCTTAAATAGCCCAAACATCGCACAAACTCCAATTAGTGATTTTGCTGATTTCATCGGTAACATTTATCCTGGAAAATATCAGTAGGAATAGCAACATTTGCAGAAAATGTTCACACCATAAATGTTCAGTTCACATAAGACAGGAAAGTCATTGAATGGGGTGATAGATTCTGTACTCAGCTAAATATACTGCACCTGCTTTTCTATTCTGCTCAACAGTAAAGGTACGACCAAACTGTCAGGTCTTGTCGGATGAGTATCGCACAGCTGTACAAATGAGAACGCACTGTTTAGTCGGTCTGCATTTGTTACCAGCTTGAAGGTGGCCAGCTTTGACCCATCACAACCACGACATGACTGTGGTGTGTAGTCGTACTCTAATAGTCAATTAAAAACTGCAGCGAATTTTATGTAAAAAGAGTGGAAATAAGTATCTTGATTGAATTCCTAACATACAAATTTAGGCCAGTTTCATATGAGCGTGTATGATCAGGGAAAGAGGGTCTGTATAGCAGCTGCATTTCTGGGACTGACCATGGCTCAGCTTATCCAAACTCACTGCATCATGGTCATCCATAATACTGTGATTTCCAGCCCGAATGCCAGTCTACTGTCCAATAGTCATAGTATCATGTGAGTACAGGACTTAGACCCATGGCTATGTTGATGCTCACAGCATCAAATATGCCTATGATACAGTGAGTTAAGATCAGATTGATCCAGAAAATGCGGCCTTCACACTCACCACATTTCCACACTCACGTGTGAAACTGGACCAAGAGGGCATAATATCCACACTCTAACTACATACAAGCAACTCCAGCATATCTCGTCAGTTGCAGAACTCTCTAATGACTTCTGGACCGTCTCTGAAAGCAAGATTTGTTAAATTGAAGTTCATGAATTGCTCAATGGCAGGTGTTGGCTAGGGGGGTGTAAAGACACTGACATTTGCAAACGTTGAAAGAACTTCTGTGGAGGAAATCCATTTCCTCCATTCATCTGACCATCTGATCTGGATTTGCAGATGCCAAAGAGAACAGTTCCATCTAGATTCACAACGCCAAGGTTGTTCCAGGGGGAATACTGGTCATGGAGATCTTCTGCATAGTTTGGGCACCTTATTCGAGTGCAGGAACATTTTAATGATTAAAGGGGTTCTCCAGCCCCTACTTGAGATTTGGTCCATTAAAATAACCTGTGGAGGGAAGGTTATTACAGCTATACTTACCCTCTACATCGCTGGCATTTCCACAATCATCTTCACAGTCATGTGAACTCTTGTGCTGCAATTCCACGTCTTCCAGTTCCTCGCCATCTTCATCTCTTCCTCTTTGAATCAGTAGACAGTGTATCATCAATGATGTCACAGTTTCCTGCTGCCCTTCCTAGGTCCCAATGCCTGCACAATAGTGCACATGCGCCGGGACCGCCGGCAGTCTTCTGAACGTACAGGCTTCTGTGTGAAGCCTGTAGGCTCAGAAGCGTGATGTAAGCCGCAGAGGATGATCGATATGCTGTGGATGTCACTGGAGGGCACTGTGGATGGCATGTGGGGGCACTGATGGCACTGAGGCATGGTTGAAGGCATTTGGGGGCACTGTGGATGTCACTGGGGGCACTGTGGGTATCACTGAGGGCACTGTGGATAGCGTTTTGGGGCACTGTGGATGGCACTGAGGACACTGTGGATGGCACTGGGGGCACTGTGGATGGATATGGGGACAGTGGGGGGCACTGTGGATGGCATTTGGGAGCACTGTGTATGTCACTGTTATGGAGGCACTGTGGATGGCTCATGCAAATGACTGTAATCGGCCCAGGAACCCATGCCACGGTTCAAGTGTCGTCCACATTTTCCAGGCTGACAGTGGCTCCCCTGAACAGCACTGACTGTATGATAATAATGTATGATACAACCAGTCTTTACTTCACCGCGGGGCAGTTGTCATGCACTCACATAATCATATGTAGACACCCCACCATTAGATGGAGACTGACTGTACCATAAAAGGCAGGACCAAAAAAGATAGGATTAGGGCTCATGCACAAGGCCATGTCCGTTTTTCGGAACCGCTAAATAGTGATAATGTCCATGTGAGATCCCCATTTTTTTTGCAGACTTGATTTCTATGGGTTTGAGGTCTGCATTTTGAGGACCAGAATAGGACATGTTCTCTTTTTTGTTTTGTTTCAGAACTGACATACGGATATGGAAAGCACACTGATGATGTCCATGTGTTTTCCACATTCGTATGTCAGTTCTACAATAGATAGAACGTGTCCTATTCTGGTCCTCAAAATGCAGACCTCGAACCCATAGAACTCAATGGGTCAGCAAAAAAATGTGGCTCTTACAGGGACAGATTATTTAGCAGATCCACAACTTGCAGACCATGTGCATGAGGCCTTAGTTGCACACTTTAGCAGGCAGTATCACACAAGATAGGAATAGATACACAGCTCAGCAGGCAGTATCATACAATATAGGATTACATACACATTTCTGCAGGCAGTATCAAACATGAGAATCTATAATACAGGAACAGTAAACTGTATCGCAGATTTAGATACAGAGGCACAGCAGACTGTTTCTGACATGATAAGCTTAGATACACAACACACCAGGCAGTATCATACAAGATGGAATTAGATACTTAGCTCAACAGGCAGTATACTACAAAATAGGATTAGATACACAGCTAAGTAGGCAGCATAGTACAAGACAGGATTATATACACAGCTCAGCAGGCAGAATAGTACAAAATGGGATTAGATACACAGCTTAGCAGGCAGTATCGCACACAGCGGGCTATGTATCAGGCTCAGCTGGCTGTATCATACATGACAGTATTAGATACAGATGTGTTTGGATGTGCTTGCTGATTCAAGCAGTTTATTGCACTCCTAGATGGTGAGAGACAATAACAGGATTCATATGGCTGTAGTAATATGGACACATGCAGTGGGCATAGCTCCTGCAGACTGAACAGTGGGGGGTGGGGCCAGCCTGTGACTCATCACTCCGCAGTGCAGCAAGGCTTGTGTATTAATAAAGTTAGATATTCAACAAAACAGGAAACTAGGAATGTAAATAAAGCTGTTCACCATTTTACTGGACAAAAGCATGTGGGGCCATTTTGTCTGGCATTTTTGACAGAATCTGCAACAGAGGCTACTTTTGGCAATTCCAACACAGATGTGAACGTAGCCTAAGTTACAATTATAGTCTAGCAACAGTTTGGGGAAGACCCCCAAGATTAACACGTAACTAATGACGAGCAATCCATATGCAGAGACTCTGCTTCTGGTACCTGAGCAGCACAAATACTGACTGCGCATGCACTGCTGACATCTGGGTACCCCCGCATGTTTAGCAGTACATGCACTGATGGCATCTGTGCTGCTCAGGTATCAGCAACCGAGCCTCTGCGCATGTGCTGCTGCTCGGAGCAATGATGCAGGTGCAAGATTAACAATGTTGATGAATGGGGGGGATTCTCTTGAGCAGCCCATTGCTACTTAAGGAGGCTGGTTTTACAAATGTGATTCATACGGATTGATTCACTCGTCACTTATGGCAACATTTCAACTGTATGGTTTCTTAGATGTTGATGACCGATCCTTAGGTTAAGTCATCAATATCAGATCGATGGGGGTCCTACACCTGACACCCACACTCATCAGCCTTTCCGTGCAGCCACTGGTGTAGAAAACTATGCAGTATACAGAGACAGAAAGCAAAGGCTCCCTACAACATGTAGTGGCCATTTCAGGGTATTACAACTCAGCTCCCTTTCAGGTGAATGGGAGCTGAGCTGCAGTACCCCAGCACGACCACTACACAGTGGATGGAGTCTTCTGCGTCTGTCTCCATTCACTATATAATTTCCAATGATGGAAGCTGCCCCAAACAGCTGATCACTGGGGGGTGGGTGGTTGACGGGTTTCGAACCTCCCCACCAATCTGATATTGTTGATATATTTCAATATCTAAGTCCTAGAAAACCCCTTTAACTTGATAAAGACCCTTAAAGGAGTTATCCCATAATTAATGTAAACAATGAAAATCAGACATCATATAGTACATGACAATCTCTTTACAAAGCTAGAACCAGCCCTGTACCTGGTAGGATGGAACTGAGCATATGCGTCCACCTCAACAAAGTGGACAAAGAAATAAGAACAAACAGCAGGTGGCACTATACAGATACATTTTATTGAATAACTCAGTGGCTATACTAATTTTTTAATTACATTCTATTACAAAAGTATTCAGATACGGGTGCTGGTTTGAAAACTGTAGAATATTTTTATGGGACAGCCGTTTGATAGGCTTAAAACATTGACATTATTCATGTGAATAAGCATGGAGAATATTTTCCTCCAAACTGGAGTGCTGCGGTCTCTTCCTATATTGTTATACTAGCAGAAGGACCCGGCTTCGCCCAGGTATATTTCATTTAATGTTTGTGTGTGTTGTTAAAAGTGACCTCTACAGTACCCACCCCTTAACACTGACCATAGGTTACAGTCCCCTTAACTAACCTCCACCATGCCATGGTAATTTATGAGGAAACACAGTGGGTAGCAGTGGAAGAAAAAATCATTTATTACTACTGAACGGTAAATATGTGAAATTTACATTATATTAGCTAATGATTGATGATGAATTAGTCTAAAACATAAGTTATATTTATGGTAACTGGAATACCCCTTTAACAGTGTTATCCACAGCACCCTGCTCCTTTAAAGCTCACCTATAACACCATGTTTTCTTATATGTCAAAAGGGTCTTTGGGCCCCGCCAGGCTCCTGGGCCTGGTAGCAACTGCTACCTCTGCACCCCCTATAGCTACGCCCCTGGCTGGGTTGTTATGGAAACCTGCAGTAAAACTGTGTGTATATGGAGAGTAAGGGCCTGCGAGCTTCTATTGGCTGATATGGGTCATGTGACCAAGCTTCTATTGGCTAATGCATTTTTTGGAAATAGGTCTTTTCTTTATATCTTTTCTTGGTTTACGTTCTGTTCTTGTTTTGGCTTCAAAAACTACATTAAAAAAACATGAATATAGAATTTCAGCCTGATGA
Organism: Rhinella marina; assembly: GCA_900303285.1. NCBI lineage: Eukaryota > Metazoa > Chordata > Amphibia > Anura > Bufonidae > Rhinella > Rhinella marina. The sequence continues at coordinate 154,604 of ONZH01002636.1, read as the reverse complement.
AAGCAAGGAGAGGCCCTAAAAATTGTAAGACACAGCAACACAAAATTTAGTTAGGGTGACTATACATTCTCTTTTTCCTGGACATGTTCTCTTTTTGGGACCTAAAAAAATTGTCCTGTAGGGATTTTTTAAATGACCAGGAATGTCTGAGATTCTCCAGAGGGGGGCACATTTACAACTTTATTTTAATTTGTGTGTTTTTTACTGTCAGTAACTTTGTACAGGAGGCCGGAGAGTGGTGAGTGTAGAGCTGTTAGGGCTGTTATTACTCATTTCTTCCTGCGGTAGCTGTGCTGTGTCCTGACAGCATGCAGAGTAAGGACGTAGTGCACACAGACACGCACACGCACTGTGACCACAGGTTGAGCGACGTCAGGCTCGTACAGAGATGCAGGAGGAGCACGCCGGATGTCCAGAGTGCTGGTACTTTCTAATGAAGAAGGGGTAAGTTTTTTTTTGTTTTTTTTTTGTTTGATCTGGGGTCAGATTTATGAGAAGGATGAAGGGAGGGCCATGACTTTGGGATCTGCTCTGAGGTCTGATTGATTGAGGGTGAGGGAATTGTTATAGGGTCCATTACTTTGGGGTCTGCTGTGAGTTCTGATTGATGGTGGGGGTAGTGTTATAGGGGCCATTATTTTGGGGTCTCATCTGAGGTCTGATTGATGGAGAGGGACTTTGAGGTCTGATCTGAGGTCTGATTTAAAAGATGGAGAAGGGGGTTATAGCAGCTATGACTTTGGAGTCCAATCTGAGGTCTGATTGATGGAGGGGGGCTGGGGGGGTTATAGGGGCCATGACTTTGGGGTCTGATCTGAGGTCTGATTTAAAGGATGGAGAAGGGTGTTATGGGGGCCATGACTTTGAAGTGTGATTTAAGGGATGGAGAAGTAGAGGTAATAGGGAGCCACATGAATATGGGGCTTGTATGGATTTGGGAATAACCTGGGATCTGTATTATTTGTGGGCTCTGTCAGGAGGTCTGTATTAATTTTGGGGTCTGGTATGAAGTTTGATGCCTAAAGTCTGCTTTGGGTCCCATCATTTTCTAGTTCTGTAGTGGCGTTTTTTTTTTTTGACAGTACAGAATTTATGGGGCAGCAGTGGCACAGTATTGGTGGACGCTACAGAATGGCAATGTTAAAGGGGCAGCTGTATAGAGGGGTTCTTTGTTATAGAGTGTGGGGATGGACTGCAGAAGCAATGAGTCAAGTCAAAAGTATAACCTGAATCTTCCGGGCCATGGTCTGGTGTCTTCTTAAATATGTGAACACGCCTGACCAAAGACGTCTGCATGTGAAGGTCTGGACCAAATGGAGAAGAAAAAGAAAGTGAACAACTCAAATTCATGGAGATGCCACTTTATTAGAAAGTAGAGTCACTCAAAATTGATTTGGAGGGGGGGGGTGCAGGAACCTCACTGCTTCAAGTTCAGTGATGGTCACCCTAAATTGAACTTTTCAATTGCCTGTGCCATGGACGGTTGGAACAAGGATTCATCCAAAATGCACAAAAAGTCATAAACTCAACAAGAGCCATTATCCAGATTATATCCCCTGTACTCCATGTGATGAGAAGTACAACCTCCACGTGATATCTGGTATTGCATCATGAGTAATAACGAGAATCAACTTGCAATATGAACATCACTGTTAGATCATAGGATGGAAATAAAAAGTTTGTATCATTTACGAAGAAGACATGTGGTAACGCTTCCTGGCACAGGTGTCTTTTTAGTGGTAGAAGGGACTTGCATCAAGCACTGCACAGAACAGCTTCTCTTGCACTGGATCTCATTAATGTTATCTGTTCTTGAGGAGGCCATATGCATTGGGGCTCATGCACACGACCGTATGCATTTTGTAGTCCGCAAAAAACAGATACACAAAAAATACGGATGATGTCCGTGTGAATTCCGTATTTTGCGGAACAGCTGGCCCCTAATAGAACAATCCTCTCCTTGTCTGTAATGCGGACAATAATAGGACATGTTCTATTTTTTTGCGGAACGGAAATACAGACACCTGGAAACAGAATGTGCACGGAGTAACTTCCATTTTTTTTGTGGACCCATTGAAATGAATGCTTCCGCCTATAGTGCACAAAAAAATGGTACAGACATGGAAAGAAAATACGTTTGTGTGCATGAGCACTTAGATGTATATTGGATGGAGGCAACCTTCTAATATGAGAATGTCATACCTCTCCCCTGAAAGCAGTTGTTGAAGGAGATAAGAATCTGGCTGATATATCTGAATATCACTGATGTTTTTGTTCTCAGGGCGGATCCAGAGGTGTTTGTAAGCGGCTTACTCCCCTCTCCCTGTAAAGAACACATGCATGATTGGCTAATTCCAGTGAGCATATGTATGGCTAGTCTTAATCTGTACATGAACAATGCACAGGACCACAAACCACGTTAAAATCATGCCGAATGTAATTCAAAGTATCTGTCCTTATTCTGTATTTATGAATACTGCATAGTATCACTGAATGCTGGGTGTAATCCTCAGGATTTCCTGTTATAATGTATATATGAACACTGCACAGTACCACTTCTCCTGTCCTGTATACTGGGTGTACTTCTCAGTATCTGCTCTTATTCTGTATGTACGGACACTGCACAGTACCACTTCTCTTGTCCTGTATACCGGGTGTAATTCTCAGCATCTGCTCTTATTCTGTATATATGGACACTGCACAGTACCACTTCTCTTGTCCTGTATACTGTGTGTAATTCTCAGTATCTTCTCTTATTCTGTATATGGACACTGCACAGTACCACTTCTCTTGTCCTGTATACTGGGTGTAATTCTCAGTATCTGCTCTTATTCTGTATATATGGACATTGCACAGTACCACTTCTCCTCTCCTGTATACTGGGTGTAATTCTCAGTATCTTCTCTTATTCTGTATATGGACACTGCACAGTACCACTTCTCCTGTCCTGTATACTGGGTGTAATTCTCAGTATCTGCTCTTATTCTGTATACATGGACACTGCACAGTACCACTTCTCTTGTACACTGGGTGTAATTCTCAGTATCTGCTCTTATTCTGTATATATGGACACTGCACAGTACCATTTCTCTTTTCTTGTATACTGGGTGTAATTCTCAGCATATGCTCTTATTCTGTATATATGGACACTGTACAGTACCACTTCTCCTGTCCTGTATACTGGGTATAATTCTCAGTATCTGCTCTTATTCGTATATATGGACACTGCACAGACCACTTCTCTTGTCCTGTACACCGGGTGTAATTCTCAGTATCTGCTCTTATTCTGTATATATGGACACTGCACAGTACCACTTCTCCTGTCCTGTATACTGGGTGTAATTCTCAGTATCTGCTCTTATTCTGTATATATGGACACTGCACAGACCACTTCTCTTGTCCTGTACACCGGGTGTAATTCTCAGTATCTGCTCTTATTCTGTATATATGGACACTGCACAGTACCACTTCTCCTGTCCTGTACACCGGGTGTAATTCTCAGTATCTGCTCTTATTCTGTATATATGGATACTGCACAGTACCACTTCTCTTGTCCTGTACACCGGGTGTAATTCTCAGTATCTGCTCTTATTCTGTATATATGGACACTGCACAGTACCATTTCTCCTGTCCTGTATACTGGGTGTAATTCTCAGTATCTGCTCTTATTCTCTATATATGGACACTGCACAGTACCACTTCTCCTGTCCTGTACACCGGGTGTAATTCTCAGTATCTGCTCTTATTCTGTATATATGGATACTGCACAGTACCACTTCTCTTGTCCTGTACACCGGGTGTAATTCTCAGTATCTGCTCTTATTCTGTATATATGGACACTGCACAGTACCATTTCTCCTGTCCTGTATACTGGGTGTAATTCTCAGTATCTGCTCTTATTCTCTATATATGGACACTGCACAGTACCACCTCTCTTGTCCTGTTTACTGGGTGTAATTCTCAGTATCAGTGCTGTTCAGATTCTATGGATATTGCACATTATATGTTTTCTTCTGAACACTGAGTTCATATTATCTCTCCCTTTATGGTCTATATAGAGTGACCCTTGAAGCCCAATTTCTTTTGACACCTCCTAATTTCAGAGTATAAGATCTTAGTTGTGCAGGAACCTCACTGCTTCGAGTTCAGTGATGGTGACAGCTGTGTATCAGATGCCAACGGGCATGAAATGCACCCATCATCAGTTATGGATTGGATGTGTCACATGAAGAATGATTGACAGCCAGAGTAAATCTTCATCCTCTCCAAGCTTCGTCATGTCAGGAGCTGTCATAAGCCAGCACTCTCCCAACATGCCACAATGGTTCTTCTCGATGCCCTCTTTTGTGCCGTCTTTTTTTAACTTCTTCCTGGGCAGTGGGACCTGTCAACTCTGCTTATATACACCTGGGGCCCCAATAAAAGTCACAAGTTTGTGTTTGACGAGAGAAGTTGCTAAAGTCTGAAGTCGAGATGTCTTCACAGATCAATTCTCTTGACTGATTATCTCAATGCCACAGCAAGCTTAGTACAAGAATGGAGCTTCCAAGAATAAGATAAAGGTAAAGTGTAAAAAACAGCTGAAATATTATTCCTATATTATTTAACCAGTTGTGTTATATAATGCTGCCATACCAGTGCCCATAGTGGCAGTCACCCAGCTTTTCACAAACCCTGAATGACACTTAAATCTCTGTAATTCTGCACAGCACACTCTCCTACCTTGGTCTTTCTCCTATCAATCTGAATGTCTAAATGTCAGTATTGCGTAGTTGATAATTATATGATATGCTATATAGTAGGATGAACACTGCTATAGATTCTTCTAAAAGAAAATCAATAATTTGGAAAATTATTAACATTGCCATTGAACCTGAGAAAGAAGATTGTTGTCTCCACATACCCCAAGCTTAATTTCATTGCTAGAGGAAGGAACCATGATGGGGTTATACTAAAGTTCTGTCTCTAATAATCCCTCAGTCACATCTACTACCGGTCTACACATCTCATGGTCTGGGGCACAATTTTTGAGAGATTTTCCCTATTGTAATGGGTTCCATGAAGTAAGGCTGCCTGTCCTGAGACAACCTCTTTCCTAAGTATCAATTCCTGGTTCCATGTAGTTGGGGAACCATAATGGGGTATACAGAACTCCTTCCTTTTTATATATATTACAGATTAGCAGATTTGAAGGTCAGGGGGCATAATTGATGAGAACCTTTGGTTTGAGGCCCATGAAGTAGTACAGCCTGCCCTGAGCCTACTAGTCTTCCAAATATTGGCACTAACATGAGCTACATTGCAATGCCATCTATTAAACTTGGCACAGTGATAGATCACCAAGAGAATTGTCAGTGGTCGGCACCACACACTCGTCTATGCACCCACGCATTAGGAGGGCGATCACTTTGGGCCAAGTGAGTGTGCTTCTTTGTTACCTCCCTGTATCGTGCATTGTGTCTAATAGGAATATTCAACATTAGTGGGTGAGCGTCATGGATATATTCTGCTACATGTATAGTGATAGATCAGCCATGGTACCCACACACATATTCACATATCATATCAGTATAGCAGATCTCCTAACACTGCGCTGGTGACTCAGAGCAAGGGATGTGTAGTCACAGCTGTAAAGTGATTTCTTGTATAGACCAATCTAGAAATAACTTAAGCACCTCTTAGAAATAATACAATAAACACACAAGTCAAAGGCGGGCACAGGTCCAATGGTATCAAATGAAATGTGCCGTCATTCAGCAGAGCGGTCTTTACCGTCTCTTTACTCTTGTCTTATAAGAATGGAAAGTGTGCGTGGTTCCATTGGCACCTGAGACTCTCTTAAGCCCTCTCATCACAAACAAGCTCCACATTTTCCCAGTTCTTATAAGACTTCTTGATGAGTTTTATCCCCCCACCCCACTCCGGTTGGATTTTATGTTTGGAGATTAAGTCTGAAACAAACATAGAAAATCTTCAAAAGATAAATTTCCTATTGGCTTTTCTTGCTTGGCTGCCGGTTGTGATAACAGAACATTCACTCAGTGTCATTCGATGGATTGGCACTCAGTAAGGAATTTCATTGGTTTAACCTCAAAAAACAAGGATATTGTTGCGTTGCTAAAGTAAAAAACCCAAGGGGCCATACAGACTGACAATGGTGTTCATGTTGTTTTTGTGCACCATAATCTTTAACATGTCCACTTTCTATCTACTGGTCTACAGGTATATGTAAAATTACCCAAAAAGCAATGAAAAAAATGTAAAAAGTCCCTTTCACAGTTGTGGAATGTGACTTTTTGAAATCAAGGTCATGAAATCCAGAATAGATATTATAGCAAAGACTCACCTGCCTTTTGATCCTTTCTATCAGACCACATTGCACAAATAATAGCACCCTCACATCACAACAAGTCTATAAACCAGATCATCCTCCCTACACTACTTATTTTATGAAACTAAACCTTAATTAAACTGTAAAAAAAAGAGCTGACATGATGGTTTATAGTCGTGCCAAGTGCTAAACGTGCCATAAACGCTTAACGCCTTGACATTTAGGGTGGAAATGAGGAAGAACACTGAGCAAACTCCAAGGAGGCACCATGCCTCATATATCTTCTGCCATGAGAGCTGGTCTGGGTAGATGGTGGCCAGATGTGCTGCCTGCCTCAGACCATTCCTCGAGATGTAGTCTTTGATGGTAGGAAAACAGGAAGGAAGAGAACAGAAAATAGACACAAAGACACGGACTGGTGGTCATGTATCCTGTGATAGAGCCATTACATTGTTTCATATGTATCAACAACACCCATCATCTTGGGATCTGCTATTGGCCCCCTACGAGGTAATTATGTGACCCCCAGCTGAGCTCAGTATTGTCACCACGTGTGTTGTGCGACATGTGATCACAAGCGTTGTGTCATGCCCGTCCTTGATCTGGCTTTACAGTAACTGCAGCTGCACTTGTGTAGATCACAATGGGGGGCTTTTCTGGAAAACAAATGTGTAAAACAGAGCATTAAATCAACATGAAATACCATGTTTAACCACTACTGTGGGGGTAAGCAACCATTTTTAGTTCTACTTACATTGTGATTAGTGGTGATCGAGCACCCAGGTGCTCGACCACTCTGGCGCTCTGGCCGAGCACTCAGGGGTGCTCGAGTGATCAGCCGAGCATCCGAGCATAATTGAAGTCTATGGGAGTAAACCAGGCACCCCCCCACTTGGAAGAGCGTGGGGTGCCTGGTTTACACAAGTGCCCAAAAATTTTTTTTAAAAAGTACAAAGGCAGACACACAGAGACACTACTTGACTTCCCTGGCAGCTCCCTCCTCCCGTCCAGCAGGAAGACCGCGCGCAGAGTGGTAAGTTTTACCACAGCGCCACCTGCTGGATTGGAGGAATTACTACAAAGAAGAAGCCTGAGGAGGTAAGTGGTTTGTGTTTGTTTGTTTTCTATTTTTCAGGATCGTGAATGCAGAGGACTACGTCAGATTAGTTAGATTACGATAATTAAATAATTTTAAAAAATGGCGTGGGGTCCCCCATTTTTTCCTTCTCCAGCCAGATACAACCAGCATCGGCAGCCTGGCACTACCAGGGTGGGAAGGGACACGGTTATTGGCCCTTCCCAGTCTAACAGTAACAGCCTGCCGCTTCCCCCGATCCGGACGCTCAATTTAGAAGGTCCGGTCCTGCGGGTACCCGGCTCTTCCCGACACCCCTGGAGGCAGTGGGTGCCGAGGTAATAGATGTTGGGGTTAGTGCTGGCCATACCGGCAAGCACTAAGCCCAGTATTAGTAATCAGGGCTGTCTGTAGATAGCCATGATTACTAAAACTGCAGTGTGGAAAAAAAAACACACACACACACACTTATAAAATATTTTATTGAAATAAATACTCACCCAGACCCCTGTTTGACCATTTTATTTAAAAAATAAAAAAGCTGGTCCGACGTAATCCAACGAATCCGAGGTAGTCCTCAGCATTCACGATCCTGCAAAATAGAAAACAAACAAACACAAACCACTTACCTCCTCCTCCTCAGGCTTCTTCTCCTCAGCAGCGGAGCCTCTTCATTACATTGCACCCTCTGCTGGTGAATGAAAAAAATTACATCTCGAATTCTTCAATGAAAAAAAAACGTGATAGGTGACGGATCCGTCATGAACTCCATTGAAAGTCAATGGAGGACGGATCCATTTACTATTGTGTCACACCAAACGGACCCGTCCTCCATTGACTTTCAATGGAGTTCATGACGGATCCATCATGACCCCAATGCAAGTCAATAGGGACGGATCCGTTTACTATTGTGTCACACCAAATCTGTCTTGGTGCAGGGAAGGGAACTCGAGCATTGCGCTTGAGTACACTCGGTGTTCGGCCAAACACCGAGAGGACCCAAGCGTAGGTATGCTCGGCCGAACAGCGAGTTCGGCTGAGCATGCTCGCTCAACACTGTGATATGAGAAACACTAGATGGCAAACTACTTGTGAACATTGAGTATCTTTATAATAAATGGATAGAAGCATCAGTTAGACAATATATGGTGCAATGCGCTGGACCCAGGGGAGGCGGGTGTACTGGGGCTGGAGAGAATGGCAGTGCAGGCTGTGGCAACAAGGGTGGTTGTATTCCTCAAAGAGTCTATTCCCTCTGCCTCTATAGCTTCTCGGGCAGCATGTATAGTGAATGGAGGGAGCACCCTTTTTTCCATCACAGCACACCTTGGACTTTCTGGGACTCCTGTCTGGTGGTGGCTGGGGTGCCCTTGATGTTAGTTAAATGGGTGCAAGGCAGGAGGACAGGCACAGGAGTCGGCAGATGGATAATGGAGTCAATGACCAGGCCAGTTCTCATTAACGCTTTCTGCAATGCCCTGTCTGGGGGTTGCAGAACTCAGATCCGGATGGTTAGTCCATCTCAGAAGTGTGGTGGGTGCTGGAGACAATTAACTCTTTCCACAGCCATAAAGTCTTTTGTGATTATCTTACTGTCTGTCCAAGCACCACCTTGAAAGTGGTTCTCTTAAGGCTGAAGTGTGTTCTCTTTCTCTCGGGGTAGTGTCTCAGTAGACACTCAGTTCAGTAGATCTCCTCTGGTAATTTTAGTCTCAGGGATGCAGGTTCCTTGGACTAGTCCTCTCACTAGACATGACTTGACTTGCTTTGCTTTCTAGGAACCTTACTAAGTCTGCCAGTTATTTGCTACCTATAGACAACCATTTGGGATACACAGTGCATAAGAAAAGAATACTTTAACAATAAATCACTTTAACTCTTAGTATAAAATTAAGTCTTAGTAGTGATCTTCTACGATATTAACCTTTTTGCAGTAATCCACTGGGGTCACCGCAATGGCATGTTACTAGATTATATTGGTGACTATATGGTAGTATTAAACCTCTATATGGAGGTATTTTCTTGAGATAGCAATGTGTAGCACTGACACTAAGGCGCTGTACAGTATATTGTGCTGCAGCGGGCACTGATAGGCTGCAGGCACTAGGCACATTATTTTGGGGCACTGTGAGGGCATCTATGGGGCCACTTCTTACTGGCACATTATTGGGGGGGCACTGTGGTGACAATTATGGGGGCACTTCTTACTGACACATTACTGGGGGCATCTATGGGGGCACTTTTTACTGGCACATTATTGGGTGGGACTATGGGGCATCAACTGAGGCCACAAAGAAGGGGTATTTTATATGGGGGACACTATGGGGGAAGGGGGAGAGGAACACTATGGGGGCATCTGCTGAGACTACATGCTTTGTATAGGGGCATAATATGTTATGTGTTATATATTTTAATATACACCTTGTGTTTTATTATGCTACCCCCCACCCCACCCGGTCCCTGGGAAAATTGTCTTGCATGAAACTGGTCCTTGGTGCAAAAAAGGTTGGGGACCACTGATGTATAGCATTGTTATTTTACCAAGTTATTATTATTAGACGCCAAACTGTATGGTTATTGACTGTGCTGCATTTTTGGGAGGTGCCAGCAGAATACCAGCCCTAGATGTATCGCCGTTATCATAGATATTCTTTACTTGAGTCTTAGAGAACCAGGTGACAAAACTGTGGGTCCTGAAATATGGTCACTTGGATGTCACAAATCTTTCTCAGAAACAAGTATAGTTAAAGAAATACTCCAGACCAAACTGATTCACCTCAGATGCAAGATCACTCAGGGATTCAGACATTCCTTTTACAATGGCTGTTGTCTGGCCATATCTGATCATATATTTTACACCACCTGATGCAGACACTGTAGTGCCCTGGAGCAAGGGTACTATAGACATTTTCACTTATTAATACTATGCATAGCCATTTATTGTAATATATCCACATACCTCCCAACCATCCCGGATCCAGCGGGACAGTCCCAGATTGCAGTGGCTGTCCCGCTGTCTCGGTATGGGGGAGGTATGTCCCGGTCTCTGGCAGCTGTCTCTGCTCTCCGTACCTCCTGCAGCTCTCTTCAGCTCTTGTCCGGGCAGGGGGCAGGGTCAGCTGACAGCTTTGACTCCGCCCCCTCCAGACAAGAGAAGCCAATGTCCTGCTGGTGATGCTGCTGCTAGGAAGAAGGTAAGTATAAGGTTTTTATTTTTTTTTACTTTCTGTGAGGGGCACAATGTTGGTACATTACTTGGGGCACAACATATTACTGGGGGGCACAATGTGGGCATATCACAGGGTGGCACAATGTGAGCATATTACAGTGGGGCACAATGTGGTCATATTACAAGAGAGCACAATGTGGGCATATTACTGGGGGGCACAGCTGGTCATATTACTGGGGGCACATAACTGGGCATCTTCCTGGGGGTCACAGCTGGTCGTATTACTGGGGGCACATAACTGGGCATATTCCTGGGGGGCACAGCTGGTCATATTACTGGGGACACATAACAGGCCATATTACTGGGGGCACAGCTAGGCATATTAATGAGGGCACATAACTGCGGAATATTTACTATGTAGAGCAGTAAGGGGACTGGATGGGATTAGGTGTATAGTGGGTGGAGTTAGGGGAGTGGCCTAGTGTCCCTCTTTGTCTCTTTACAAACTTGGGAGGTATGTATCCAGTTCATTTGCACTGCTATTACACTATAGCTGCACTGCACGGTAGAAATGGTTAATGCACAATCAGCTAATACTGAGGCTTTATGATTTTCCATGCAAAGTTTTGGGGAAAAAAAAGACACACTGACCTTCTCACTGTCTGGTTTAGCTCTGTTGTTTATCTCTGAAGACTAGTTAAAGTCTGGAAAAACTGGTTATTCGTCCCCATAGACTTGCATTGAATCTCTACACACGTTTATGATATATAGAAATCATAAGAAATGCTTCTGTTATGGTTGTGCTTCTCCACTCCACCCACTCCCAGTAGAAGGTTTTGGTTCAGCTAGAGACTGTATATAAGGAGAACAGTCAGAGCCCCTAGTTGTCTGCAGTGCTAGTAGTAGAAACTCTGCTAGACTGCTTGAGAGACCAGAAGAAGATACTGAGATGGGGATATTCTGTCACATACCCTGGGCCACCAGCTCTTTGGCCAGGGTACCGGCCTTCTGAGAGATAGAGATGGACAGTTAGTTCAGGCCTTTCCTCACCTTCTTCTGCCCAGAAGGAGACTGGAAAAGCCAGCTCAGTTCCTTGCCTGCAGGCCGGGCCGTGGATGTCAGGGCCGCTGCTTCTACTGAACTCAATTGTATCTGCATCCACTAGATGCAGATACAATTATGCCTGCAGCAGCCAGTGCCGGCGGAACAAGGGAACCTGCTCCGCTATTCCCGGTGACCGGAGCACTGTTGTGACGTTATGACGTCATCGTGCTGCCTGCGACGTTCCTCAGGAGCAGACCAGCCAGAAGAGGCCGGGTCTGCATCGTGGGACCGCGCCGGGACAGGTAAGTATAATCTGTCCTCCCCTATTCTCTCCATATGCAGCCCTAAGCCTAATACTGGCCCCTGCCCCCCTAGTACTGCCCCTCAATACTGGCCCTGCTTTACCCTAATACTGGCTACTGACCCCCAATACTGGCCCTGCCTTACCTTAATAATGGCCCCTGACCCCCTAGTACTGACCCCCAATACTGGCCCTGCCTTACCCTAATACTGGCCCCTGCCCCCCTAGTACTGACCCCCAATACTGCCCTGCCTTACCCCTAACCTGGCTCCTGACCCTCCATTGACCCCTGACCCCTAATACTGGCCCTGCCTGACCCCTAATACTGGCCCTGCCTGACCCCTAACCCTAGTGCTGACCGCTACTCTAATACTGACCTCTAACCCTGGACCCCTAACCCTAATACTGACCTCTAATACTGTCCCTAAACCTAATATTGACCACTAACCCTAATACTGACCCCTAATACTTTCTCTAACTCTAATACTACGCCATACTGACCCCTAACCCTACTACTGACCCCTAATCCTAATACTGACACCTAACCCTAAGGCTACATTCACGGTCCCATTGAAGTGAATGTAAATACAATCGTGTGAATGTACCCTATTGCTGCCTCTAACCCCAATACTGGCCCCTAACTGATACTGACCCTAATCCTAATACTAGCCCTAAGGTTGCATTCAGATGACCGTATTTCTGGGTCTGCATCCGTTCCACAATTTTGCGGAATGGGTGCGGACCCATTCATTTCAGTAGGGCCGCAAAAGATGCAGACAACACACCATGTACTGTCCGCATCCGTAGTTCTGTTCCGTGGCCCCACAAAAAATATAGAGCATGTCCTATTCTTGCCCGCAAGAATAGGCATTCCTATATAGGGCTGGCACTGTGCGTTCCGCAAAATGTGGAACGCACAAGGCCAGTATTTGTGTTTTGTGGATCCACAATTTGGGGACTGCAAAACACTTTCGGTCGTCTGAATGTAGCTTTATGTTAATACTACGCATAACCCCAATACTGCCCCCTAACCCCAATTCTGACTCCTAACCCCAAAACCGACCTCTAACTCTAATACTGGCCCTAATATACTAACACTAATGCTAATCCTATCCCTAAAACTGACCGGAACCTTAACTACAACCCCCAATACCTCAAGTACCTCACACAGTGACCATAATATATGACTGTCCATATATATTTGTACACACTGCATCTTTTATACCTCACACCCGACACATAGTATACACACGGAGAACTGATACATCAGATACAAGGTATAATAGATGCAGTGGGTAAACGTATATAGTATATACAGCAGTGTACTCATGTGAGGTACGAGGTGTAATTTATACACCGCACCTCCCATGTCAGTACACTGCTGTGTATACTATATATCTGTTTATACTGTATCTATTATACCTCATGCCTCACATATCAGTACACTGCTGTATATACTATATGTCTGTACACACTACATCAATTATACCTCGTACCTCACATATCAGTACACTGCTGTATATACTATATATCTGTACACGCTACATCTAATATACGCATTATCTCACATATCAGTACACTGCTGTGTATACTATATATCTGTACACACTACATCAATCATACCTCGTACCTCACATATCAGTACATTGCTGTATATACTATATATCTGTGCACACTGCATCTATTATACCTCATACCTCACATATCAGTACACTGCTGTGTATACTAGATATCTGTACACACTATATCAATTATGCCTCGTACCTCACATATCAGTACACTGCTGTGTATACTATATATCTGTGCACACTGCATCTATTATACCTTGTACCTCACATATCAGTACGCTGCTGTATATACTATATGTCTGTACACACTACATCAATTATACCTCGTACCTCAGATATTAGTACACTGCTGTATATACTATATATCTGTGCACACTGCATCTATTATACCTCGTACCTCACTATATCAGTACACTGCTGTATATACTATATATCTGTATATACTGCATCTATTATACCTTGTACCTCACATATCAGTACACTGCTGTATATACTATATACGTATCTGTACACACTACATCTAATATACGTCGTATCTCACATATCAGTACACTGCTGTATATACTATATATCTGTATATACTGCATGTATTATAAAAGTATAATACATGCAGTGTGTATAGATATATAGTATATACAGCAGTGTACTGATATAAAGGGGTTATCCCAGTGTATGTAGGGGGCTAATGTAAAAAATGAAAATCAGACATCATATAGTACAAGACGGCCTCTTTCTAGCAAAGCTAGAACTAGCCCTGTACCTCACTTGGATCCAGAGATCTCCCCATTCATTGCTCCGCTAGATTTATATTAAGCTGACAGCTCAAGGGGAGTGTCTTTTCTGCTGCCGCTAAGGGGGTGTGTCTCAGATCTACCTATCACAGCCCAGGAAGCAGTCGTAGGATGAAACTGAGCATGTGCGGCCTTCTCAGTGATGAGGTCAAAGAAATAGGGAAAAAAAACAGCAGGTGGCGCTATACAGATACATTTTATTGAATAACTCTGTGGCTATGCTAAATTTTTTATTACATGCAATTACAAAAGTATTCAAATCCAGGTGCTGTTTTGAAAACTGTAAAATATGTTTCGTGGAAGAACCCCTTTAAGTATCCTAGTGGGCCTTAAAAAATATTAAAATAACGTTTCAGCGACCCTCCAGCTCCTTTATATTGATGAGGATAGGTCATCAATATTATAGCGCTGCATAACCCCTTTAAGCTAAATTCTTATCGAACTGAGCTATAGGGAGTATTTATGAGCTGTGAAAAAAAGTGCCCCCAAAAGTATCTGTATCCTTTATTGTAAGACTACTACTCAACAGTATGTAAAGGTTTATAATAAGTTTATATCAAGGTGGCAGAAGATGGCATCTGACTGTGTGAGCTCTCCCAATGGGAGAGATTAATCAACACCAATGCAAGAGAAAGAGGGAGCGCTGCCTTCAGTATCAAAAGCAGATTGAAATTCTAATTTTTTTTCACATATCTTTGGAAAATTAAATCTGCTATTGGCAACTACCTCACATTTCTTCCACATTTCTTCTGCATTCATCTGTTACTATACCAATGTCTCATGACATTTCCTGAATGAAAGTGTGTAAAGTAATTAACATGACAGAGAACAGTATAGCATTATAGATGGATCTGGGAAGGTTTTAGGTTAGGCACAGAAGTGGCACATGAGGTTTAATCCTGATAACTGGAAGGTTATGCTCTGAGATGGGAAAATGGATGTCACCAGTATAAACTAAATGAGAAGCACTAGGTAAAACTGACATGGTAAATAAAGATGAGTGAATCTATTCGCCGATTCATTGATTCGTATCGAATCTTGGAAATTTTTAGCTGCAAAGCGAATCCGAATATTATGTGATTCGCTTCAGCTTTGTGCGCATTCGCTACGTAGTTTGTCCTAAAAATTATACGCTATTGCTACGTATAAGTTACTGTTGCATACGAATTCAATTAATTAGCGAAATTTTACTGTTAGTTTGTTTATCATGTGCAAAATTCCGGGAAGAAAGTGGTCACCTGACCTAGTGGGCAGGGCTTGCTCTGATTGGCTCAGGCTCGGTAAGCCAGTGATGCATCACTTCTGCTGCGACTGCTGAGACGAGCAGAAGCACTGTGTGTGAAGTTCTGAGACTCTGAGACCTGTTTTGTGAAAATTGGGGTGTAATTGCTCTGGGAATCCGTATTACGCATATCAGGGATATGCAGGGCCTGTTCAGGGCTAGTAATTAATCAGGCAGAGAGAGAGACAGGGAGAGATAGGGAGAGACAGTGAGATACAGGGACAAAGACCAGCTGCAGGGCCACAGAGTGAATTGAAAAATGTGTGGAATGGATAAGCAAAAGGGGTCCAGTTCCAGCCAGACCTCAAGCTCTAAAAAAAAAGAGAAGGTGGCACAGGGATGAAGTGCTGAAGGACCTGTAGGCGGAGCACCTACTAGTAGTATTCGCAATACTTGGCCGTTGTTCCACCAGGCGCACCAAGGCTCAAAATTATAGTGGAGGAGAAATGGATGAGGTAGTGGAATGGATGGCACGCTCATCTCAGTTTCAGCCGGATGATCTGCTGTCATCTGCTGATACAGTATCCATAAGAAGCCAGGGGTCAGACTCAGAGCATTCCTCCTGCTCCACCATTCCTCTGCACCAAAGCCCATCATTTTCGTACGCACTTTGTACGCTTATGCGTACGTGTTCAAAGAGGTTGCGTACCTTTTTACCTGAACGTTCGTTATTAGTGAGCGAATGTTCGCTAAAAGCCATATAATTATGTATATTGTGTAAGCAAATTCAACAAATCTATTCGTCGAATATACGAATCTTAGGAAAAGTTCGGTGAATAAAATTTTGCATGATTCGCTCATCTCTAATGGTAAAGGACTTTAAGTTGTAAACATATAGGGTTACTCCAGGAAACAAAATGAAAAAAAAAGAAAATACTGAAAAAACACGTTATTATAAATAACATCAGAAAACAAGTAAAGTCTAGAAGTCTAGTGTAGTGCCCTGGAGCAGGGGTACTTTGAATTCTGGACATTTTCCCCTGTTTCCCCTATGCAAAATCTTTAACTCCTTACTTTATTTCACTTTAAAGGCTTAACTTTCACTGTTAAATACTGTTTAAGGCTACTTTCACACTAGCGTTTTTAAATTCCGGTATTGAGTTCCGTCATAGGGGCTCAATACCGGAAAAAACGCTTCAGTTTTGTCCCCATTCATTGTCAATGGGGACAAAACTGAACTGAAGACAACGGAATGCTCCTGAAAGCATTCCGTTCCGTCTTCAGACCGGAGAACAAACTGCAGCATGGTCCAGGCATCCGGTCCAGGCATCCGCACCAAGACGGATCCGGAATGACCCCCAATGCAAGTCAATGGGGACGGATCAGTTTGGTGTGGACACACCAGTAATCCGGATCTGTCCTCCATTGACTTGCAATGGGGGGTCATTCCGGATCCGGCTACAGAGATAGATACATACATACAGACAGACAGACATACATATATACATACACACATACATACTCACATACTCCAGGGACGCCGGCAGCATGTCTTCACGCGCCTCCTGCGCACAGCTATGACGTTTCCCCACTGCGCCCAGCAGAGGGCGCTGTGGGGAATCGTCATCACTGCGCGCAGGAGGCGCGTGAAGACGTTCTGCCAGCCTCCCTGGCTGGAGTATGTAAGTATGTATGTATGTGTGTGTATGTATGTATGTTTGTCTGTGTCTTGTTCCAATGTGTGTGTCAACATGTGTGGGGCCGGAGCGCTGCTCCGGCTCCACACATGTATCAGCGGCAGTACGGATCCGTCGGCACCCTTTAGGTGCCGGATCCGTGCTGCCGCTAGTGTGAAAGTAGCCTAACTGCAAATTATATGTATTTTGTGACATATATCCTGTTCATTTGCACTGTATTTGCAAGGCACTGTGGAAAGGGTTAATTGAATACTCAGAGACTTTTGCAAATAATGAAAAGCTGGTAATTTTCCACAGTTACCATAAGAGTTGAGGAAGAGTATGTTTTGGAGACTTGTTTACCACCAAAGCCAGACAGACTGAGCCTTTTGAATGTCAGGTGCTGCTATTTTATTATGTCTGAAGACTTGTTTTTGTCTGGAAAAATTGCTGTGTCATTGAGTATTTTTTAAAGTCTAATGCAAGTCTACAAGAGACCAGAATTGTAACATTGTATTTGTTTGGACTGAGTTTCTCCACTCCACTCCTTCCACTAGAAGGTTCTAGTTTAGCTAGAAACTGTATATCAGGAGAGCAGTCAGAGCCCCTAATGTCCTGCAGTTAGGGACCAGAGCTTAGAAGAGGAGACTCTGCCAGACTATTAGAGTATTCATAAGAAGACGCTAATACGGGGTTATTCTGCCACACAGCCTGGGCCATGAGCCTGAGCCTTTAGCTGGGGGTACCAGCCTTTTGAGAGAGAGGTCCAGCTATCTCAGGCCTTTACTCAGCATCAAACCCTTTCATCTGCCAGGGAGGAGACTGGAGAAGCCAGCTCAGTGTCTTGCCTGTATTATTTTGCACCAGAATTCCTCCAGTAAAGAAGCACCCTGGTTACTGCAGACCCTGACTCTGGACTTATTTCTCATTGGGGCGCGCCACGCCTTACCATCCCTACTGGAGACCAGTAATATGTGCTGACACCTCAATAGTGTCCGGGGGACCCAGCGTAGCATAGGGGCCACTTCAAACCCAGCCACTGCACTAGTGTCAATAAAAAGAATGTTATGGGAAAAAATGAAAATCCATAAAGGCAAAAGAAACTACCACATAGTTAGTAGTATTGTAAAATGATTGATAGTTCATAGAAGTAGTCAGCAAGGGCTGATACTGAGGACATGGGAAAACATAAGAAGTGGCGTAACTTGAAATGACTGGACCCCACAACAAGTTTATGAGCGCCTGCCCCCCACCCCCCTCACCCCTCCTGTGCAACCCTCACTCCTGTACCTATTCAAGATCTCTCTCAGACAAGGCATAGCAGACGTTCTATCCATTTCCTACAGTGTCACTGTACATAATGTCATTGTATAATACTGTTGAGGGGGCCCTGATAATTAAGGGGGTTGTCTCACTTCAGTAAGTTGCATTTATTATGTAGAGGAAGTTAATACAAGCCACTTACAAATGTATTGTTATTATCCCTATTGCTTCCTTTGCTGGCTGTATTCATTTTTCCATCACATTATACACTGCTCGTTTCTGTGGTTACAGACCACCCTGCAATCGATCAGTGGTGGTCGTGCTTGCACACTATAGGACTGCTGCGAAACCTGACCCACCTGCACAAACTTAAAGAGGACCTTTCACCACTCCTGACATGCCTGTTTTAATAGCTTCATGCATTCCCCATGTAATAACAATTCTGGAACATCTATTCTTATGTCTGTATGTTGTGCCATGAAGTTATGAATGAATTGCTATTTGTCTTCAGTAAGGGAACAGAGGGGAGGTAACAAGTTTGGGGTGTGTATCTGCACAGTCTGAACATGACAGCACTGATTGGCTAAAGTCAGTCTGTGTAGGTACATACCCCCAACTGGTCACCTCCCCTCTGTTCCTTTACTGAAGACAAATAGCAATTCATTCATAACTTCTAGTGCAAATAATAAAGGAATGGCACAACATACAGACATAAGAATAGATGTTCCAGAATTGTTATTACATGGGGAATGCATGAAGCTATTAAAACTGGCATGTCAGGAGTGGTGAAAGGTCCTCTTTAATTAACATCTCCCCCCTCCATTCTGCTACCGCACTCAGACCAGAGTAACGACATTACCATATTGTTGGGTGGTGATCGGCCACAGCTTTATTTTTATCTTGAATGACATATCAAACCCGAGCTTTAAACTGCTCGCCATTGAACTTCGGGTGCGGTATGCCGACCGCTGGACTCCCAGCGGGCAAGTCCGCCATTTCTATTCACCCCTGAAGTGTAACTTGTCTTCATACCGCCAACTGTGACTTAGGATACAGAAAAACTGATCAACCTTAAAGAAGAAAACATGTATCAGAACCATAAGGATGAGGAAAACATAACGACCCATGAGGAAAACATAAAGACCCAAATTGACACAATGGAAATTCCCAAGGGTGGGTGGGCGGGAACCACCGCTGGCCGGCCAAGAGACCCTAAGCCAGGTGGGAGGGTATTTTATAAGACAGGGGAGGGCCCCCTGATGTCTGAAATAGGAAGTAGGCGGAGGGCAGCTTTATTAACCCCTCACATGCCGGGTACACCCAGGGCCACTAACCTCATAACCTCAGCTTCAGATAGCCCTGCGTGCGCAGCTTCCGTTGCCACGCCAATTCGCAAGGAATGGGTACCATAAGCTTTTGGGTCAACTCCCGTATCTTGCAGGCACTTCTTATAGAGGGAGGTAAATTCAAATTTAGTGAGAGGGGAACAATCCTGATGCACTAAGAAATGGCTGCTAGCAGGGCTTAACCGAGATTAATCATTCACTAAGCTCACTGGGCATGCCAGACCCTGTACTCGACTGAGGTGGATCTATGCTCCGCTACCGAACTGGTCCGTCTTAGATCGGCGTATGCGGAGTCTAACTGAACCATTACTCAAGACTACATCGGATGCTAAAAGGCCACCCGTCTTGTGACGGGATGGGGGCAATAGCTCTCCGATCCGGAGAGCGCCAAAAAAGGCTAAGCTAAAGCTGGTAGCTAATAGGCACGTCTCAAATGGGGAATTACAAATATGTCGGCATTTGGTTATCAAATTGCAAAGAAGCGAGTAAGAAACCGCACGCCTGCATTCCTTCCGAACTAGTTCCTTACGCCAACCCTTCAAGGCTTGCGATATAACAAAACATTTGGTGACGTCATTGTAGCTGAGCATGCGCAAATGGAAGGCGACGCCCGAAAATCGACGCTGCGTAACTGCTGCTGAAACCCCTTGCTTGCGTAGCTGTAATAAATAATCAATCACTACTTTCAAACGAACTTCTGTCCCACTAATGTCTCTGTCACCTGCCATTGCTAGGAATTTACTCTACGCCTTACTGTGAGCCCTCCACGTTGCTGGCGTAACCGAAGAAGAGATCAACAACATCAACTGTTGTCCACCAGCTGCCACAGGTGTTTGGGGCAAAGGACGCCATCCGGGCTCGCTTCTGGTAGGAGGGATCGGAATTCCTGCCAACGAAACCGAGACAGAGCGTCAGCAGTAGCATTACAAGAGCCTGGAACGTGACATGCCCGGAAGTAAATATTGTACTCCAAACATCTAAGCACCAAATGTCTTAGAAGGCTAAGGACTGGCAAAGATGAAGATGACAACGTATTAATGCAATGAACCACGCTCAAATTGTCCATCCAAAAGCTAACGTGGCGGTTAGCCAACTTGTGACCCCAACTTTCAACAGCAACTACGATTGGGAATAATTCTAACAAAGTCAAGTTGCGGCAAAGACCCGATGATGACCAAGAATCAGGCCATGGTGACGCGCAACATTCAACGCCATAAATTGCACCGAAACCACACAAACCCGCAGCATCTGTGAACAATGAAAGGGCCGAGTTATTGCACTCCCAAGCTAAAAAACAGGTGTGACCGTTGTATTGTAACAGGAACTCTCCCCAAACAATCAAATCAGCTTTCAGTTGTCTCGTTATACGTTTATGATGTCGAGGGGAGGAAGCACCCCGTGTAGCCAAAGAGAGGCGATGTGAAAAAACCCTTCCCATAGGCATTATTCTGCAAGCGAATACCAGTAAACCGAGGAGGGACTGGACTTGAACAAGGCTAAGAATCCATCTATTAACTGTAAAAGTTTCTGTAGTTTTTCTTCCGGGAGGCAGAAAACCATAGCGACGGTATCAATCTCGATACCCAAAAAGAAAAGGCAAGTGACTGGCCTTTTTCTGGCAAAATGGGAACGCCGAAGCGCCTCATGAGATATAGAAAGGTGTTCAATAGAAATTGGCATCCCTCACCACCACCAGAATAAACAAATAGGAAATCGTCCAAGTAGTGGATAATGGCTTGGGAACCAGATTCGTACCAAACAACCCATTCCAAGAAGGAACTAAAAAGTTCAAAATAATGACACGATATTGAACAACCCATCGGAAGACAAGTATCATAGAAATACAATCCGTCTACGGAACACCCTAACCAATGATAACAATCAGGGTGAACCGGGAGTAGCCGAAAGGCTGATTCAATATCGGACTTCGCAAGGAGTGCGCCATGGCCAGACTCACGAACCAGGGAGACAGCCCTATCGAGGGATACGTAAGAGACCGAGTGGTGTATGAGCCTGAATTTGCCAGGTTCCTTTTTGGGTATAACGCCCAACGGGGAAACTCGCAGGTTCGGGAATAGCAGGTGAACAAAAGGGCCCTCTATCCTACCCATAGATACCTCCTTATAAATCTTATCCCGTAGGACGTCAGGGTAATCCCTGGCAGACTTGAGGTTATCGGAAAAAACGGGGTATCTACTAAGGAAGAAGGGAATGAAGAAACCAAACATGAAACCAAAACGTAACTGGGCCGCCGCCGATTTATTGGGGTACAGGTCTAACCAGGGGGTTATCGCGGCTATGGACACTGGCGTCTT
This sequence comes from Rhinella marina, assembly GCA_900303285.1. NCBI lineage: Eukaryota > Metazoa > Chordata > Amphibia > Anura > Bufonidae > Rhinella > Rhinella marina. Next base: position 132,503 of record ONZH01002636.1, on the reverse strand, counting down.
TTGGGTCACCGGGAGGTAAGGTAGGTTTTGAGGCTTTGCCTTGGGAATGAGGGCAGCGAGCAGCGATGTGGGGGTCTCCGCAAGTAGAACATTCATGTTTGTACTTGCACAGTCCTGCGAATCGGCAATGCCCTTCGTTGTAAAGCCAACATGCTCCTGGACGTCGCACGGCCACTGCTCCTTGAGGAGGCGTTGTCCCGGAACCAGTGGCCACTCTGGGAAAGGGGGGTCTCTGATTGACCATTAGACATAACCACACATCTGTAGCTTTAACTCCCCACCCAATATCCGGCTGTATAGTGAGGCGACGACGAAGTTCTTCGTCGTACCTCCACCATGCGGATTCTCCGTGCGATTTGTAAGCGCTATAAATAGTATCCATATAAACGAAAAGCTCATGGCAGCACTCGGGGTGACGTTGTCCCATCACACAACCTAATATTGCAAATGCCTAGAGCCAATTATTCATGGTCTTTGCGACCCGCGGTCGTCTCTCATATACTCTATCCACAGGTCGACGCTCTTTGTCCACTGTATGTTGGTCAACTGTGACAAGCGACCAAATATCTACATATTGGTTCGCCCATATTTTCTCCCGAACCTCCTCCTCCAGGTGAGAGCCCAATAGGCTAACTCCACAAAAGAATGAATCTTTATGAACGCTAGCTTGTACTGGAGGAGGTTTTTTTGCTGGAGGAGGAGGTTGGGGAATGACGGGATGCAATTGATTGAGTAGCACCCTAGGAGCGGATACAACATCGGGGTTACCTGATCCCGCCCCCCAAGCCCCTATGTATGCAAACTCACCGGAAGTTGATGTTACCGGAGGAACTGGAGGGGCCGTGGACGAAGGCACGCTTGGAACTGGAACTCGCTGACTGCGCTTGGAAACCAGGCTCGCTTCCCTGGGTGGATGAGAAGGCTCCCGCCCATGTCTTCTGGATCGATGATCTTGACCAGACTCACCAGATGTGCCCGACGTTACGTCCGAAGACGACGGTGAACGCCATTGCGAAGATCTGGAGCATCTGCTACTCCCGGAGACCCTGGAACGGTGACGGGACTGACGCTGACGTGAACGACGACTCCTCCTTCTGAATTCCTCAGAAGATGAAGATGGTGAACGCCGGCGACGTTTGCGTGAAGAGGTACCACCGGATTTTGCAGTGGCAGAAGGGATGGGCTGGGATGTGGCCGAGGCTGACACATTTAATGGAGCATGCGTTAATGCATCCACAAAAATCCCCAATTGAGGAGCAGCAGTGGAAGGTTGGGAAGGAGGGGGGTCATTATGGGGAAGCACTTCTGGGCTGGGGGGATTAATCACACTCTCCCCAGCAGAGGATGTACTAGCCTGTGCTCCCATGATGGCGGTGACCACTGACTCTCCGGTCACATGGGCAGCAGCAGGCGCAGGAAAGGGGGAGGAAGAAGGGGCAGGGCTTCACACCGATGCAGCGGTGGCCGTTCCTCCATTACCGGGGAGGCCACTACCGCTGCTGACTGCGCCCTGAGGTAGGCAGGTGAACTGTGCCCTAGGAGAGCGCCAGGAGAGCCCTGATCAAGGGATCCCCTGCGGATATCTTGGCCACCAGGTACATTCAGGACACTTACCCTAACTGCCGCTGGCCGGCCAAGAGACCCTGAGCCAGGTGGGAGGGTATTTTATAAGACAGGGGTGAACCCCTGATGTCTCAAATAGGAAGTGGGCGGAGGGCAGCTTTATTAACCCCTCACATACCGGGTACACCCAGGGCCACTCATTCCCCCTTTTAATCCTTGTGCCGGGGGGAGAGGGGGGAGATAGCCAACCCGTTACCCTTCCAAACCTCAGGGAGGGGTCACAGCAGTCCCAGACCCCCTTCCTTATCCCGTCAAGGGCTCTACAAAAAAAGCATCAGCCCTTCTGGTGGCCGGGACCATAGGAGCCCACATAGGCTAGTGCTTTTTCCTATATGGTGCAAGCACGACCACCACTGATGGATTGCAGGGTGGTCTGTAACCATGGAAATGTGCAGTGTATAATGTGATAGAAAAATGAATCCAGCCAGCAAAGGAAGCAATATGGAGAATCACAATACATTAGTAAGGGGCTTGTATTCACTTTCTCTACATGATAAATGCCACTTACTAAAGTGAGACAATCCCTTTAAATCTTTTAGTTCACATCCTGGGTGGGCCCCTTCTGAGTTTGGGCCCCAAAGCTTCCCCTGCTTCCCCTACAGCTACGCCCCTGAACATAAGCAAACTGAGCATGAACTCTGTATTTTACCCTGAAATATGATTGGAAAACATGAACAATGAAAAAATATATAAACTTTGTAATTATATATGCAATACATTGTTCACCTTCATCATTGCTGCCCTAGAATGGGAAATTTCAGGATCACATTTATTTTCATGTGACAAATGTAGAAAAAGACATGGGGAATGCATGGAGCCCACGCAGATTATGGCATCTCCCGGTAATGAGGCGCATCAATGTGACATCTGGCTGACCATGACATCCCCTCTTCTCCTGCCCATTACCCTGGCTCTATGCAGAAGTGTGTAACATGATGCAAACTTGACCTGGATTAATCACACAGATTCACACGCTAATTATTACTGTGAGAAGCAGCATATGGGCTGGGCTTAGATACACCAACAGTTCCCAGACCTAGAAACCCTGATCTGTTCCCATACACCAAGCTGGGCATGCAGTTTGGCTTTACTTCTTAGAGCTAAGGATTGCTGTATTCTCAGAGCCCACGATATGTCCAGGAAGATAGAACATGAGATCTGTTTGATTCCTACCATGACTTTAGTCAGGAGCAATTGTCAAAAATGTGGGTTTCAATTTTGCTTTTCACCAAAATATGTATGATGCTATGAAGCTACTTTCATTCAGGTGTAAGGCAAATTATTATTAAAGAGGACTAAACCCAGAATCTAAACACGAAAAAAGAACAACCATAAAAACCTAACATAATCGTCTATGTATCTTTGTAATTTGCTCTTGTTTCATCAGATACATCAGAAGATTATTCTCCCAGGTAGAAGCCATGTCTTCTACCCTCCCCCTTCTGATGCTAATGCATATGAGCCACGAAGTTTAGGAGGAAGGAACTGGGTTTAGTTTGGATACATTCTTTCTACATAATAAGAGTGGCCATTTTTTTGTAAGGAATCTCCTAGTTAGTAATAGTACAGAATAGATTTGGTAACAGTGCCAATAGTACCAACTGTAATTCGTTCATAGTACCAGCCAGTGGTGTGCCTAGGGTGTTTCGCACCCGGGGCGGGTCCTTTCTCTGGGACCAGGGGCGTAGCTAAAGGCTCATGGGCCCTGGTGCAAGAGTTCAGCTTGGCCCCCCCCCTTCCCTCAGCGCTGGTGCAAATAGCTTTTCTGCTGGCCAAGTCATAAATTAACCCCCCCCATGCCAAATTCTCACCCTAACCCTTTCCCTCCTAACATTACATATATCACTACAGAACATACAGGGTAAGGCTACATTCACACAACAGTTGCTTTTGCGGCCTCCGATCCGCATATTTTGCGGCTCAGATGCGGACCCATTCACTTCAATGGGTCAGCAAAAAATGCGGACAGCACACTGTGTGTTATCCGCATCCGTATGTCCATTCCGTAGCCCCGCAAAAAAAATAGAACATGTCCTATTTTTGTCCGTTTTGCTGACAAAGATAGGCATTGTTACAGTGGATCCGCAAAAAAAAAAACGGATGCCATACGGAACATCATCCGTTTTTTTTGCGGATCCGCAATTTGCAGACTGCAAAACACAACGTTCGTGTGAATGTAGCCTAATACAGCACCCCATACCTCTTACATCCAGTGACGTCTCCTCTGATGTAGACGTTCTCTTTCCTCATCTTCTCCTTTCAGACCAGACGCCATTTTTCAGCCATTTCTCATCTCTGCAGTTTGACAGGAAAAAAATCTTAGTTTACTACTTTTCCATCATCCTCCCATCATCTGGACAAATCTTCCTACCACCCCCAGTACTGTGCCACTAGTACCACACAAATAGTTCCTCCTTCAATAATTATTGGCACACAGTGTCCTAAAATAACTGCGCCCAGCAAATAGTGTCCCTGACAGTAATAGTGTAAACATAACGTCCACCAGAAATAACTGTGCTATGCTGATACTGTGCCAGGGTGCCCCCAAAGTAATAGTGCTCCCCAAAGTCCCAACTAATAATTCTCTGCCAGAGTGCACTTGTTAGTAATAGTGCCCCCAACAGTACTAATGTCCCCACTGTGCCCCAGAAGTAATAATGCTTCCATAGTGCCCATACTAGTAATCATGTTCCCCAGAGAACCCCAGTAGTAATAATTCTCCTTATAATATGACAGTACAAAAATGCCCCTTTATGTGTGCCAGTGCACAAAAAAACCTTTTAATGCCCCCAGTTGAGCTAATGTCCCCATAGTGCCCCTATAATGTGTCAGTAAAAAAAAAAACCTAAATAGTGCCCCAGTAGATGCCCCCAGTATCCCCCATAAGTTGCAAGTATAAAATACCCCTTCTTAGTGCCCCCCCGTAGATGCCCCCATAGTACCCGCCATAATGTGTCCCAGTATAAAATGCCCCTATACAGAGACCCCCATATAAAATACCCCTTCTTTGTGGCCTCAGTAATGTGCCAGTAAGAAGAGCCCCCATAGTGCCCCCCAATAATGTGCCAGTAAGAAGAGCCCCCCAAAATTCCCCCCAATAACGTGCCAGTAAAAAGTGTCCCACCTCCATAGATGCCCCCCAAATCATGTGCCAGTAAGAAATGCCCCCATATGCCAGTAAGAAATGCCCCCATGTGCCAATAAGAAATGCCCCCAGTTCCCCCATGTGCCAGTGAGAAAATGCCCCCAGTGTTCCCATGTGCCAGTAAAAAAAATGCCCCCAGTGCTCCCATGTGCCAGGAAAAAAATTCCCCCAGTGCCCCCATGTGCCAGTAAAAATAATGCCCCTAGTGCCCCCATGTGCCAGTAAGAGAAATGCCCCAGTGCCCCTATGTGCCAATAAGGAAATGCCCCCAGTGCCAGTAAAAAAATTCCCCAGTGCCCCCATGTGCCAGTAAAAAAGGCCCCCAGTTCCCCCATGTGCCATTAAGAAATGCCCTTAGTGCCCCCATGTGCCAGTAAAAAAAATGCCCCCAGTGCCTCCATGTGCCAGTAAAAAAAATGCCCCCAGTGCCCCCATGTGCCAGTAAGAGAAGTGCCCCCATGTGCCATTAAGAAGAGCTCTGGTCCGTAATTGCATCATACAAAAAAAATAAACACTTATACTTACCTCCATCAGCGATGCAATGCAGGCCTCTTCCGGCCTGTGTCCCGTGCTGTATGGCTCATCGCCGCCTGCAGCTTATCAGATGAATGGGGAAGGGAGACGCCTCTCCCTCCCCTGCCCCGCAGCACAGGCATCTGTATCGCTGTCCTGAGGACGGCGATACAAATGACTATGGGAGATGAGCGCTTTCCACAATGGAAGCACTCATCTCCCTCTGCCCCGCCGCCGCCCCCCAACTGCGACCAGGGCCGCACCGCACCGCGACTAATTTGGTGGTGCGGCCCTGCACGTGGCAAGGGGGGGCCCTCTGTGCCCCCCTGGCTTAGGGTCCCAGTCGCAACTGCGACCGCTGCGACCCCTATAGCTACGCCACTGTCTGGGACCCCCCCCCCCCCATTACATTAAAAAAATTTTACCCGCTCACAGTAGTATTGCCCTCATTGTACAACCTTCACAGTAATTTTGTTCAGATGTGTGCCCCCTCACAGTAGTTATGCCCTCTTTGTGCCCCCTTCACAGTAATAATCCCTGTTGTGCCCCCTTTATAGTAATAATGCCCACTGTGCCCCCTTCATCAGTACTAATGTCCATTGTGCCCCCTTCACAGTAATAATGCCCACTGTGCCCCCTTCACAGTAATAATGCCCACTGTGCCACCTTCACAGTAATAATGCTGTCTGTGCCCCCTTCATAGTAATAATGCCATCTGTGCCCCCTTCATTGTAGTAATGTCCTCTGGCTCTGTGCCCCTCGATAGTACAAAATGTCCACTGTGCCCCCTTTCTTTGTAGTAATGCCCTCTGTGCCATCTTCATTTTAGTAATGCCCTCTGTGCATCCTTCATTGTAGTAATGCCCTCTAGCTCTGTGCCCCCTCCATAGTACAAAATGCCCACTGTGCCCCTTCTTTGTAGTAATGCCCTCTGTGCCCCCTTCATTGTAGTAATGGTCTCTGTGCCCCCTTCATTGTAGTAATGCCCTCTGTGCACTCTTCATTGTATTAATGCCCTCTGGCTCTGTGCCCCCTCCATAGTACAAAATGCCCACTATGACCCCTTCTTTGTAGTAATGCCCTCTGTGGCCCCTTCATTGTAGTAATGCCCTCTGTGCACCCTTCATTGTAGTAATGCCCTCTGGCTCTGTGCCCCCTCCATAATACAAAATGCCCATTGTGCCTCCTTCACATAAGTAATGCCCTCTGTGCCCCATCTGTATTTAAAAAAAAAAAACACAGTACCTACTCACCTTGTCCCGTTCCTGAAGTCCTTTCTGCAGACACCGATCGCTCTGCAGCAATGTATGGGCGGCGCTTATGCAGATTTTTGGGCTGCAGGCTCCGCATACACATTCCGGCAGCACGATCTCTGCCTGCAAGCTGAATGGTGGAGCAGGTAGAAGTCTCTCTGCTTCACCATTCAGAGCACCGCAGGCCTGAGGGAGGGGAGGAGCGCAGGAGCACAGGAGCACAGGAGCACAGGAGCTGAGCGGTGAGTGGTGAGTGACAGGTCCCAGCTCCCTGCACTCCAGCAATGAGCGCTTCCATCTGTATTGATGGAAGCGCTCATTGTTTCTGGCACCCCCGAGAGCTGGCACCTGGGGCGGACTACCCTCCCCTGCCCCCTTAGTACGCCAGTGGTACCAGCCAAAGTACATACAGCTGAATAGCCAATCTGCCCAATTACGCAGTGATAATTCCCCCCTTCACAATTGTGCAGGTTTGCCTTTTGCCAGCTTTGGAAAGCTGGGGAGCATGTAGAGTAAGCTGGAGATCAAACTATATATGTAGTATATATAGTGCTCTGGAGCAAAGTGTTTGTATATTGTAATATAACCTGTTTATTTGCACTGTTATTACACCGTATTTGCACTGTGCTGTGGAAAGGGTTAATGCACAGCCAGCTAATGCTGAGAGATTTTGGGACTTTCTATCTATGCACTCAGAAGTTAGAAATCTTCCACAGTAACTATAAGGGACTATACAAAGTTTTGGAGGGAAAAACAGACACACTGACCTTTTGTCTTATTTAGCTCTGTAGTTTACATCTGAATTCTTGGTTATGTCTTGAAAAACTGCCCAGTCATTCCCATAGACTTGTTTAGAAACTCTATACAAGTCTATGACAGGCTGAAATTGCAACAGTGTTTCAGTTTAGGTTGTACTTCTCCATTCCACTCCTCCCGCTAGAAGATTCTAGTTCAGTTGGAAACTGTATATAATAAGAACAGTTACAGCCCCTAAAGACTCTGCCAGTCTGCAGATAGGTACCAGTGTTTAGTAAACAAGACTCTGCCAGACTGCATGAGTGACCAGAAGAAGACGCTGAGATGGGGATACTCTGCCACAGACCCTGGGCTGCCAGCCCTTTGGCTAGAGTATCAGCCTTCTGAGTGATAGAGAGGGACAGTTAGCTCAGGCCTCCGCACCAAACCCTCTTCTGCCAGGGAGGAGACTAAAGAAGCACATTGATTTACTGCAGGCCCTGACTCTCTGGACTTATTTCCCATTGCGGTGCATCATGCCTTGCAATCTCTTCAGGAGAGCAACAACATGTGGTCACACCTCAACAGTGTCCAACGGACCATAGCTTTGGGGCCACCTCAAACCAGGTCACACATGGTTGACCTGATATTATGTTTATGGATATTGGGGGTCATTTACAAACAGATATACGCCACCTTTTAGCATATATCTATTGAGAGTAATTGCACACCTTTGGTCACATTGGGCAGGTTGCTAGAACCTAAAGAAAGAGACTCAGGGAAGACCATCATTACAGCCACCTCCTATATACAACCTTTGGGAAAAACCTACTCTTTATAGTATCTGAGAACTGTGCCTGCTGCTTGCATTTATACTGTAACCCCCATCATCTCCTCAGTAAAGTAGGAATCTAGTTATTCCAACTAAAAATACCTGGCCATTGCCTTCACCATATGCCAGCCCTCTCCTGCCTTGCACTCCACTACAATACATGATTTTTTGGAATCTCCCTGATGTCACTCCTTAAAACTAGTCAACCTTATTTTGCATTAATTACATTCAGCAATTACATCCAAGGGACAACTGTCCAACTTGCCTTGTATGTGCTTGTCTATGGTTACCCTACGTTTTTGACTGTCTAAGCCATTTCTCAGGTATGAGACATACAGCCATATTTAGCCTATACCTCATCCGAGGAATATCACAGGTTAAAGAGGCGTGAAGACTTGTTCTCCAGAGGCGGATAAATCTTCCAGAGCAGTATAATCATACTAATAAGTTTGTTAAGGCCATAGTCATCACTTTTCATTGGAACCAGGAACGTGGCTATGGGATGCGCAGAATGAGGATGCTATAAACTTGACATACAAGATGTCAGCTTGAATCAAGGCTCTCACCTCAGAAGGTTCTTTCCTGTGCTGTGGGGCGTGCTTCCCATTCTTGCTGCTCAGCTGTTCCCCTATTTAGTTCTGCATAAATGCCCAATCACTGGGCCCAGAGGGCCTTTGCCTGTAGCTGTGTGGTTTAAGCCTTCAGGCAGATGTCTTGGTGGATTGCACATCTCATAGCAAGCGCCCCGAACAACATTGGATTTTCCACTGCTGCAAAGCCATTATGAGAGAGCAATTCTCTGTGAGAGTCTTTCAGTGCTCAGTCATTACGAGTAATGGGCAGTGAAGCAGGGAGAAAAAGCAAGAAAAACTCACTTTGATGCCCAGAGAACACAACACCCAATGCCTGATACTCCCACTGCTAATCAACAGATCCAGTAATGAAATGCTGTATACCTTCAATTGTAAACTAATATTGCATAGGAGATCCCAATGATAATTATTATTATTAGTTATTGTCATCATTATGATTATATTCTATGGACATTATTAACACTTATTCTGTAATTTACATTATTAGAAAAAAATCCTTGATTACATTATAGTTCTCTGTTTGCATTGAGCTGAGAATATACATTGGAAGTACCCCATGACATATAACTCCAATGTATACCTCCGCAGTATGTCACTGTAAGGTCATACAGTTGCATATGTTGACCATTGGCACAGTATACTTTTTTTTCTGGCCGATGGCATAAAAATGTATGCGGGCACATTGTGTGTGTGTCTTTTTGATCACTTTTTTTAAAATTTATTGTGGGATGTAAAGCAACCAAAAACAGCTAATTGGCCATTTTTTTCTGTTTCACTGTTTGTCGTATGGGGAAAAAACTAATTATATTTTAATAGTAAGGGCGTTTTGGCACATGGTGATACCCATGATGTGTATTTTTTATTGTTTACTTTTTTTACATTTGTTTATTTTTTTATTTTTCAAAACTTTTCCCATAGGGAACTACAGCAAGCAATCATTCGATTGCTTAACTCATACACTCCAATGCATTAGCTACCGGCAGGGGCTCCATTGGAACTAATGTGCGGCAGTTTCAGTTCATTCTGGAGGAAATGTGTGCGATTCCAGGTTTTAACACCACCAGATGCTGTTTCCATGCCTCACCATGGCATCTGAAGGGTTAAAAGTCCACGATCGATGTTACCACCAGTCGCAGACTTTAGCTGCAGGTGTCTTCTGCATGAAACTGCAGGCAACCGGAGGCTATGGCGCCCACTGCGCACAGGAGTGGGCAACATGCTTAGAGTCCCTGCCATCACCATACAGTGATGTTCAGAAAGGGGTTAACCATTCCACTGAACTCCACCATGGATATTAACATTAACCTTCTCATTGCCCTATATCACCAAGGATACTGGAGTTAAACCCTCAGAGCTCTAGACCACCAGTTTTACTGCCATTAACCCCTTAACATCCCTAGATTACTAGGTATGCTGAAATTAACTTCTTTAGACAACTAGTTTTACTGGCATTAACCACTTCACTGCCCTGGACTACCAGGTAGTCTGACTGAAATCCTTCCTTGCCCTAGATCTCCAGGTATACTGACCCTAAACCATTTGCTACAGTAGATCAGCAGGGGTCCTTACATTAATCCTTCACTGCCTTAGACCACCAGGTATGCTGACAACCATTTCTTTCCCCAAGATCACCATGTGTACTGACAGTAAACAGCTTACTATACTAGATCAGCGATCCTTACATTTATCCATCATTGCCCTAGACTACCAGTTATACTGACATTAACCCTTTCACTGCCCTAGACCACCAGATACGATTACACTAATCCATTCACTGCTCTAGTACAAAACAATCACAGAATAACCTTCATTGCACTAGACCTGAATGCTGTTCAAAGAGGACCTTTCACCACTCCTGACATGCCTGTTTTAATCGCTTCATGCATTCCCCATGTAATAACAATTCTGGAGCATCTATTCTTATGTCTGTATGTTGTGCCATTCCTTTATTATTTGCACTACAAGTAATTAATGAATTGCTATTTGTCTTCAGTAAGGGAACAGAGGGGAGGTAACAAGTTGGGGGGGTGTACCTGCACAGTCTGAACATGACAGCACTGATTGGCTAGAGTGAGTCTGTGCAGGTACACACCCCCAACTGGTCACCTCCCCTCTGTTCCTTTACTGAAGGCTAATAGCAATTCATTCATAACTTCTAGTGCAAATAATAAAGGAATGGCACAACATGGAGCCATAAGAATAGATGTTCCAGAATTGTTAGTACGTGGGGAATGCATGAAGCTATTAAAACAGGCATGTCAGGAGTGGTGAAAGGTCCTCTTTAATACAAGTTTCCTGGATACTATGTGGTCTTGCATTATACCGTATTATTGGGGCCAGTCATTTATTTGTTGCACTTTGTACACAAAGGCTTAGAGGGAACATTGTCAGGGATGCAGATGAAAGTTGCATCAAGTTGTATAGACCAAGCTCAACTTTCAACCCAATAAGCCTTTAACTACATCCCAGCCTATATCTACATTTGTCACATGTGCTGGGAGCTTTCCCAATGCGTCCTCCAAATGTGTTCACTGAACACAATGTGAACACAGTCTAACATATTCCATCCAAGTTTCATCCTTTGTTTCAACATCAGAGTTTTATAGTGTCTTTTTTGTATAATTTGGCCAGTATAGGTCTGGGTGCTTTTTATCTTTTTATGCTTTTCAATGCAGAGGGATCCCACTAACAAAGATTAGTCTCCAAACTTAGGCTCCGAAGTTGTTGCAAAAAGACAAGGACGGATGGTGGGAACTGTACCTTTTAATCGTCGCACTGGTAAATTGCAGATCTTATGGCATGTATATGAGCAGAACTGTATAACCCTTTCTAGTGTCTGAAACTGTTACTATCCATGGGGCAGACCCATAGAAGCCTAGCTAGATGGAAGTGTGTTGTTTAGGGTTATCCTGGTCTACAACCCATCATGTGCATAGTCCTATGCATTGGAATTGATTGGTTTCATAAATTAGAATAGAGCCATAAGGAGTCCATGTGGCTCCCTAAAATGGTGTCCAGTGGAACATGGCATGATTTTTTCACTCATATTCATGTGACACAGTAGGGCCCCAGAGAAGTCTGTAATTGACGCTTTATGTGCTTTATGATCAAGATATACTTTTTAGGGTTTATGTTCTCAACCTGTGAGGGAATTAAGGGACATTGTTTTGGGGGAGAAAAGTTTGGTAATATGCCGTCTAATGGCACAATATTTTTTCTTCTGCTTTCCATACCAGGGTGAATTGGGAACTTAAAGTGTCCCTGGAAACCTACAATTGGCTCCATGTTGCAGGTGGGACCAAATTCACAGAAGGTGGGGTACACAAAATTCTGCCCCTGCCAAACCAAATACCACAGTCCAGCACAAAATAACACTGCCCTCACTGCAGTATTCAAGTGTATCACTCTCCTGAGGACGGTGATACAGTTGAATTCAGGAGGGCATCTGCGGCCACTGGCTAGGTGCATAAGAACCTGATGCTCCTACATTAATTAATGCTGAGGGCATCAGATCATTATGTATTGACTGGTGGCAGTGAGAATGGCTCATGTGGCTCCCTTGGCATTGACCCACTAGAATATTTCCCTGTACTGTCTGTGTCCAGCCTGCCCCTGATTCCATATAATCCATGGAATGAAAATTCAGTTGGACTCCATAGTCATATAGCACTGTGTTATAGCTCTGTGAAACTTGTATAGAGCTGCAATTATTGAAGACCAAAAGGAGATAAAGTTCTCAAGTTCTGATGAATCAGTTTTCCTGTTAGTCTTCAGTTTCAGTCACAGTGAGTCTCCTCCTTCAGAATTACTTTGACAGTATCAAGGATCAAATAGAAGGTTGCGGGAGCAGTGAGCCAACCTTACATGATTGTCTTTTTCAGTGTTTGCATATAATCATGTGGCCAGAAAGCTGGATGACGTCAGTATCTAAAAAAATTGTATAATTCAGAATTGTCACTTTTGAGCATCATTTACCGAGAATTCACTTCATTTTATAGAAAGTGTAACATTTAGAAGCAATTCCCATGCCAAAATAAAAATGAATGAAGTGAACTTCAAATTATTTAATGGACTTTAAACTGGTGTCTCATGTTCCCCTGAATATCAGAAAGGTTGATACTGAGAAACTAAAGGCACAGTGTCCTCGTCTTTTCCACTTTGAGGGTCATCTATGAGTCCTCTGCAGATATGAGGGTTTTTTAGCAGAGGGAAAAATTGGCTCTCTCTGACAGTAGATGACCTAATTTCTGCTCAGCGACATTTATGAAACTGACTTGATGCAGAGACATCTGCTGGGACATACATCTTGATTAGTATTTCTCAGGATAATAGACGGAGGTCGCAGTCAGGGTGCTCCAAACTGACACAAGGTTATTACAGTAGGTAAGTTATATAATACAATACCTGAAATGCAGTAATAATTGATAACCCAAAGAATTAATATAGCAGAATATAATACATAAAATATGGAGCAATGTCATAATACAATATAGTATAGCACAAAATGAAATGAAATTGTATAATATAACATAATATGGTACAAGATAATATAGCGTAGTATAATACATATAATATGGTGCAATCTCATAATATAATATAGCACAAAAGTGAAATGATATTGTATAATAAAATATGGTACAAGATAATATAGCGTAGTATAATATAATATAATTATTCAATAAAAACTAGTATAATATAATATGTGTGGAAATGTCCTTCTAATAGCCAATATACTGTCAACCTCTCTCTCAATAAGAAGAAGTTGAATGTGAGCACCACTAACTGATCGCTTCAGTGCACCTTCTAGAGGACGACAGAGTTGAGGGAGTATGGAGCCGGTTGGTACTTTAAGAGCACCTTTAAGCAGTATCAGTCCTATTAAACAGGCATATTGCCTGGTAGAGATGATCCTGCTTATTAGGCCTCTTTCACACAACAGCATTTTTTGCGGTCTCCGATGTGAAAAATGCAGACCCATTCATTTCTATGGGTCCGCAAAAAATACTGAAAGCATACTGTATGCTGTCTGCATCCGTATGTCCGTTCCGTAGCCCGCAAAAAAAAAATAGAACATGTCCTATTCTTGTCCGTTTTGCAGACAAGGATAGGCATTGTTACAATGGATCCAGAAAAAAACGGATGCCATACGGACGACATCCGTTTTTTTTGCTGATCTGCAATTTGCGAACCGCAAAACACAACGTTTGTGTGAAACTAGCCTTAAAATAATACCTGTCTTGTGAAAATCGGTTGTGGCATTCCTGAGAAAAAAAGGCTTTTATTCCTTATGCAAATGAGAGCTTCAGTGCACAAAGGGGCATGGCCAGCACTGAAAAGCTGAGGAGCTATGTGCACTGAGGCTTCACTATGCTCCACCCCTCAGTACACTGAAGCCCTCAATCATGTAAAGAATTTTTTTAAAAATCCTCTGGATCACAGCAACCAGTTTGCACAAGACAGGTATAATTTTGATCAGCAGGCTCACCCACGATACCATGCAGAATGTTTTTGTTTAATAGGATTAGTCCCGCTGAGAGGTGTTTTTAAGAACACAATGTTTTTTGGGAGGGGGGTCACTGGGGTCATTACTGGCTAAGTAACACAAGATGGCACTGTTATGGGGACACTGTCTATCACTGCTATCGTAGGTAGCAATATGAAGGGCAATGTGTTTAGCAGTGGCTAGGGTAAACTGGGGCTGGTAGTATTACTGGGGACACTGTTGATGGCACTGTTATGGGGACAATCTAGGTAGTATTGGTTGACATTGTTATGGGGACACTGAGAATAGCACTGTTTGCACTGGCGAATACTGTGGATGGTACTCTCCAGGGGACAATGGAGATAGCACTGAGGATGGCATTGTTATGGGGACATTGATTGAAGATAACTGTTATGGAACCCTGTGAATTAAGCTGCTATGTAATCCAATGTTATGGGGGCACTGCGGATGTATGAGAATGAGGGAACCCTGCATAGCTACTGCAGCAGATGGGGCACAGTATTGTACAATATAGGCCCCAGCTACTGCAGAACCGTTTTAATCACTAAGCCACATATGAATAACCCAGTAACATTAGGTGGGGAGAGGAGTTTAATGAGGAGCTCGGGAGGAAGAAGGGGGATGTGCAATGAGCTAATTAACAGATTCACATGAATACATTGTACCAAGCATTAAGGAAGCTCAAAACTTTCCAGACGCTGAATAAATTGTCTATTTTGGAAAGTGACTCGCCACACGGAACCATGCTAGTGGTTAAAAATCTCAAATGTTTTGATAATTTGCTTTTCAGGCGAGAAATAAGGAGGCAATGAATGAACAGCAGACAAAACAAAATCATTTCAATTCAGGAACAGAACTGAAATTCAATTTATGTGTGTATTATTTGTTATTTTTTTTCCACAAATTCATTTTTTTATTCATTAATGCAGCGTTTTTATTAGTTTGTTATTTTATTTACTGATGTATTATTATTCTTTCTGTTATCTATTTAAATCACAGAAAAAGAATATTAGTGCACAAAAATAGATGCAAACAATATATACTGTATATCTATTTATCATTTTATTATTTTGAAATTTTATTTGTAGACATTGATATTTTTGAATTATTTTATATCTTTATTTTTATCATGTAATTCATCCATTAATTCATTTGTATTGCATTTAAATATTTTCCTCCATTAATTATTGTATCAGTAAGGGATGGTTTTCTATTCTCATAGCATATAGGAAATTTGAGGTATCTCTAAGACAACACCCGCCTCTCCTTTAAGATGTATACAGTAAGTGGGCCTCTCGGAACAGGCTTTTCAGTGGGAAGCTGGCACCTGGGGACTATGACATGGTCACCCACACAGCAGGGGGGGTGGGGGGAGCACTTTCTTTAGCTGATGACATATGGCTGTTTGTTTTGCATAAGAGGCAAATCAACACAGGAGTGAATTCATCGCTGATGTGAACCAGTTCCCACTTTCATTAGCGGCAGATTAGAAGAAATCTGGTTATTAATTGTTACGTCCTCTTTATCAGGTTCTCCCACAGCTTGTTTGTTTGTTTTTGGAGGTGGAGGGGGATCATTTCTTTTTTTTCTTTGTTATTTTAGAAGGTGTTGGAGCTTTTTTTTTTTTTTTTGTAGTTCATTATGTTCTGTTCTTTTTTTTTTTCTTTAGTGTTTTTTTGAAGTTTGTTTTTACTTTTGATTCTGAACACATGTTGGTAACCATGTATGACCATCTCTAGTCCAGAACCCATTTTGAAGCTGGGTTCATTCATGATCTGGGTTACTGAACAATTCAAAACTACTGGAAGTTTAAGGCCTCTTTCACACGGGCGTCAGAGATTCAGTCCGGATGTGTTCT
The DNA here is from genome assembly GCA_900303285.1 of Rhinella marina. Taxonomy (NCBI): domain Eukaryota; kingdom Metazoa; phylum Chordata; class Amphibia; order Anura; family Bufonidae; genus Rhinella; species Rhinella marina. The sequence goes on along the minus strand of ONZH01002636.1, from coordinate 116,448 downwards.
GGAAAATCCGCACGCATCCGCACCAATCCGCACGCAATCGCAGTCAAGACTGCGATTGCGTACGTTCGTTCAGTTTTTTTCAGTGCGGGTGCGAAGCGTTTTAATGCGTTTTTCACACGCGTGATAAAAAACTGAATGTTTACAAACAACATCTCTTAGCAACCATCAGTGAATCACGTTATTCACGCAGCCCCATTCACTTCAATGGGGCCATGGCTGCGTGAAAAACGCTGAATATAGAACATGATGCGTGAAAAAATTCGCCCATGTGAAAAGCCCCATTGAAATGAATGGGTCAGGATTCAGTGTGGGTGCAATGCGTTCGCATCACGCATTGCACCCGCGCGGAAATCTCGCCCGTGTGAAAGGGGCCTAAAGGGAATGTGTCACCTATAATTTTTTTTTTTGGTCAATTAAAACCAGATAGTTTTTATTTTCTGATTAGATTAGATTTTTTGATTCTTCTATTTCTCAAACATGATTATGGGGACAGACATCTTGCCTGGGTCATTGTTGACAGCAGCTACCATGAGCCAGGGACACAATGGACAGGAGGGGACCTTATTGACTTCTATGGGAGAGTTTTGTACCTATGCTCTGTGATCTGTGCAGAGGTCAAGAGGGAGGAGATAAGCTGTGATATAATATCGGTTCTGCGGAATACATCAACGCTATATAAGTGAGTAAAACAAATAGATATCACCCAAAGATATACTGAGAGGGAACGTAAATTGTGAGCCCCTTTGGGGAAGGTGTGACTCTACTGTTTGTAAAGCGCTGCAGAATATAGCAGCGCTATATAAGTGCATAAAATAATAACACGATTACTAATGGTGAATCCTGTGTTATTTATATATACAGGTTATTGAAATCCTGCCTGTCATAATAAGATGACTGCCTGTACAGGCTAAGACCTGGCACTTAATATTAGGCTACTTTCACACTTGCGTTTTTTCTGGATCCGGCAGGGCTCAGCAAAAACGCTTCCGTTACCGATAATACAACCATCTGCATCCGTTATGAACAGATCCGGTTGTATTATCTTTAACATACCCAAACTGATCCGTCATGAACACCATTGAAAGTCAATGGGGGGCGGATCTTGCTCCGCATCCCAGGACGGAAAGCAAACTTTGGAGCACTCCGTTCTGTTCAGTTATGTTTTGTCCCCAATTGACAATGAATGGGAACAAAACAGAAGCGATTTTTCCTGTATTGAGACCCTATGACGGATCTCAATACCGGAAAATATTAATGCTAGTGTGAAAGTAGCCTAGGCCTAGTGGCCAGTGTGAAAACTATACGATTTTAGAAAAAAAATTTTATATATAGATACCGACATAGAAAATTAAAGATAACAACCAAAATTCTAAAAAAAAAAAGAAACCAAAAAAATGTAACTTTATTTACAGTAATCATTTTCTGATGACACATTCTCTTTAAATACAAACATACAAATATCTACATATCTATAGTCAAAGGAGAAGTACAAGAATAGAAAAACATGGCTGCGGTCTTCCAGAAGACAGTGCCACACCTGCTCACAGTATGTCTGTGGTATTGCAGCCCTGCTGGAATCAATTCAATACAGCTGAGCTCCAGGATGTATGTTTTCCTTAGTTAAAAGCCATGAATGTCACAGCTCTGTACGGCTGGGCGGCACGTGTGCCAGTTGTCATCTGTATGTCCTTGTTTCCTCCAACACAAGGACAGAAGTTTTACCGCATGGCATCTGCCAATTCAGTCCTGGTCCAAGAGGAACCAACTTGGCCCATGTTGTGGATTTCGAAATAAAGAACAGTCTTTCCCCCCATCTGTTCATTGGTGTGATGTCCAAATATTGGCTCTGCAGCCATGCACAAACACATGTATCCTCTGCGCTATTAACTCTTATTGTGCCAGGTGACAACCACACTCAGGCCAGCATTTGAAGAGTTAAAATTAAAAAAAATAATCCATATTCTTTTTAGCCTTTTACTAGGAATGCAGGGTGACAGCAGTTTGGTCTCTACATGGATTTTCACCCAGATTTAAGTCTTAAAGTCGAAAATCAGATTAAGGGCTCATGCACACAAACGTATTTTTTGCCCGTGTCCGTTCCCTTTTTTTGCGGCCTGTATGCGGAACCATTCATTTCAATGGGGTCACAAAAAAAACAAAAACAAAATTGAATGACTCTGTGTGCATTCCGTATCCATATGTCCACATGTTCGTTCCTCATCCAAATAGAACATGTCCTATTCTTGTCCATTTTGCGGACAAGAACAGGCATTGTTACAATGGATCTGCAAAAAACGGATGTAACACGGACGTGTGCATGAGCCCTAACAATGTAATTTAGACATCCTCCTACTCCCAATCTCACTTCATAGCTTGTCAGATATGACAAGTTATCCAAGACTGCGTGAAACTCCTTGAATCTTAGTGATATATGATTATGACAAAGCTTGGTGATAAAATAACCCTTGCAAAAGCCCACACACACATTAGTCGCCTCTATCCGCCAAGAAAGCTGGGTTTGGCCGACACTTTTAGGGCTCATGCACACGACCGTGTGCCGGCCGAGCCCGTATTGCGGTCCGCATTATACGGGTCCCGGACGTTCTGGTACCACATCATGGATACGGACCCATTCACTTCATTGGGTCCGCAATCCGGAAGGTCAGTGCGGAATGGAGGCACGGAACCCCACGGAAGCACTACGGAGTGCGTGAATCAAGTGAATGGGGTCGGCGAACCGCATGTGGCGGCCCCACGGTCAGTGCCTGTGCATTGCGGACCGCAATTTGCAGTCTGCAGCACAGGCCCGGCCAGCACACGGTTGTGTGCATGAGCCCTTATGTGTATGGGGAACTCCTGACTCTCTGTTGGGGGGAGAACAGGCAAAGTTCAAATTTTTGCCCAAACCTTTGGTTCTCCCAGAGATAAGCCACCACATGAAGGGTCTGACAGCGACTTTCTCCCCTCTGCCCATTGACAACACATGTGTATGTGTGATTATGTGTATGGGGAGGTAGGGAGGGAGGCAGGAGTGATAGCTGGCGGCTGAACAATCATTTGGCCAACAGCTATTGAATGTGTATGCGGGCCTTTAGAGCAAAGGCCACCATCCTTCAGGTGGCCATGGCGCTCATTCGCACATCCGTATAAATGGGTCCGCATCCGTTCCTCAATTCATGTCTGCATCCGTTTCTTCCGTTCCGAGGCCCCGCAAAAAAGATAGAACATCCTATTCTTAATGAGCCGCCCATTCTGTTTCGCAAATTGCCGAACGCAATGTGTGAGCCTGCAACACACTGAGAGTATTATGGCTCCTGATCTTCCCTCACAAAACTACAATTCCCACAATGCCTAGCTTTCCTGCTGTGAGTTTCTGCTTGTTCATGAGTGTTGATGATTACTGATTGGCTGCCTTACATTCCAGTCCAGACACGCCTCCTCTACTCAGTAATCAGCAGCACACTGACATTTAGCTAGAGAATTGATAGCAACACACTGAGCATGCCTGACCTGAAAAAGGCTCAGAACTACAGGTCAGTGCCATGGTAACTTATGAGGAACACAGTGGTAAGCAGGGGAAGAAAAGTACTTTATAACTACTGAACGGTAAATATGTGAAATAGACATTATATTAGGTAATGATTGATGATGAATTAGTCTAAAACATAAGTTATGTTAATGGTAACTGGAATGGTAAATGGAATACCCCTTTAAGGAGGCACTGTGACTAATATGAGGTCACTATGACACTATGTCACAGTTTTGAGGGCACTGTAGATGTTACTGTTATAAGGCACTGTGGGTGTCACAGTTATGGGGGCACTGTCGTAGTCTCTCTTCTTGAGACCCTGCAGCTGTCACTATTTATTGTAACTGTGGTTGTTACTGTTATGGGGCACCATAGTTGTCTTGAGGCCACAGTCACTGATAGAAGGTCACAGTCACTGATAGGAAGGCCCTGCCACCGACAATTTTATGGGGATACTGTGGATGTCACTTGTCAAGACAGCCTGTCCCCCAAAAAATTCTCCCTAATATTAGGGCTTGTTTGATATGGTTATGGGTTCATTTATGGAAATATGTAGCTGTCACTTTTATGGGGACACTGTGGATGTCACTTTTCGAGAGAGCCTAATTCTCCCTAATATTAGGGCTTGTTTGATATGGTTGTGGGTTCATTTATGGAAATATGTAGCTGTCACTTTTATGGGGACACTGTGGATGTCACTTTTTGAGAGAGCCTGTCCCCAGAAAAAGTTTCCCCAATGATAGGACCTGTTTAATACAGTTATGTGTTTATTTATGAGGGGTTAGATTGTGGTTTTCAGCCACTGACTGGGTGACTAGGGGTTTTAGGGTGCATCTCCCTTCAGCTGCTCACAGTTATCTCAGCAGCACACTCTCTTTGCTTGTCCTCTTATTATGCATATGGCGCTTTTCCCGAGACACAAAACAGAACATTGATTGGATGTGCCATGTCATCTGCTCCTCCGCAGCCATCATCCAGAAATAAATATGTTCAGCCCCACAATAAACATATGACACAACAAATGCTTTCTGTAACAAGGCGAGAACTGGAGGTAACCCCTTCACCATCGGGAAGTGCAAAGTGCAGACATTTCTACTGGGAACCTCTATGTTAATCACAAGTATAGAGGTTACTGAGGACCCGTCACCTCTCCTGACATGTCTGATTAGTAACTACCTGCATCCCCTGGATAACAACAAGCCTGGGTATCTATTCTTAACATAGTCTTTTTTTATAGCGCCAACATATTCTGCAGCGCTTTACAGAGGGTTATGTACAAACAAAATCATAGATTACATAGCAACAAGCAAGTCAACAAGTAAAACAAGAGGAGTGAGGGCCCTGCTCGCAAGAGCTTCCAATCTTTGAGGAGATAGGGGTGACACTAAAGTTGACACTAAATGCTTCTTTTGTGAAATGGTCCCGCCATCTTAAGAAAAATGAGTGCTTGGGGTGTGGTAGATACTGATGGAGGATGGATTAAGTACTGAAGAATGAGGTTGACAGGACGTGAATGGAGAAGAGTTAGATTAGGGCATGTGATAGGCCACCCTACAAAGATGTGGGTTTTTTAGGGAGCTCCTAAAACTGTGGATGTTAGGAATTAACTTTATTGCCTGGGGTAGGGCATTCCAGAGAACTGGAGACGGGAGGGACAGGTTTAGATTATGGTGGATCTTACGTAGAGCATAGGTAGAGTGGTAGACATAGATGAGTGCAGAGATAGAGGAGGGTACAGCACCGTGGAGAGCTTTGTGGGTGAGAATGAGAATCTTAACCCCTTGAAAACATGTGGAGTCACACGGATGTCATCTGTATTTTTCATGGATCCGCATTTTGCAGACCACAAAAGCACATGGTTGTGTGAATGAACCCTAAAGATGGCACCCTCTTCAGATGATGTTTGGAGAATGGGAGCTAATTTCATGCTGGATGTTCTCAATTTTCTCGTTAAAGTAGTTCACCAGATCTTCATCACAGAGGTCAGTGATGGGCGTTTGCACTTTAGGGATGAGCAGGGAGTGAAAGGTATCAATGAGTTTTTTTGGATTATTGGATAGTGAAGAGATGAGAGAGGTGAAGTAGGTCTGCGGAGGGCAAAGTTATAGGTTCTTAGTATAAACTTATAATGGAGGAAATCTTCTGGTGTATAAGATTTTCTCAATATGCGTTCAGCACTCCCGGAGTATCGCTGAAGAATTTGAGGTGTAAGCCAGTTGCTTATTTCTGTGTTAGGTAGTTCTAAGTGAAGGGGGCGATACTTCATCTAGGCTTCTTCTGAGGGTATCATTGTACAGAATGGTCCAAAAGTATGGAGAAACCAGAATAAATAGAAAACGGTGGTTGGGAATGCATGCTGCTAAAGGGAAGGGGGCAAATCTGTGAGGGTGGGTATCCAACACAATGAGGAATTCAAAATAACAGCACTGGAGACTGTAGATAACGATGCGTTTCACGTTTATTATGCGTGTGTGAACGTTTTCAGCCACTACTTGAGCCTTCGTCAGACACTGAAATCAGATACAAATAATAATTGTACAAAAGTGCGAACAACATAGGTTTTACAGAGCAATACAAAGTAACATCAATTGCATAAATCACATCAGTTTCTGTAGCATGGTTGTATATATAAGATATACTTTGATCAACACGGCGCAAATATATCACCAAAAAGAGGAGAGACTGTAGAGCTGATGTATGTTACTCCATTCGTCATATGCACCTTCTTACATATAGTAGCCGAATAGCGGTACAGCGTTATGTCAACAGAATATATAGTATTTGTATATACAGAATCAGTTTGGATTTATTATTTACATCTCTTCAACATATGTCCCCAAATCATCTAAGGAGGTGAGGAGGCTTTATCTGATGATGCGGTTAAGGTACTAAAATATCTGGAATAAATTTAGGTGAACATTATACATACCTAAGCCGCTTGGGTATCCAGAAATAAGAAGAAGCTGGTTTGAGGTTGGCGCTGCGTAAAGTTCCTCTCTGGGAATGCGCATGAACTCTGAGTTCGGCGTCTCTGATTTAAACACGGGAGACGCGCGAACCGGAAGTGACGCGCCTATGCGTTCCACAGACCGGAAGTATCGGGTCGTGGAACGCATATGCGTTCCAACAACCTGGAAGTTCGGGTATTGGAGCGCAGAGTATGTCAGGGAGTCTGCAGTGTACTTTAATAATCAACAGGAGCCATGGAAACCAGGGAAGAGCAAATGACAGGGAAGATAAATAAGTGACACTAGGAGAAAGAAAGGATAAAATAATAGAAATATAAGGAGACAAAACAAAACACAAATAGGAATGGGGCTGCATAATGAGAAAATAAAAATAAAATTAAAAATAAAATTAAAAATAACATTAAAATGATGACATGAAATGACAGAGAATAAAGAAATTATGGGGGAGGAAAGGAAAGGAGAGGGGGAAAAGAGGGGGAAAGGGGAGAAAAAGAAAGGGAAAGTGAAATGGGAAAATGAAAAAATGGAGAATACCCATAATGGATCGTAGAGATCAAATAAAGGATACCCAAATGCGGTGGTCGGTATTCAATGGGCCTATAAGAGAGAGCATTGGTTTATTAGTCAGTCGTAGTTGATAAGTTATAACAGACTGTATAGTTCATACTCTCTATTTAGACCCCTGGGTTCTAGTGTCTGTAACGTATGTATCCAGTATGCTTCCCGCTTTTTGAGTTGTCTCACCCGATCACCGCCTCGGCGTTGTGGTGGCACATGCTCTATAATTTGGAACCTCAGTTGTGCTATCCTATGTCTTGTTGAGTGAAAATGAGCAAGAACCGGTAATAGGAGATTACCACGACGTATGGTCGACTTATGTTGACATATTCTGTCGCGTATTTTTTGTGTGGTTTCTCCCACATAAAGGAGACCACACGGATATTTTAATAAGTATACAGCAAAATCTGTGTCACAGGTAAAGAAGTCCTTAATAGGGAATTCCTTCCCTGTGTGTGGATGATAGAACATGGGACCCTTTGTAATATGGTTACATTGTAAGCAATGTAGGCATGGAAACGTACCCCATCTCTGTGTTTTCAGAAAAGACTGCCTCGGGACCTGTTCAAGTGACCCTATGTCTGCTCTTACAAGAATGTCGCGAACGTTTTTGGGTCTACGAGTGCAGTGGTGTTTGCTGGAATTCTGCAATTTCTGGATATGCCTTCCGGAGAAGGGACCAGTGTTTTTGTATTGCTCTGTAAAACCTATGTTGTTCGCACTTTTGTACAATTATTATTTGTATCTGATTTCAGTGTCTGACGAAGGCCCAAGTAGTGGCCGAAAACGTTCACACACGCATAATAAACGTGAAACGCATTGTTATCTACAGTCTCCAGTGCTGTTATTTTGAATTCCTCATCAGGGGGTGGGAACCCTATGACAGCCGAGCAGAGTGCCACAAAGGAGTTTCTTATGCGATTTTCCCAAATTTGGTGAAGCACCTGCATTAAAATGGCGAGCAACATCTTGTCTTTTGAACCAGAAGAAGTCTCTGAGATCCTGTCACAAGTCACGGTCTCTGGAGACTTTCTGAAAACTCCAGCCTGTGAAATCCAGGCACGGGACCTCGAACGAGAATCCCGACGACTATTGAACTATGAACTGCATAGCGCAACATTAGCCGAGTATTTAAAGGAGAAAATGATTCCTCGCGGCTTACGGATGAGAATACGTCCAACATTCTTTAAGGACGATCCAGAATATTGCCAAAGGTTCGAATATATACTGAACAAATGCTCATTCGATATCATGGCACTAACCTTACAACAACTACATATAGCATGTACAAAAACCAAAGACCTGATACAGGCAGCGGAAACCCAACTACAAAATTCGATGCCGAATGATGACCTACAGCAGCTACGCAACAGAATTAAGAATACATTGAACGAGCAAAGAAAAGAAATTGAGATCACAAAGAGGAAGAAGTTCCTACGAGATAATGAAGATTATCGACTAGATTGTGTCTACAAGTGGCCGGAGACGTCAGTACGCACACAGAGACTGGGTCCGAGATCAACATCACAGGACTCTGTCCACTCAGCATCGAGTGGAGATTCTCATAGATCTATCTACCAGGGTCCACAGCGACCACCCAGAACACAGAAACGGGCACCAAAGACTAATACACAGGGAGGCGGTACCGGATCCCAGACCTCCACCTCGATCACGACGAGATCTCAGGTAGATTCAGGTAGGCACTTCATAGTTTAAAACAAACCAACCACCTAATCTTTAAACCAGCTGACAAGGGGGGTGCTTTAGTAGTGATGGATAAGCACAGGTATATTGCGGAAATCAATCGACAACTACGAGACACTACAGTATATAAGAAACTACCACAAAATCCTACGATACAGATAAAAAGTTACATTTCAGAGGTAGTAGAGAGATACTTACACAAAGGCACCATTGACGAAACTACAGCGACTTTTTTAACCAAATCCAATCCGATCACACCAGTTTTTTACATTTTGCCCAAGATACACAAAGATCTCAATAATCCACCTGGCCGACCAATCGTGGCATCTACTGATTCGTTGTCACCACTATCGATTTTTATTGAAAAAATACTGACCCTGTACATAAAACAAACTAAATCATTTCTCCTTGACACTTCAACATTTTTGGAACTGATCCGGAGTATAGATGACCTAGAAACAGACAGTATTCTAGTCACTTGGGATGTGACTAGCTTATACACATCGATTGAACACCATAGGGGCATTGAGGCAGTTAAAAAACTCCTTGACAGCACAAATTTACACAAGGATGTACAAACACTCTGTGTAGAATTGGTAGAACTAGTACTACTCAACAATTTCTTTTTATTTGGGGATGACTTCTACTTGCAAATACAAGGGACGGCAATGGGATCTAATATGGCCCCCCCATATGCCAACTGCTTCATGGCAGATTTCGAAGAGACATATCTATATCCATACATCACGTTCCAAACACATGTCAAAACCTGGAAAAGGTACATTGACGATGTGTTCTGTATTTGGGTTGGTTCAACAGAATCACTATTGACATTCCACAACTACCTTAATTCCATATATTAAAACTTACAGTTCACTATGATAGAACAACAATTAATTTCCTTGATACCACGATTACTAAAGACCAATCGGGCAAACTCAGTTCAGACCTATACCGGAAGTCCACAGATAGGAATAACCTTTTACATTTTGACAGTTTTCATTCCCTTAACACCAAAAAAGCAGTGCCGGGCTCACAATTCCAACGGGTATGCAGAATAGTACAGGAACCAGAGTTACAACAAAGACGACTTGAGGAAATGCGTAACAGATTCCTCACCAGAGGCTATCCCGTTAAGCTCCTGGGCCTTTCCACTCAGAACACAATCCAGAAACATAATCAGGGCAATAGAATTCCTTTTGTCCATACTTGCCACCCAACTAGTAGGAAAGTTACCAATATACTACACAAACACTGGTCCCTTCTCCAGAAGGCATATCCAGAAATTGCAGAATTCCAGCAAACACCACTGTCATGCACTCGTAGACCCAAAAACGTTCGCAACATTCTTGTAAGAGCAGACATAGGGTCACTTGAACAGGTCCCGAGGCAGTCTTTTCTGAAAACACAGAGACGGGGTACGTTTCCATGCCTACATTGCTTACAATGTAACCATATTACAAAGGGTCCCATGTTCTATCATCCACACACAGGGAAGGAATTCCCTATTAAGGACTTCTTTACCTGTGACACAGATTTTGCTGTATACTTATTAAAATATCCGTGTGGTCTCCTTTATGTGGGAGAAACCACACAAAAAATACGCGACAGAATATGTCAACATAAGTCGACCATACGTCGTGGTAATCTCCTATTACCGGTTCCTGCTCATTTTCACTCAACAAGACATAGGATAGCACAACTGAGGTTCCAAATTATAGAGCATGTGCCACCACAACGCCGAGGCGGTGATCGGGTGAGACAACTCAAAAAGCGGGAAGCATACTGGATACATACGTTACAGACACTAGAACCCAGGGGTCTAAATAGAGAGTATGAACTATACAGTCTGTTATAACTTATCAACTACGACTGACTAATAAACCAATTCTCTCTCTTATAGGCCCATTGAATACCGACCACCGCATTTGGGTATCCTTTATTTGATCTCTACGATCCATTATGGGTATTCTCCATTTTTTCATTTTCCCATTTCACTTTCCCTTTCTTTTTCTCCCCTTTCCCCCTCTTTTCCCCCTCTCCTTTCCTTTCCTCCCCCATAATTTCTTTATTCTCTGTCATTTCATGTCATCATTTTAATGTTATTTTTAATTTTATTTTTAATTTTATTTTATTTTATTTTTATTTTCTCATTATGCAGCCCCATTCCTATTTGTGTTTTGTTTTGTCTCCTTATATTTCTATTATTTTATCCTTTCTTTCTCCTAGTGTCACTTATTTATCTTCCCTGTCATTTGCTCTTCCCTGGTTTCCATGGCTCCTGTTGATTATTAAAGTACACTGCAGACTCCCTGACATACTCTGCGCTCCAATACCCGAACTTCCGGGTTGTTGGAACGCATATGCGTTCCACTACCCGATACTTCCAGTCTGTGGAACGCATAGGCGCGTCGCTTCCGGTTCGCGCGTCTCCCGTGTTTAAATGAGAGACGCCGAACACAGAGTTCATGCGCATTTCCCAGAGAGGAACTTTATGCAGCGTGTAATAGGAGATATTAATTATTGGTATTTTGGGGCGTACCAATAATTAATATTCATAAATAGGCAAAACCCGCTTCCGCTAGTTCCACCTATTTATGCCTAAGTGCTACTCTATTGCCTTTCACACGACCTAGAAGGGACTCAAAATACACGTTAACACTACAATAAACACTGTACACTGTATTATAAATAATAATATTTATTAATTATTAACAATACAGTAATAATCCCTAACTACACTACACAATCCCGTTAAATCCAACCACGTTACTGACTAAACAATACACACACACACTTATAGCAGCCCTCCCCAGCCTAATCTAAATTACTGTCCCTGGGAGCAAAAGGGGTTAAATTATATGGAATGGTAGGGAAGGGGTTAATGGTATATGGTGCAGGGCAGGGGTACCACAATCAGGGCAGCAGTAGGGCAGGGGTTAAATCAGGGCAGGGTACCACAGGGCAGCAGGGTTGCAGGCAGGGTACCACAGGGCAGCAGGGTTGCAGGGGTTAAATCAGGGCACACAAGGGGTTATCAGGGACCAGGGATTGCAGGGCAGGGCAATCAGGGGTAGCAAGGGTTACAGAGGGCAGCTGGGGTGTCGGGGTCTGGCAGCAGAGGTCTGGAGCAGGGGTTAACCAGGGGTTAATGCAGGGAATGGCAGGGAAGGGTAAATGGCATTGGTGGTTCAGGGTTAGGGGTACTCAGCCAATCCAGGGGGTCCTTGCTGCTTCCAGAGTTCCAGGGGGTCTTCTTTGCTCGTTGTCCAGGGGATGATTCTTGTAGGTGGGGAGGCACGGCTCAACCTGAAGAGCGCAGCGCGATCGGGTTATTTAAACCCAGTCGCGCTCGCTCCCGTGCTCCCGCGCTGCCGGTGTGCGCGCTTGCGAGCGCACGCCGGCAGCTGTGCACTCCTGGGGCCGGCGCGCTGATATGATGTCAGCGCGCCGGGCCCGAGCGCCCAGGAATTTCACAGGCGGAGGGGGCACCTGGACATTGGGGACATTATTTTATATACATATAGATGTATATATATAAATCTGGGGCATATATACATACATCTATATGTATCAGGCACTTTGGGCATGAATGGGGGCATTAATATAAACAGGGGGAATATTATATACATATAGATGTATATATATACATATGGGGCATATATACATACATCTATATGTATCAGGCACCTTGGGCATGAATGGGGGCACATAAAATATATATATATATATATATATATATATATATATATATATAAACATAGGTGCAAGCAAATGGGGCTCATGCACACATATCTATCTATATATAATATATATATATATATATACATACAGTTAGAGCACCTGGTGGATAACCACATCCACCAGGGCTTCAGGCCTTCGTGGCCATGGGGCCACATACCCTCAATTTGGGGCCACCCATATATGCATATACATATGGGTATATGCATATATTGTAGGCGGCGCCCACACTTCCTTCTACAATCCCCCTGTTGTCGGAAACACGACATATTGAAATGGGACGGAAGTGTGGGGATACATTTGCCTCCTCAACCCCGCCCATTATGGAAACCAGTTCAGGACAGACTGAAGAATGATCCGGTCCTTAGGTACTGAGACATCACCCCTCGTGGTTGCGCGACCTCTTCCCTGCCCTTCACCGTAACCCGACGTCTCTGTCCACCGATCAAACTATCCTCGTCTTCTCTCAGTCGTCTTTCTCGGACTTCTGGGATGGCACACCATTGTCTCTAAGCAGCCGCTACTCCCACAGTCTTCTTCAAGTGGTCGGACTTCGGGGATGGCTTCACCCTCACATCTGGGTAGTGATGGTCTTTAAGCCTCAGCTCTTCCCACTGTCGTCTTTTGTTGATTGGACTCTGGGATGGCTCTACTCGCGATCTTCAGGTGGTGTCGGTCTTCCAGTATCAGCTGCTCCCACTGCCTTCTCTTTGTCGATTAGACTCGGGGACAGCTTCACTCTTCAGTCTCTAGGCCGATCCACGTAGCACAGGTGGACGGCCTCCTTTATCACTTTTCCTCCCGACACTTCTTATCTTGCTTGCAGATTCTGTCTTTGAGGAAGTTCTTTCAGGGACAGAAACGCAGGTCTTTACAAGGCAGGTCAGACTTTCTGGAGTGTGAGGTGATGTCAAAGTACCCAAATTCTAACTGCGGGAAAGAACACCGCACTGACTATCATTCAGTCCATCCCTTATGAACTGTACCATTCATTGGGTGGGAGTGGCAAATATTTTACAGAAAGGACCTGTCCCTAACGAGCCCTATTCTTTTCCCCACACACACACGGAAAACCACATGTAGACCCATCCCCCTGAATAGCAAATAATATACATAAAATGCATATAATATACACTACTATGGGGTTTCAGGATGGTGATGGTACTACATCCTGAACCCTCATAGGATCAAATGTAGTCCCCGGCTCCAGGACTTCACAGGAGTTATGTCCTGAGCCATTTTCTCCGGTCATCTTCGTGATGTTCTATCTGGTTCTGGGGTGATAGTCCACAAGTCTCTTGCACAGTCCCATCCAGAACCAGACGAACCATCACCGGATTCATCAAAAAGAAAGGACGTGACCTTGGCTGAACCGTCATTCCCACCAGGACACGTCCATCTTCTTAGTCTAGCAACGCTCCAGACGTATCGCTTCTTCGTTCTTGTAGACTCTTGAAGATCTCGGCCAAAACTGAGCGGGATCCTCAGGAGCCAAACGATAGTGTCGGGGGGGGGGGACCATCCAGTTCCTTCCTTGTCATCCTATGGGTACTTTCTTATCGTCCTATGGTATTATTCCTAGGATAGAAGAAAATACCCAGCGCTCTTGAGGGATTTCTCCCCTCATGGCGCCTTTTTAGTGGCATACTTCCATCACCAATACCCTTGACCCATGTGATGAGAAAAGGCATTGGGTTGACCTTCATCCAACAGGACCCCTCGTTATCCTAACACTGGTGTAAGAACACCCAACCTTCAGAGGATCCCATCCTCTGCCGCACATCCCTCTGAACCAACAGGTAAGGATGGCCACCCTAATAGGTTAGGATCACCGAGGGGAGCTGTGGACGAAGCACCATCTTTTTTTTTTTATGATGACACGGCATCCCTGTCTTACTCATGTGTTTCCAGTCTGACTTCCCCCTGTTATCCTGTGTTGTGGAGGTCAGCAATATCCGTGGCAAGGATCTTGCCTTGGCTCTGCAGGACTCCACAACACAAAAACACAGGTCACATTCTGTCGTCGACCACCCGGCGTCCAATCTCAGTCAGGGCTATGCTGCCTGTCTGGACTAGAAAGTGATTGCACAGTGCAACGTCACACTGATCCGTGTGCCCATATTGCCTGTCCTCAATCCACTCCCTGCCCCGATCAGAGCATAACACAGCCCCACTGAAAACCCTGAGCAGAACAGTGCTACCTGTCTCGATCTGAGGCCCTGGCTGCCCAGAGTAATCATCACACTGCACCGTGTACCGATGTTACCTGCTCGCAAACCAACACCTTCCTCAGTCCACAGTATAGCACTGCTCTACCCACAGTAGACACCAGAATGAACCAAAACAGATGCTACCGGACTCATAGCAGGGGATGCAATTTACAAAAATCAGCAAAGCTGAACACACATGTAAACCAGGACTACCGCCATCAACCTTAAAACATACAAACAGGTAACACAGGACACGGACATACACAGGGAACGAACGATGTAACAAATAGCACAGGGGTATCAAACATTCTCTAGCCTATATTGGCCATTTTGACCCCTCAGCACCTGATGAGGCATCCGCTGAGTGGTGACTCTTTTATGGCCAATCTGACTAGTCCCAACTGTACAGTTTGTTACCGGGATTGTCTTACTGGACATATTGCAATGACTTGCACAAGGGCAATTCCTTGCAATGTGTCCTTCGTTCCCACACCTAAAACACCTAATTTGTCCTTGTGTCCTATTCTTACCTGACCTGCAGTGTTTCGCTATATGACCTAAGCCAGTACATGCAAAACACCTGATGTCCGCCCTGCATGGCTTAGGTCTGTCCACACTGCAGTCGTGCTCCCTTCTCCTATACTGTTCCATTCTCAGGGACGCACTTCTCACAGTATTTCTATTATAACAAATCATTGGACTCTTTTGTTCTATCTGAACAGGCTCAAATTTAGGTATATTTGGCCTGTTACAGATATCTCTCCCCCCTTTTTGCCCTGAACAGGGCAAAATTTTTGGAGAGTCTGGCCCTGACTTTACAGAAAAAGAAAGGGCAGGCACCAACTTAGAAAAATTACTGATGATTTGTTGCATGCCGGTCATCAAGCGAGACCTTACAGCAACCTCATCATTTAGTTTGGCTAGAGTCACGGCAGTAGAGGCAGCCCGTTCCTTGAAGGCCTTGATCTCAGCAGAAGACTGAGTCAACTGAGCCTCAATTTCCTCCTTTTGCCTCTGCACCTCTACCAACTGTGACTCTATTTTAGCCACTTGCGTCTCTTGGTCAGCAGAAGACCGCACATTCACTGCCAGCTGTGTCCGCAATGCCGAAACCTGCTGCACATTACTGGCACAGCACTGGCAATGAATGGTCGGAGGAAATGTCTCCGCTGACTGAGAAACCCGCGCAACATGCTCCGGCTTCCAAATGCTATCCTCAAATGTATGTACAAGTTTGGCTAGCATTTGGAGTCGCCTCGAATCCTTGTTCAATACCATCTGTTTGTTGACACAGAGCTTGTCATAACTACAAGTCTGTGCCAACAAATCGGACCACAACATTTCTGTGGAGGTGTATGAGGTGGGGAGGATGGGATTGAAAGTGCTCTTCTTAGCTAGGTGTAGCAGTGTGGAGAAGTCCATACTCACTTTTTTGGAGGTCGCCATCTTCTCTGGAGCTGGTCCCAGTTGTCCTTTGGTTGCTGCCTGGAGTAGGTCCTGTAGTATCCGGAACGCCTTCTCCCGTCCAGCTGGACTTCTTTGGCTCAGCCCACCGGCGATGGTCCTCTCTTGGTGATAGCATGGATCTTCTTCCTTGGCTCCCTTGTACGTTGTTTTTTTTCTCAGTCGTGTAAGTGCAATAGAAAAACAGTTAAACACAAATTAAAACCAAAAGATCTAGGTTCTTTTGCGAAAGATCTTGCACTGTATTTAGCTTTGACTTGAGAAATCGCGTTACCTGTCCGAATTACCAGGCCCTTGGACGCACAGAAACCACTGTCCGCGTCCCTATTGGCTGGCTAATTCACAGAATAAGCGAATTCCCTATGTCGTTGCTAAATACGGATACAAAGTCCACGCAAGGGGCCCTGGCTCGCCAATGTTAAGGGAGATATTAATTATTGGTATTTTAATGTAAAGGGAGATATTAATTATTGGTATTTTGGGACGTACCAATAATTAATATTCATAAATAGGCAAAACCCGCTTCCGCTAGTTCCGCCTATTTATGCCTAATTGCTGCTCTATTGCCTTTCACACGACCTAAAAGGGACTCAAAGTACACGTTATAAAACAATAAACACTGCACACTGTATTATAAATAATAACAATATTTATTATTTATTAACAATACAGTACAATAAAAACCTAGCTACACTACACAATCCCGTTAAATCCAACCACGTTACTGACTAAACAATACACACACACACTTATAGCAGCCCTCCCCAGCCTAATCTAAATTACTGTCCCTGGGAGCAAAAGGGGTTAAATTATATGGAATGGTAGGGAAGGGGTTAATGGTATATGGTGCAGGGCAGGGGTACCACAATCAGGGCAGCAGTAGGGCAGGGGTTAAATCAGGGCAGGGTACCACAGGGCAGCAGGGTTGCAGGCAGGGTACCACAGGGCAGCAGGGTTGCAGAGGTTAAATCAGGGCACACAAGGGGTTATCAGGGACCAGGGATTGCAGGGCAGGGCAATCAGGGGTAGCAAGGGTTACAGAGGGCAGCTGGGGTGTCGGGGTCTGGCAGCAGAGGTCTGGAGCAGGGGTTAATGCAGGGAATGGCAGGGAAGGGTAAATGGCATTGGTGGTTCAGGGTTAGGGGTACTCAGCCAATCCAGGGGGTCCTTGCTGCTTCCAGAGTTCCAGGGGGTCTTCTTTGCTCGTTGTCCAGGGGATGATTCTTGTAGGTGGGGAGGCACGGCTCAACCTGAAGAGCGCAGCGCGATCGGGTTATTTAAACCCAGTCGCGCTCGCTCCCGTGCTCCCGCGCTGCCGGTGTGCGCGCTTGCGAGCCCACGCCGGCAGCTGTGCACTCCTGGGGCCGGCGCGCTGATATGACGTCAGCGCGCCGGGCCCGAGCGCCCAGGAATTTCACAGGCGGAGGATCTCTTTGATCCTCCTGCCTGTGAATCTCCCATATCTCCGGCGCTGTAATTACAGCGCCGGAGGAGGGAGGAGACCAGAGACAGGGAAACTGTTTGTTTCCCTGTCATGTTAATCACCCCCAACAGCGTTGAGGGTGGTTAACAAAAGGGACAGAGGATCTTATCGATCCTCTGTCCTTTTGAAGTGCCTGAGACTGGACTGATAGTCCAGTCATCAGGTCACCATCTGCAAGCGCATTAGTATGCGCTTGCAGGTTACCGAGGGGGCACCTGGACATGGGGGACATTATTTTATATACATATAGATGTATATATATAAATCTGGGGCATATATACATACATCTATATGTATCAGGCACTTTGGGCATGAATGGGGGCATTAATATAAACAGGGGGAATATTATATACATATAGATGTATATATATACATATGGGGCATATATACATACATCTATATGTATCAGGCACCTTGGGCATGAATGGGGGCACATAAAATATATAAATATATATATATATAAACATAGGTGCAAGCAAATGGGGCTCATGCACACATATCTATATATATATATATATATAAGGACAAAGAACGGACAGCACCTCCTTGAGTCAGGTGCAAGCTACCTATTGGCTAATTAAATACTAAACAGAAAATGGCAGCAGCACTAGATAAGCCATGACACATAAAATGAACATGAGGTGAATGTGTGAAAAGGTAAAAAAGCATAACTGCTATGTAATAAGTAATATGGAAGCTCTTAGCGCATATAAATGATCATAAATATGTCGGGCTCATCCACCAACGATCAAGGTGGCTTCCAATCGGATGAGTCCTACACTAACACTGACCTGCATCCTACACAAACCAGCAGGCCCATATCAGGAGAACATCATACCTGGTCAGAAGCTGCACCAGTGTGAACAGGAGTGCTAAATTCCCAGAGGAGGCCAATCCTCCTCTATATATATATAAGGACAAAGAACGGACAGCACCTCCTTGAGTCAGGTGCAAGCTACCTATTGGCTAATTAAATACTAAACAGAAAATGGCAGCAGCACTAGATAAGCCATGACACATAAAATGAACATGAGGTGAATGTGTGAAAAGGTAAAAAAGCATAACTGCTATGTAATAAGTAATATGGAAGCTCTTAGCGCATATAAATGATCATAAATATGTCGGGCTCATCCACCAACGATCAAGGTGGCTTCCAATCGGATGAGTCTTACACTAACACTGACCTGCATCCTACACAAACCAGCAGGCCCATATCAGGAGAACATCATACCTTTTCACACATTCACCTCATGTTCATTTTATGTGTCATGGCTTATCTAGTGCTGCTGCCATTTTCTGTTTAGTATATATATATATATATATATATATATATATACATACAGTTAGAGCACCTGGTGGATAACCACATCCACCAGGGCTTCAGGCCTTCGTGGCCATGGGGCCACATACCCTCAATTTGGGGCCACCCATATATGCATATACATATGGGTATATGCATATATTGTAGGCGGCGCCCACACTTCCTTCTACACAGCGCCAACCTCAAACCAGCTTCTTCTTATTTCTGGATACCCAAGCGGCTTAGGTATGTATAATGTTCACCTAAATTTATTCCAGATATTTTAGTACCTTAACCGCATCATCAGATAAAGCCTCCTCACCTCCTTAGATGATTTGGGGACATATGTTGAAGAGATGTAAATAATAAATCCAAACTGATTCTGTATATACAAATACTATATATTCTGTTGACATAACGCTGTACCGCTATTCGGCTACTATATGTAAGAAGGTGCATATGACGAATGGAGTAACATACATCAGCTCTACAGTCTCTCCTCTTTTTGGTGATATATTTGCGCCGTGTTGATCAAAGTATATCTTATATATACAACCATGCTACAGAAACTGATGTGATTTATGCAATTGATGTTACTTTGTATTGCTCTGTAAAACCTATGTTGTTCGCACTTTTGTACAATTATTATTTGTATCTGATTTCAGTGTCTGACGAAGGCCCAAGTAGTGGCCGAAAACGTTCACACACGCATAATAAACGTGAAACGCATCGTTATCTACAGTCTCCAGTGCTGTTATTTTGAATTCCTCATCAAGGGGGTGGGAACCCTATGACAGCCGAGCAGAGTGCCACAAAGGAGTTTCTTATCCAACACAATGGCCATTCTGAAAGCCGCCATCTTGGAACCAATTTGATATTTTTAAATGGGAAGCGGTGCATATATAACTGATGGAGAATTTGAGGAGGAATCCAAATCTGTGCTTAAATGTGACATAATTTTATTCCTGTCAAAGTTATTAACAATTTTCTCTTTGTTACATACATAGATATGGCTGTGAGATTAACATGCGAGGAGAAGACTGAGATTGTTCTGATCTCGGGGGGAGCACAGTACCCAAGTCATTGAAGCAGATTTCAATGCTGCACCCTAACAGACCACCCATCCACCATGGCAAAGTTGGCAATCTGCTTGCCAAGTTTTGTCAAACAGGTTATGTATTGGGCCTGCCAGAAAATGGACATGACCAAACTGCCACAGACGTAGCAACAACAATGGCGTCCTGGCATTCTTCAGCAACAGCCCACATTGTAGCAACTGGTGTCAGTCACAGGAGAGCAGGATGAGTCAAATCACCATCGAGCAGATACTGGCTACTCACAAATGGCACCCGTACAAGATCCAGTTGCTGCATCATCTCAATGAAGACTTTCCTGATTGCTGTTATAAATTTGCAGAATGGATGTCACGGCAATTGCAACGGGACCCACATGCCACAGAGACGGTACTCTTCAGTATTGGAGCAAGCTTCTACGTGAACAAGTAGGTGAAGAAACAAATCTTTTGATACTGGTCCAACACAAATCTGCACTGGACAAATCCCCCCAAGATGGTCAGCACACAAAAAGTCAGTGTGGTGTGTGGAGGACGAAGACAGTGGACCCTTTCTTCATCAACGATAACCTTACTGCTGCCAAGTATCTGCAATTATTATGTGATGGCATGTTCCCAGTGTTCTTCCAGCAGGATGGTGCACCTCCATATTATGGACGTGATGTGCACAAGTTTTGGATCAGCAGTTTCTGAGGAAGTGGATTTGGCATCGTGGCCCCTCAACTCACCGGATATCACTCCTTTGGATTTCCAGGGTTTATGCAGTGAAAATCCAGAGTGTGGCGCACATGCAACAGCGGATCATGGATGCCCATGCAAGCATGTCTGCTGAAGAGGAGCACATCCAGCACATCCTGTGGTCGATCATTGATGTTTTCCATGTCACTGAAAAATTGTTAATAACTTTGGCAGGAATAAAAGTATGTCACATTTCTTCCTCATCAAATATCAAATCGGTTACACATATCACATGCGCCCCTACCCATTTAAAAATATCTACTTGGTTTCAAGATGGCAGCATTGAAAATGTCCACTGTGTTGGACACTGCCCCCCAAAGATTTGCCCCCTTCCCCTTAGCAACATGTCACAAACAGCATGGCGTTCCCAATCACTGTTTTCAATTTATTCATGTGTCTTGCATACTTTTGGACCACCCTGTAGATCAGGACAATATAAGGAAGAAATTGGGGACAATGTTTTGAGACAATGATGACTGTAGAATGTATGTAAGTTTCTTAGTGTCAACGGCAAGTAGATTATGATTCTGTGCCGTGCCATTATTTTATTATTCCTGCTAGAAGTTAGGAATGAAGGTCCAGATGGGTGTTACTAGTTGGGGGGTGTCTCTGCACATTCTGACACTATCCAATCAGTGCTGCCAGTGTCAGGCTCTGGATGGTCACACCCTCTTCTGGTAACACCCATCTGGACCTTCATTATGAACTGCTAGCAATGCTATCATAACATGTAACAGGAATAATAAAGGAATGGCCTATCATTGAGTCATAAGATGAAATGCTCCAAAACTGTTATTACATGGGGAATACAAGTAGTTACTAAAAAAAGACAGGAGAGGTGACAGGTCTGGTCCATACAATATAATGCTAAAATGAGTTAATAGTGGCAGACAGATCGCAATCTTTTGAAACCCAGATGACAAGTCTTGGTCTATAAGACAATCATGGGGAAGGAGGTAACAAGACACATTCAAATAATTGTAATTGCTCATATATTTGTATGTAACACCCCATACCTTTACAAATGCTCACTTTATTTTATTAGATGACACTGTACACTCCAGTCACTTCCAGAGCTGCATTCACAATTCTGCACAGATCGGAAGCACTATCAAGCACATCTGTGGGATTTTGGGTCTGTGCCTCCGCACTGCATAAGATAAGATGTCCTATCTTTTGTCGTATTTTGTGGATCGCGGAGCCATTAAAGTAATGGGTCCACATCTGCACCAGGTGTGCACATGCCCGGTGCCCGTGCATTGCAGACCACAGGTGGGCACCGAGCCCTTACGTCATGGCCCTAAAACAAACTTTTAGCAAGGCAACATAACATTATAATTAGATTTAGTCAGTGAATTTAGATGAGCTTTGAAAAATATTAAAAAATCAGCCTAGCGACCGGATCAAGGGGAGGTTATGTGAGATCCTGTCAGAGACAAAGCAGAACTCGGGATAGTTTGTGTGCATGATGGCCACAAGATAATAAACACTGGATTTTGTACTCATCTCAGGGAGGCTCCGTGTGATACATTCCACCTATAATTAACATTTTTCTACAAGTTTCCGCTTGTGGCTATTTTTTATTAATAACTTTCAATGACGGATTAGGAATCAAACACATAAAAAAATGATAACAGTTATAAAATCTGCTCTCAAATAGTGAATATTTACTCATTTCAACTGAATTATAACCCAGAGCTGAAATTAAAATTCTGCAGTTTCAAAGCTTAAATCTACCGGCATTCTCTGCTTGGTCTGGTGACTTGCATTCTGGGAAGTGTGCGCTTTCCACCAGACTCTGTGCAGTCTCCCCCACTGCATTATCAACCTGCTAGGGGTCGTTCAGACGGCCGTGGTGTTGCTGATCCACAAAGATGCGGTTTTGCAAAACCACGGATGCTGACCAGTGTGTGTTCCGCAATTTGCGGAACACACATGGCCGGCACCCCATACAAAATGCCTATTCTTGTCTGCAATTGTGGACAAGAATAGGACATGTTCTATATTTTTTCACCGAGCTGCGGCTCAGCGCGATCTAATGCCGGCAATTGAAATGAATGGGGCCACATCTATTCCAAAAAAATTGCGGAATAGTTGCGGCCCCATTCACATGGTCGTGTAAATGGGCCCTTAGTGGAGTTTATGATAATAAGCTTACTGACAGTTTCCAACAAGTAAATTAACTGGATTACATGGAAATGAAGCCGATTACATAAATATCATTATTATGTCACCCTAGTTGTGGGTATCAATGTGTCATTGTCCTGTACCCCAAATCTCAGTGTGTCATTATCCTGTCCCCAAAGTTTCACTGCACTGTTGTCCTATACCCCAACTGTCAGCATATCATTGTGCTGTGCCCCAAGTTTTAGTGTGTTAGTGTCCTGTCCCCCAAGAGTCACTGTGTCATTGCCCTGTCCCCTAAGTGTCAGCATTCTTTTCCTGTACCCCAAGTGTCTTATCATTGTCCTGTCCCCCAAGTGTCTTATCATTGTCCTGTACCACAAACCTCTGCATGTTATTTTCCTGTAACCCAAGTGTATCATTGTCCTATACCCTAAATGTCAGTGTTGTATTGCTATACCCCAAATGTCATTGTATCAGGGTCCCGTACCCCAAGTCTAAGTGTGAAACAAAAGAATCACACCACAAGGGCCTCCATGGTGAAGGACCATAAACACAGGACACACAATAGCCTGGTAAGTGACACACTCACCAGATCAGGTTGTACAAGGCAGGCACAACTCTGAGCAGCACATAAAACAATGATAAAGGACCGCGGTGATCCGCAGCATATCCCTCCACCCCCCCATCCCCAACCGACCCCCGCCAGTGGTCTAGGATAGATCCCCGAAGAATACAAGGTACAAGCAGGTTCGGATGGGTGCAGGATACCAGAACAAATGTTATCAAAATAATAAAACATAACGCATTTCGGAGGCGAACTCAGATACTGGTATCTGAGGAAGGAGGCACCCTACCTCCAAAACACGTTATACATTTTATTGTTTTCTTTTTAAATTGTTCTGGTATCCTGCACCCATCCGAGTCTGCTTTTTCTATATAGTACTTTCCTAGTCTCGGCGTGTCATTGTAATGTCTCCAAGTGTCAGTGTCGTCCTGTACAAGTCTGGGTGTCATTGTCCTTCCTCCAACTGTCAGTACCCCATGTGCCATTGTATCATTGTCGTGTACCCCAGGTGTCATTGTATCAACGTTCTATATCCCACATGTCACTTTGTCATTGTCCTGTATTGTAGCAGTATGCTTTTACAGTTTTTACATCTTGCAGCTTTCCACAATAGGGCAATGTATGGCTGCTCTGAGCGTTGTGGATACTGGTGTCCCATTTGGCACTGGCACAGTAACCACATCCTTTATTATTAGACATCTTGAGAAGTAAAGATTTGCATTTTCTATTGTACACACTACTTCAAGATGTGGCATTGTTGTGCAGCTTCCTACCACCCATCAGCCTCATCTGGCCCGTGTGTTTGAAAGCCGACACAGTACAAATTAGAGGGGCAATCATCGAGCCTTGATGGGCGGATGATCAAACACTCCAAGCCGTAGAGGATTTGGTATAAAAATATACAAGAGCCCCAGCCATGTGTAACTACAAATCCACAGACTAAAATATTAACATATGGTATCCTGTCATCCCGTGAACAGGCTGCAGCAAGACATGAGCCTTGGAATGTACACGGATAGGGACGGGGAGATCTTCCATTCATAACCTTTATATTGAAAGGTGTAACAAGCATATTCCTAGGATATCCAAAAATCAATCATAACAGAATTATTAAAGATTAGTCTATTTCTGGGAAAGCTGGGTGATTACTAACAGGTCCGCCACTACAACTTGAATAGGATTTGTCACTCAACTGTGCTAGTGTTCAAAATGGAAGATCATCACGGTGTTCATTACAGAGGCTGACTGTTCAGGGTAAAAAGGGGTATACATATGGGATTAAAGGGGTGGTCCCATGACAAACATGTATCCACTATCCAGAGGACAAGGGATAAGTGACTGATCAGCAGTGGCCTGACTATTGGGGTTCCCACAGATCAGGACAACATAATGCATTGCAGCTCCATTCAGCTCTATGGGACTGCCTGTCAGAGTTGAATAGAGCAGCAGCGCACATACATGCCCAGTGTTCCATTCAAATGGGAAACGTAGGGCCCCCTTTCTCATGATCAGTATTAGCCCCAGTGATTGGACCCCTGCCAATCTGACTTGAAATAGAAATGATTGAGCCCCATAGAGAGAATCTGGCATTGCCACCCCCCAAGAACTGTGCCTGCTGCTTATTATATAGTGTCACCACCATACCTGCCATGAACTGTGTCTGCTGCTGCTTGCTGCATATTATATAAGTGTCACACTATATAATAAGTTACAGAAGGCACAGTTCATGGGGTGGTATACTGTATAAAAAGCACCAGCAGGCAAAGTTCATGGGGAAGTATGACAGTGGTATACTATATAATAAGTTGCAGCAGGCAGAGTTCATGGGGGTATGGCAGTGGTACACTATATAATAAGCTGCAGCATGCACAGTTCATGGGAGGTATGGTGGTGATACACTATATAATAAGCAGCAGACACAGTTCATAGTGGGGTATGGTAATGGTACACTGTAAAATAAGTCACAACAAGCACAGTTCATGACGGTATGGTAGTGGCACACTATATAATAAGCGGCAGTAGGCACAGTTCATGGGGGGGTCTGACAATGGTACACTATAAAATACTGTAAGGGCCACCAGATACAGTTCATGAGGGAAGGAGGTCTTCTGTAGCTGGTGTGTTTTTTATTGTATAACGTCCCATTCATAGCCTCTGGGTCCCCAGACAGGCTCCCAGACCGACTTATGAACTATTTTGGAAACTTACAGTGTGCTGTGTCTGTGGCAGAGCAGCCAGGGTAGATTATCACAGCACTGGAGCCCTCTGGTGATAGTCAGGTCACAGGCAGGGATGGAATGAAGTCCCGCTGGATTCAGTGGTGGCATGGCTCAGTAATTTTTCTCTGCTAGGGGCTAGCCAATCAGCAGCAGGATCTGCTAGCATTGCTAATGCTGATTGGCCAGCCCAGAGCCCAGCAGTGAGACAGAGCTGGATAGGGGGGTAGTGGGGTGCAGGGTAAGGGGGAGGGGAGCCCACCTGCCCGCACAAGCACAGGAAAAGCAGTTAGTGGGGACCTGGAAGACAGGCACTCAGGAACCTTTCTATTTATAATTAGAGGTGGGGCCTTTCATCCTCACCCGGGCCCCCTTCGCCCATGGGCACCATAGCAGCTGCGTGGTCTTCAAGGGCAGACTGGGAACTTAAAGTGGCCCTGGAGAAAAAAAAAACTAAAAGTGGATCCAAACTGACTGAAGGGATGGCAATAGAAGTAGGCCGAGCCAACAATACTGTAATGCAGAACAAAATACCACCCAGCAGAACCAGATACAGCACCTCAGTGCAGCACAAAATACTGCTGCCTGCACCACAGTATGAAACTGTATAATTGTCCTGAGAATGGCAATATAGTTGAATTCAGGAGGGCCTGATGCTCCAACATTAATTAATGCTGAAAGCCTCAGAGCTATGTATCTGGCTGGCGGCTAAGGCCTCTTTCACACTAGTGGCAGCACGGATCCGACAGGTGAAGGGTGCCACAGGATCCGTGCTGCCGCAGGGACATGTGTGGGGCCGGAACCACACTCCAGCCCCACACGTCACACAGTACAAACACACATATATACTTACATGCTCTCGGCAGGTCTCCACCGCGCAGGACGGTGCGCACACAGGATGATTCCCAAATAGCGCCCTCTGCTGGGCGCCGGGTGGAATCGTCCTGTGTGTGTGCGCACCGTCCTGCTCCTCCTGCGCTGTGGAGACCTGCCGGGAGCATGCAAGTATGTATGTGTATATGTCCATGTATGTATGTGTGCAGGTGACGGATCCGTCATGAACTCCATTGAAAGTCAACGGCGGATGGATCTGTTCACCATTGTGACACCAAACAGATCCATCCCCATTGACTTTCATTGGGGGTCATGATGGATCCATCTTGGTGCGGATGCCTGGACCGGAGAGCAAACCGCAACATGCTGCGGTTTGCTCTCTGGTCTGAAGACGGAACAGAATGCTTTTAGGAGCATTCCGTTGTCTTCAGTTCAGTTTTATTGACAATGAATGGGGACAAAACTGAAGCGTTTTATAAAACACTAGTGTGAAAGTAGCCTAAGATGAGGGCTTGGGCGTCCCTCTGGTCACTGGCCTATCTGTAGGGTCTATGGCCAGTTGAGTGGAGGTATGCCATCATCAGACACTTATTCCCCACCCTGTTGCTAGAAAATTAATAATTGTCATGGGACAACCCCTGTAAGGCTAGGTTAACATCTGCATCACAGATTGACAAAAAAAAAAAAAAAAAAGTTGTGTGTAAAATAGTTAATGGGATCCATGGAGTGTCGTTGTTGTATGTTATACAATATAACTATAGCAAAACAGAAGAGAAAAGCTCTGCAGATACGTTATCTAGCTTTACCTACAAAAACTGCAGTCACTGTAAGTCTATTATGATACTTTTCCCACACTGAGCCCAAGTTATATCCTGTATACTGCAAAGCTGCACTCACTTTTCTGCTGGTGGCATCACTCTGTATATTCATAACATTACCTGTTACAGCCTACTCCAGAGATGCAATCACTAGCCAACCAATATCTGGTATAACGTTAGACAAAAGTGTCTAAATTTACCATTCAGTCTCAGCCCGTGACAAATGTGGTGTACCTATATACACCACATAATGCTATGCGATCCCTGTCAGTGCCGAGTCCAGCCCTGTAGATGCGTTGCGGGAGACATGCGAGTCTCCCGCTCGTGTGAAAGGGGCATTAGACTGTTTAATCTAAGGGTAATGTATCAAGATGTGACTTTTTTTTTTTTGAGTGTCTGCTAGATTTGAAGCCAATTTCTTGCACAAATTTACAATATGGCACAGGCCAATTAAAATTTATTGTCTGAATAACAGTGCTTTCTCTGAAGTTGAATCATGTTTATTACAATCATAAAAATATAGCTCCACACACAAAACATCTGGCTGCCTCTTAGTAAATGTAATAAGCTGGGTATGGCACGTGGCAGCTATGGGGAATGTTTGGTGATCGTGGCAGGAAGGTCAGACAGGGTTGCCCTCTGGAATTTTTCTTTTTTCTGGACAAGTGATCCCAAAATCACTGACATTCAATATTTTTTTCTGTAGAGCTTCAGTACAATTATTTTTGTATTTTAGAACCCAATAACACATGGTCTCCCCATTACACCCTTCCCCAGCACACCTGTCTCCACTACCAAGTGGTGTCTTCCACACTAGCTTTTGGTGTGGAAAATGGCTTAAATCCATGTCAGCAAGAGGGCTGGTGCCTGCACCTCTACGTAACTTGCAGCTTCCCCAGCAGTGCAGAGGGACTTAAAGGGAACGAGTCATCAGAAAGTGACCTGCTATTTAAATCACTTTATGTTTAACATGTCTCCAAATAATTTGATTTTTAAATGTTCCATCCCACTTTTTATATTTAAACTAAAACCAGAAATCCTGCAGTTTTCGCACTGACCACTATGTCTAATAGGCGCAACTTCTTGGTCTGTACAAGAAGACACCGGTATTATAGAAAGTACATGATGGTCAAGTTACACCTCTGGCTGGAAGAAAGGTGTTAGGTCAAAAATTTGGCAAGGGGAATGGGGGTGCTGCTATTTCAATTTTTGCCCCAGGAAGCCTAAAGGCTATTGGCTCCCCTGCCCCTGGCCACAATGCACTGAGTGAAGGGGAGTCCAAGCTGAACTCTTGCACCAGGGCCCATAAGCCTTTAGCTATGCCCCTGTCTGTACAGATCACTTTACTGCAGTTACCAGCTTATGTGTTGTTCTAATCCTGCCTGTAATGATATCACCTCTGTGTATAGATAACACAGGACCATTCACAACAGGTGATTGTCAAAGCTTATCTATTCTTTCCTTGTATAATGACCTCTGCACAGGTCACATTGTGTCCATGGCCCGTGGGGCTGCCATAAAGCATTTTTTTTTTTTAATGCTGTGTATATGTTAAGAAAAGCTCAGGCAAGATGGCTGCCCCTATAATAATAATCAGGAAATAAAAAATAAATAAATAAATAAATAAATCAATCTAAAATAAAAATCAGATGTTTTACTATCTGGTTTTAACTGGCAAATAAAATTTTTGGTGACAGATTTCCTTTAAGACAAGCATGGTAAACGTCAGTCTCAGGCCTCATTCACATATACATGGATTTTCACAGACCACGGTCTGTGAAAACCCGGCCTGCTGAGTCTTAAATTTTTAATGGCATGGAACTAAAAAGCAGAACATTTTTCTATGAACATGGAGTTTAAAAAAAAAAAAACACAAAATACCACTCTGATAGAATTGACCAATGAATTTCCATGCAGATTTATGCTAGTTTCTGCAGCATATTCGCATTAAAGTCTGCAATTTATAATTGCGGATTAGATGCGGTTTTGCTGCAGATCCCACCCCTGTATTGAAAATGGTGAAATAAGCAGCTAAAACCTGAAACATAATTGACATGCTGAAATTTTGAAGTCTGAAATGCAGGTCAATTCATGCACAAAAAAAAAAAAAAAAAAAAAATCTACAACGTGTACATGAGATTTGTCTAATCTCAAACACTTGCTGGTACTTTAATACACTGCATTTTTCCCAGAGCGGAAAAACCACACATATTCTGCAATGTGTGCAGGAGGCCTAAAACAAAAGGAAGATTTTTATTTTTATGAGCACAATAGGCGCCTATAAAAAGCTGCAGTCAGCTGTAATTACCACTGTAGGAAAATTACCTGTCATGACTGCAAAGAGGAAAAAAAAATAAATCTATACGGAAAATATTCTAACAGTATATACACAAATTTACCAACTTAAACCTCCATTTGAATTTTTTTTTTTTAATTGTGAAAAATTCTATTATAAAACAGAAAAATAGTAAAAAAAGTCTATTGTCCATTTACATGGTAAATACAACAGAATCTAAATTCTCAGGATTTTATTATAGGCTTTTAATATACAACAGTTTAATAATGTAAGATTTACAAATATGTAAAAGCTATTGAACACAAAACGCAACATGGCACTCACACCTCTTATCAGAAAAAAAAAAAAAAAAGTCACTTCCCCTCCCACACAATTTCACACATATTGCTTTGCAAGGCACCTTTAGCGCCACATTTTGTTAAATATCCTAATTTAGACCTGTTTACGATGACAAAAAAAAAAAAAAAAAAAAAAACACATCCCGTTACCTCAGTGGTATAAAGTTTCACCATTATGTACAAGCCCCTTAAATTACATATAAATAATTATGTACAGTAAGAAAAAAAAATTTGAACACACCCTCAAGCCACAATGCCCACCTCTGGAATACTCATCACAATGCACTGCTGCCCCAAAGGAACTAAATTTTCACAGAACTCAATTGCCGACTTAAATTTCATTTCGCTTTTGGCTCCTAAATACCACTAAAATAAAATAAAAAAAAACAACTGTAAAAATCTGTCAGTGATTCTGTGAAGTTCCACAAAAGTTTGGAATGTGCTAAAAAAAAATTATATTAAAATAGGGCTAAGAGGATGACAAGGGCTTT
Organism: Rhinella marina; assembly: GCA_900303285.1. Taxonomy (NCBI): domain Eukaryota; kingdom Metazoa; phylum Chordata; class Amphibia; order Anura; family Bufonidae; genus Rhinella; species Rhinella marina. Next base: position 85,995 of record ONZH01002636.1, on the reverse strand, counting down.
TAACATTTTGTTAACTACAGTAGGTAGTTGGCAAAGAAGTCCATGGATTTACATAAAACATTTTAATTTGTACCGTTTTATGGGGATCTGCATCTAATCCTTTAAAACTCTACAAAAAAAAAAAAATCCACAAGTAGAGGGGGGAAAAAAAAAAAAAAAAAAAAAAAAAAAAAAAAAGTATGAAACATACCTTCTAATGCAGAGCTTGACTAAAGAGACAAATTATTGCATATTTAAAATGAATTATATTTAAAAAAAAAATGTACAAAAAAAAGTCACATTTAAAATACCAAGTTGGAGCTGGATTAAATTGAAATGTGCTACAATCGGCTGCAGTCACTCATAAAAGCACATGCATACAGGCCAAATCTCAAGTCCAAGTTTTCTCTGATGTCTACAAACTCTGTTGAACAGTTTTTCATATTTAGGGGGAGGGGGTTAGAAGTAATCCCTGATAAGATCCGGTTGGTCTCAATGAAATGTGTGACAGAGGTGAAGAGGTGCAAAGTCGAGTGCAAAAGGATTTTCTGGAAGAAAATTCTGGCGCTTATGTTCAAAGTTCCCTCACAAAATAGCACCTTCCCATAATATTTTATAGGGTCTCCAAGCCACCAGCCTGATCATGAGTCCTCTAGAAATGGAGACCAAGAGGAAAGTTATAGGTCCCAGCCTCATATGTTCCTCTAGTCAAACAATGAAAAGTTGTCCAAACTACATCCTCATTTCCGGTGCTTGTCCATCTTGTCTAGACCTTTGTTGCCTTCTCCAGGACTCTGGTCCCCTGCGTTCATGTACATTTTGTCTGCAATCTTTAACGCCTCATTTAGATAGTTTTGTACAGAGGTCATAGCAGCACAAATTGCAGCACTACCAAACCCATGTGTGATGAGGCTGAAGTGAGCTAAACAACTTTGGATTCCAGGTTCCAAGATGGGATTTGGTCTTGCGTTACCCAATGGCGTCCTGTCCTGGGTGAGAAGGTCTGTGAATTCTTTGCAGATTTGCCTAGAACAAGAATTAAAATATTAGACAGCGACTCATGACATTTAGGCAAACTTGAAGAGTTCTGTAAATTATTGAGTAAAAAAAGTCCACCTTTGACTGCATCAATAAGTCTTGGGAATTTATATTTTTAAACCTAAGGATTTCTTTGTTTTTCACACTTTTCCTCAAATTTTAAAACTACTGAAACATTTTTTTCATCTGAAATCAGTCATTAAATATACATTTTTCAGTTTTAAAAGAAAATTTGTTGAGTTCTACACAATGTGGAATGTCAGTGCAGCGAATTTGGAGACACATCCAATGTGCATCTACTAACAAGATAAGAGCCTTTACAGTTTGTATGTAGAAATCCTTAGGCTGCAGTCAGAAGATGGATATATATTATAGTTGAGGCAGCAGACTAATTTCAACCCATCACTCGCATCTTATAAACAAAATCAGAGAAAGACAAATCTAAAAAGAAACACAAAAACAAACCACAACCTGTAATCTATTTTGTATCCTAAACATTACTGCCAAAAAGCAAGCACTTCAAAAGTATAGAGGGAGTGGCCCACACACCAGTCAGTTATGTTTTCAATTGTTCGGGGGTCTCAGAGTGTCGTAATCTTAAACTTTTGCAATAAAATACAAGGTTTCCTATAGAAACAAATTGGGGCATAGATTATGGATTCATCCCTTTCAACAGCGGTCTATAGAGTTTCCGGTTACAATCATCCTTCTGTGGATGAGAAGTCACTTAGTCAGCATCAAGCTGTTTAAAAACACCTGAAAAGTATTAGCAGAGATCCACAAACGTCTTCAAGACTACTTGTTGAGATTTGTACACCTCATAAAACCTCATGTAACGAGCCGGGTGTAACATTCTTCAATAAAAGAACATTTATAACTCAACAAAACAAGTGTCCCGAAAAGACAAGGAAGGTTCCTAAAAATTTGCAAAAAGAAAAATCCCGAGAAGTATTTGCCTTGTAGAATTAAAATACTGTATAGACCCAGAGAGCGAACTGAAGCTCAAAAATAAACTCAAATGAGACAAAATTCATTAGGTCCTGACCACAAGAGAACAAAAAAGGAGATTCAATAACCTAGAATGGCATGGAAAAATTACATCAGCTCCTGGAAACTTTTAGCTTTTTTTGGGACACCAAGTCCCTTGTGAAATACCAAACTGAACTAAAGTAGAAAACTTTGAAGGCTCTACACAAATCACTGAGCTCTCAGGGACCATTATGTAGATCCCATGAACCCCCATTTGAGGGAGTCACTATGTAGTGTCCAACAATGGACCCCCCTCCTCTACTAAATCTTAAAATTACTAAAACTAAAGGAACAAAAAGGCCCAACAATCTAATTCATGATTTTCAACCCATACACCCCTTTTGGTCAGTATAGGCATTTTTAGATTAAACATTAAGTGATCCAATTGGTCAACTAGTTAGAAATTCCCACACAATATGAATTACATCTCTTGCATGGGACCAAAAATTGACAGATATTAGGATTGGAATAGCCCGACTGAACATTTATCAAGCCTGGTAGGAACTGGGGAAGAGATGGAGGGCAGGGTAATGAAGGGAAAAAAAAAAAAAAAAAAAAAAAAAAAAAAAAACCTTAAAGACTTCTGGGAAAGTGAAGGGGATAAGTCAAAAATTCAGCTAATCCTGCTTTTTGATTGGTCCTTAGAAAGACTTAAGAGTCTGAAAGGTCACAAAGCATTAGGGTGCCAGACTAGCAGAAACTGAATGTTGATGGGAAATCCTCCCTTCATTTTTTTCAACTGGCTGTTATAACTGGACAGTAGTGACCCTGTGTCCAATGGGCCCCTGGTTGGCTACTTACTTTGCCGCAAGCAGCATGTTTTTGCGATTTGCCATCTCGTTGCGTTCCATGTGCGGCCGGGTCAAGTATTCTGCCACTGCCTTGGAGGGGAATTCAGTTTCACAAACATAACCAAAGTCACGAGCAAGGTGCACAGCCTCACCTGCAAGGAGAAGATACAGATTAATGCCATGGTTAAGGACACAGGCCCCATGATGAGTTTTTACCTGTTGTATTGAGTTTCTTTGAGCTTTGCAGGCCAATTTTAAAGCGAAGTAGCTTAACTCAATGGACTCCCTATGCTGGTGAATAGCTCATTAGGTCTGCAGGTTATACATCAACAGCCCACAACAAGGCAAACGCTTTAAAATGGCCACAGAAGTTGTCTCGGAGGCTGGGACAAGGGAAGTGACTCACTGCCAAGTGACGCAATCAAAGTTAACCCTTCAAGTGGGCCTGGATGATGTAGGAATGGCTCTTTACAGTATAAAGAGCACAAAGCAACTACAAAAATAAAAATATGCAGGAGGAAATACTCAAATCTGGAGAGAATTTATTTCTTTTTATTTTTTTTTAAAAGTGGATGCAACGATGGGAATTCATAGCATTTCCTGCCATGTAATACCAACTACAAACTGGTAAACTTAAAAGGTATTCTGTTACATAAAGTTATTCCCTATTCACAGGATAAGGGATAACTATTAAAACTGTGGGGGTCCTACTACTGGGAACCCCACTGGCCACGTGAATGGCTATAGGGCCCTCCAAAATCAATGGAGCTACTGGTCAGGAATGCATGTAGCCACTCCATTCATTCCTTCCTATGGGAGTTCTGGAGATAGAGGATCGGGAATAAATTTATATAAAACTGGTACACCCCTTTAAGCTCCTCCACCAGGAAGAAGGATATTTTGCTCAACTGCCCTCATTGTTCGAAACTTTTACTCAGCTGTAACATGAAGTCACAAGTTCATCTAGGCTTTAGCTCAAGTCATCACATTTTCAATCCTTGGTATGAACCATACAATGGCACCAACCTTCCACGAGGGATGTCAAAAGCGTCACATTAGCAGCTTTCCTTCTTCCGGCTGGCAGGTTGAGACCGATTTTTTCAAGTTTCTCTCTCAGCGACCTCCCTCCATTTTTAGATTTGGCTCTGACGAAAGAGACAGGACAGGCATTTAACATTACAATGCCGCCATCAAGGTGTTTCCCCCAACAAAACAGCTCTGATGAGGGCGTCACTCTGGAGAGACGGAGAACAAGACTTCACAAGAAAGTGCTGATGTCACGGGGCAGGATTCCCTCACAATGAATCTAAACTATCACACAATGGATTAGAGCAACTGAATTTCAGAAGAACAGGGCTCCCTGGAGACATCTGAGAACTTCTATGGGAATTCCCTTCCATATTGATACACTGGGAAATTTAATGCAAAAATATTCCCCTCCACAAGTTCTTATTTTACCTTCTACAAATAATCAAGATTCAGTTGATAGTGTAACCTCAGCCACAGGAACAGATGTTTTTGCACTTTAAGTTGCTAACCCAGTGTGCTCATTAATGCGCCCTATTTATAGGCAGAAAGTAGCCATATGTTAATGTTACGCTTCTAGCCCCAGCCTCCTCTTCATATATACATTTCTAGAGCAACATGCCATCACCGTCAGAATGCAGATTACACAAGCCGGTGAGGATGAACAAGGCAATTAGAAGTCTCTCTTATAAATTGCTGTTCAGAGTTAATTATAATACATACACATCTCAATGCATTCATAAAGGACTTGTTTTAATTTGCCCCATGTGTTTTACTATAAATATATGCATTAAAGTTCAAATGTTAGTCTTATTAGATTTATAGCCATTTCATTTTTAATCCTTTTATACGAGTCCTTGCAATGCTGCCCCTAGTGGTCACATCAGGAAATCAATGATCAAGAGAGCATTGCGGGTAAGCTTAGACAGGCTGTCTACTACAACAGATTTATCACAGGGGCGGAGGCTGGAGGAGAAATCTGGTGCAGGGACAGACACTTCTGACTGTATACCAACTATTGGTGGGCTTGCTTTGAGAAACATTTTGGTGCATCTTAGGCTCCCTTTCCCTCAAAGGTCCATCCACTTTTCGCTAAGCCCCGCCCCCGTAGATCAGAAAAAAAAAAAAAAAAAAAAGTGTAGAAACTGAGTAAAATTGTGCCAATCTGTGTCAACACACCATAATCCTGCAATTTTCACAGCGGCCATCAGCTATAAAATAGGTTAAGACTTAAGCCATAAACTTGAAAGAGCACAGCACTCAATAGCCGTGTTAAGTTCTTCTTTTTATTTCTTTATGTTCATTTAACATCCATCCACAAATCATAATTAATCACTGGCCAACGTGTCGGTCTAACCTAGACCTTGTTCACGTCCTTAGTCATAATAGTGCTCTTACCACTGAGCACCACCCGTTCCAGAGGAGTGCCATTCAACTTTCTTTTCTAAAAGACTTAAGCCATAGACACAATGATCAGGTCAGGAGAGGACCCCATTGACACTTCTGTGGGAGAGTTTTCTATGCATGCTCTGTGACCTGTGCAGAGGTCAGGAGGGAGTAGATGAGCTGTGATATCACCTATTATGAATGGCAGATCCTGTGTTATCTATATAGAGGTGTTACTTGTCATTGTCTGCCTGCGATGATAATGATAGCCACTGAAGTTATTTGTACAGAACAGGAAATCGTGGCCAGTGAAGACTGCAGGATTATATACATTTTTAAATACAGTGACGTCTATAAAAAAAATAAAAATAAGTGTTTAACATAAAAACACAATTCAAACAATAGGCCATATGCTGATGACACATTCCCTTTAAAGACAAGCTACTTTGTAGTGTCTTGCCATTGGAAAAAAATAAAAATAAAATCCAAAGACCGAAACAGGTTTCTTTCTTACATTTGAATACAATTAGTTGATATGAAAATTAACAAAACTGACAAGAATGGATAGAAAATGTGGTTTAACGATTTCTTTTTCATCTCCTGCATTCGATTCTACGCAGTCCCCTTTAAAGGGTTTTACAACAAAGCTCGCCATTGTTCTAAGAGGAGTCACACCGGAAACTGCAGAAGGAAAGTTTTGTTGCACTACAACTGTTGATGATTCTTAACACCCCTCGTTCCCTATCATTAAATAAAAAGCAGTTGGGCGAGTTTCAATGGCCGGGAGAGATTATACACATTAACTATTTAAAGACCACTTAAGCATCCAGTCGCTTACCATCTGCTGCCAGATGACAAATCCCAACAGACCCTGAAGACAATTATGAGATACGTTACTGCTACGTCTGGATTGCCATGCATACCCAGTACGAATATTTTAGGGTGTAGACTTAGGATTTTATATTTAAAATAAGCTGATCACCTTCTGTATTTTTTTGTGATCACCATTCGGGTGCATTTCTATACTTGTATTGCCTCATAAGGTTCACACTAGAACCATAAAATGGGTTTATATATGGGATTTTGTGGGAGTTCTTTCCTCAGGACAACTGTGGCCATATTAAAAAGGGGAATTCCAACTTTTGGCATGAAGTCATGTCCACCACCAGTTCACAAGGATTTGCTCCAGCCCTGAAGTGTTAACTGCAGTGGTGACTTCTTGTGCATGACCCACATAAGAGCCTATCACTCAATTATTGTATACAGGAACCATGGCATGCTAGATTTCCATCTGTTGTAACAGACCTTCTCATCTCCAGATATGTATACATAATTCTGTTAGAAGCCTTTATGCATCTAGAGCTACTGTAGGATATAGGGGATGTCAGAATATTTACCTTCTAAGTACTCCTCCAAGTAAGGATGCATTCAAGCACTCAGGGGGCGACAGCCGTCGCTGAACTTCTGCTACAGTGACTTTGTACTTTGAAGTAGAACTCAAGAGGGACAGTCTTCCCGGAACAGAGCAGAAGACCTCATTTGGATTAATGACGATTCCCATCAACGAGTCTTTCTGGTAGGGCATATTGAGGGTGTTTTTTCCTGTGGAGAAACATTCATACTTTATGATCCCTCAGGGTAGGCTGCAGGCAGTGGATTTCAGTGCTCAAAGACTTCTGACATGTCAAGTAAAGGGGTCTGATCCTTCAAACCTTCTCCAATATAACCTAAAGTATATCAGATCTAAAGACCATGAAGTGTTTTTGCCTTTAATTGTAAGCGAGTTTGAACCAGGAGGTACTTAATTTGTACATTCTCCCTATTTTCATGTGAATTTCCTAATTCAGATGCCCTGGTTACCCTATTCTAAAAAAAAAAAAAAAAACACCCCAAACATACTGGAAGGTAAACTTGCAGCCTCTAGAATTGGCCCAAGTGTCCTGCTTAGTTAGGGAAGATGGACTGAGTCCTGTTGGCAACAAGGAGGAATCATCAGTGCACCTGGATCTAGATACCCTTTTCTAAACGAAAAGGGAAGTACTATTCTATAAGAACAGTCCTTCAAAAATATATTTGAACAAGCTGACAAAGAGTTGGGACCAAGTGCATCTTAATGGGAGCATATAATGTGTATTGACATATATACAAGGGTGTGGAGGAACGCAAGCGCACGTGTTCTAAAAGCTCAGACCATTTTACAATTCGTGTGCACTTCAGGTTTTAAGAGGCGACTCCAGAAGAGCACGGAGAGGTTTACAGGAGAATTAGCAACACAAAAGACTTAAGTCAATACCGAGCACTGTACATGACGTGCATCTCAAAAGACCAGTGTAGAACAAGGATTTCATGGAGCATTCATTTGTAGAGAAATTGGGTGGGAGGAGTTTTGGCTTTTTTTTGGGGGGGGGGGGTTTAATCTAAAGAAAACAGAATAATACAATGAAGTTATTGAAGTCAGTTCTCCTTTGCATGCCCTAAATAATTTAAAAAAAAAAATTAAAAAAATTAAAAAAAAAAAACAACTTTCTACTTCATTAATTTAATGTTGACGTAGAATCCAAAGATTATAAACCATTGCCAATCACATTTTATTCTATTTTTTTTTAACCAGTTAAGGGGAAAAAAAAAACCCTATCTGAAAGTGGCTTTGTTTACAACCTCAGCAACAAGGAGAGAAAAAAATAAATAAATACAAAGATTACACAATCCAGATTCCAGCTCTATGCCCAACCTGCACGAATACTCCAGCAATTAATGCTCTCCAAAAGCAAGCATGAACAGAGAGCAAGCGAGGTATAATGCCAACACTGTCAAGTGTTCGCTATGATGTTTAGGTTCTCTATGACAGATCAATCTGCACAGCAGTTCAAGCATTCCTAATAGACTTAATTTAATAAAAGATCCATATCACAGCTTCTGTGCACCAGGTTTTTTTTGTTTGTTTGTTGTTTTTTTAAGACCGCTTTAAAAATAAATATCTGCTAAAAAATATTCTACTATAATTTACAAAAAAAATTTTAAAAAAATTAGGGAAAAAGTAAACTTTTTAATGAAGTTGTGACCTCAAAATCTCATCATCCCACATAAAAACTCAACAAGTAAATATTTTTAACATGACACAATCTTTGTAATCAGGATAGTTTATAGAATAAACCGTTCTGTTTTCACTCAATTTGCAAGGGTTAACGAATATTGGATGCACTATGGTTTGAGGGAGGGGAAAAAAAAAAAAAAAAAAAAAAAAAAAAAAAACACTACTTTTTACTGTACTTGTTTTCAGGCAACAACATTTTTAATACTAATTTGTTTTAAATTCACCCCAACTGTTAAGAAAGAAAATATATATATTTTTGTCAAAAAATGCACAGAAACGAACTTATGAACGGAAAACAAACCAAGAGATTAGTTTGGAGAACATCATGCTCATACCACATTTACAGAGAAAAGTAAAAAAAAAGTTTAACAAACCTTTTTTAATGACTGTCTGGTCATGCATGATTAAGCTCTGTTCTTCTAAACTCTGTATGGGGAAGGGAAAAGGAGCGTTTTAGTATAAATGTATTTTACTTCATCCATGTGACTAGTTATTTTCACTTTTAATTCTAAAGTTAAACAGAATTAACCTACAAAATTAATTTAAAAAAAAAAAAACGAATTCTTTTTTTTTTTTTTCCATTGTAAAAGGTCAAGTTACTTGGGATAAAAAAAAAAAAAAAAATAAGTATAAAAGAAGGGCCATTTTCAAGTGAAGCACACTTGTAGATTTCACCGTTGGAGTTTTAGGTTTTAGACCCTCAAACATATACACCATAGCAGTAACTATGGATTCAAAAATATTAACATGCTACTAACGTCAGGCTGGCAGCTAGCAGCTCTTTGCAAACAGAGCTTGGAAAATGTATTATAAAATTGTGCATCCAGCCCGGACAAGTTATGTTTTCTATTTTCTTATGCCAAGAAGGATCTCTAGGTGAACCCTTCCCTTGCCATAATTATAAAGGGGACATTACCGCAACATCCTCCATCTGCTGGCCAATGTCCGGAAGACCAAGGTTATCTGCAAGGCTTGAAGAGTCTAGACCATGTCCAGGTCCATGCTGCAGAAGAATATCAGGTCTTCTTTGGAAGTCCCTTCCCAACCGTCCTGAGCTGGGATCCAGGGACGGGATGTGATGAACCAAGCCTGGTCTGTTGTGGTGGGAAATTCCACTGTGCTCATGGTTCTGACGACTCGGCCATGCCTGCTGTTGACTGGGAGGAGGGTGAGAAGTGTGTATGGAGTTGAGGGAAAAGGGGTCTCCAAGGTGGGAGTAAGGGTCAGATTGGGAATACGGCAGAGGCTGATATGGAGGTGGAAAATACGGTGGTTGGAAGTCAGAGGACCCTGAATGAGAAAGTGGGGGAGCTGGGCTGTACAAGTGCTGGCTGACTGATGACAGATGGGGTAACCTTGGATTACCATTGCTGCCTCCATCATGCCTGTCCTGCAGAAGAAACAAAACATACAGAAAATGAGTGCTACCTCCACCTCAACTTTTTTTGTTTTTTCAAAAAAGTTTAATGTATAGATGAATGCATTGTAGTTTTCAGCTTTTATGGTCTGGAAATATTTGTCTAGAATAAATGAACATCTAGATTTCACCTTTTCAAACACATGTTTACAGTTACAAGGACAATTTTTTCTAGACTTTATTTTACAAGGTATTTTTTTTCATTACACAACTGCTTAAAGTAAATGATTTTTTATTGTTTTCATTTTTAACTTTCCCTGAACTTTTTTGGTAGCAGAAGATGACAGTTCTACACTATACAGAAGGTGGACCTTTCTGGCTTCTCAAACAGAAGCTGCAAGTAGGTTTATCTCTGGTTTTAGCAGATTACAACTTCACGCATATTAAAATAACAGGGCGAACTAATCAGTAGAGAAAAGAGCCCCAACCGGCTTCTCTGTGACCTGTCCTCCCTGCTAAATACCTCCTATTGATTTCAAATGACTGAATCTAATCAACAGGAGCCAAAACAACCGAGCCCACAGACCATGACCAATGGAGAAAAATGAAGGGGGGGGCCTGAATGTCAAAGAATGAGTTGACTCATGATCCCAGATCAATCACCAAACTGTATGTAAAATATATTTGTATGTAAATAATTGACAAAAAAAAATAGCTTAAAAACACTATCACTAAGCAACAAACAGACGATCCAAACATTAAACCTTGACCTAAATACTCCATAAGAGAAACTTCTAACCCAAACCTCTTCCCAGGATTTGTACAGATAAAATGCTCTTGTCTCTGGCGCCCACTAGCGTCCAACACAGATACTGCACTAAAGCTTCATAAAAAAGCAGCAAAGTCTCCACATGGAGAAAAGAAAGTCATAATTAATCCCACAAGATAATACCATAGTGCACGATATAATGAACAAGCAGGGAACGCAAAAATTATCAAACTAACGAAAAAGCAACGTATGATGCACTCAGACAATGCAGAGTCTATTAGCAGAAGGAAATCCATTATACATACATATAATATGACACACACACTATACTATGAAAGGCACACATGTAGCAGAGCCGGGTGCTCACCTCACACTCCTCCTCATACTTGACATTATCTGCCAGTTTCCACAGCATGCTGGCGCCCCTCAGTCAGTATCCACACAAGGTACAGAATATCCCAGGCTCGGCGCTGTATTCCCAGGAGGCAGCAGTAAGGTATCAGGCATGGAAGCTCCTTCACCACTGAGTCTTTCCCTCTATCTCCCTGCCCTCCCTTAATGCTCCTATTATGGGAACTCCTCCCCAGGGAGGAGGCGGAACCTTTAGTAACGTAGGGGGGTTAGCTGGACCAATCCCAGACGCCGGGGCGCTCAGGCACCGCCCACATGGGTATTCCTTCTCTTCTCCCAGTCGCAGACTCTGCTCAGTGGCTTCACAATCCCAACATTGTCAGCTCTGCTTCATCCAGAAGCATCAGCCTCAGTGTTTTCTTTCACACTTTCTTATCTAAACATTTACAGGCAGCGATGAGTGAGCCCAGCAGGGGAAAAAATACTACAGGGACCATAAATGCCCCGAAAAAAAAAATCTATGTATATATATCTATTACCAAGTCATAAGAAATTATATGATAATAATGGGAATGAAAAATGGGCAGAACTGCGGTTTTTCGGAAGAAAGAAAAATATTTGTACATAATTTTTGTATGACTGTATAAAGTTATAAATATGTATGTTTCTATATAGTAACATTATATATATATATATATATATACACACACATACACAAATATTCATAGAAACATACAAAATTATGTAACAAATGGATTCTAAATATATATTTAAAAAAAAGTACAAAATAGATTTTCATCTTTTTAATATATATCATTTTATTTATCTTTTTAAAATCGTTTTTCTTAGATTTTTATAGATCCTATTTTTTTTTTTTTTTTTTACATGAACTAAAATTTGTAATTTTTAAAACAATTTACTCATGTTATGAACCATCTTATGAGAAAAACGTGCAGCACCCAGAGCTGGTGTGGTCCTGCTGTGCCCACCTCAGCCTCTTGGTATGAGTAGATGGGTGTGGATGTTGGGGTTGGCACAGATCATAACCAGGAGAGGGAAAGAAAATACTTAAAGTGTCCGTTAACATTTGACAAGTTCCCACTGTATTTCTAGCCTTAGGGAGAATGTGATAAGCTGGTATCCTCTGCCAGGCTCTTAACACGTGGGCAGTGTCAGCCAGGGGACCCAGAGCCTTCACCTCAAGAGATGGCAAAATTAGGCGACATTTTCACATTATAGTGGCGGAAACCAAGGCATTGCGCCCATTCTGCCTGCGCCATCCTGAACGGTGCGACTTTTCACAGTGCGCCAAGACTGCACAGGCTGTCATTTACAGTGGACTGGGCTGGATTAGAGATATTATTATTATTACATTTTAACTTTCATCGAATTTTGTTGCACTTGGATAATGGGATATTTTACCCTGAAGTATGAAAAGGCGCGGATTTTCACTGGACCAGCATAAATAATAGGATTATAAAGAATAATAATAATGAAAAAATACATCTAAAGTTATAAATGTGGAATATACATACATGTATATTTACAAAATGATTACATATCGCCTTACATTATTCCTATTTAGCCAGTACACAATAGGGGTTGTTGTCTGTCATATAACCCCATAAAATCTCTGCTCAAGTGCAGAGCCCGCACAGGTTTAGTAATCAGTAGCTAATCTTCATTAGCATTTCTGGTGGGGCTGAGGCTGAAGATGATGAGGATGATGAGTGGTAAATTCCATGCTTGTTGTCCATACAGCATGCCTTTGAAATGCAGGTTTGTTCTGTTGGTAACAGCAAGTGCCCGGCGCCATACTGGAGCTGAGAGGCAGCAGGTGGAGGCTAGGGTGCCTGCTGTACCCCCAACTGGTGGACTACTACCTTCATCGTGTGTGCATGATTTGCAGAGTTAACTCTGCCAATAATAAGGTGGATAATATCTACATGCACCAGCACTGAGCAGAAGAAGATTTCCATCTCCTTGATTTCTTATTATTTATTCATTAGCATTTATTTATATTGTATTTTCGCTGGTTTTATTACCTGTAGAGTTATAGACATTTTACCTGCAGAAGTAATATTTGCATTCATATGAACTACCATTTGCAGCTTACAGATTTAAAACTTCTGCTTCTTAAAACACCCATAAAATATATATTTTTTTAAACATACACACAGTATTGTAAAACACAATAAAAACACACAATAAAATTCTGGTCCATTAAACTGCCAGAAGGCGGGACATAACTCAAACATACTGAAGTTTTGATTTCTTGATTTTTTTATTTTTTTCCTAATTGGGGTATTTATTGCTTGGTCATTTGCGACTTTTTCTTAGTGTTTTTTTTTTTTGTTATAAAATGGGATTAATTAATGAAGAGGAGCCTGCGCGGTGGCCGGAGCTTCCTCCAGTCTTTCTGATACTTCCCATGATAAATGTCATTGCCCCTCAATGAAAGTTTAATCTGAGGATGAGGGGAAGAAATAGCAGCTGCGAGGACAGATTACAGCAGACTTGTCCCTCATTGTGGCTCCTGTATCCAGTTAGGATTAAAGTCATCAGCTCTTCCCCAGGGGTTTTATTTATTTATGTAACTTTATTTAAATAACTTTTTAATCTAATTTTATTACATTAGATAATGATTTTTTTTACTCTGGTGTAACTGGAGGGGTTTCATTGGCTAGATTACAATATAAGTATGGGAGGTCAGCAATGCCTCCTTCCTCCTCTCAGTCACAGTAAAGACCCCCACTTAGAGTTTACAGGAGAAGACTTTGGTATAAGGAGTGACTCTCCTTCCAGGTACAGTACACCAGGCGTCTTCCCCCGGAGACTTCAGGGTTTGCGGTGCCAAAATTCCCCAAGGAGTTTGCAGTTGCAGCCTCCTGTGGTTGTCAGGGTGTGAGCTCCATGGGTGCCTGATGTAAAATCATACAGCAAAGTCAGAATAGGATATAAGAGAGCCACTTACCTGCCACTCCGACCTCCCCAGCAGAGACATCACTCCTGGGATTTGGGGATATATAAGCAGTAACACTTGCAAACTTGAATGTTACCTGTAGTCACCCAGCACCTAGAGACTATGTCCCCGCTGCGCATGCGCACTGGCTGTTGCCACCCAGCCAAAAACTCACCTTACAGAGCATCTTCCAGCCCCCTCACGCTGCACCTCCTCCCCCTTATATCCACTATCACCTCTCCCCCTCATGTTCAGTGCAATAGGTGTGTGACTCCATCTCACAGGGAACAGCATAAGGACTGAGATCACGTCTGTGGGGGCAAATGTACCTGTGGTTCTACAAAAGTCCCTTTAAAAAAAAAACGTTTTAAAAAAATTATTTTTTATGATGGTGCAAATTTTTTTCTAATCTCAATCTTAGATCTAGTGGTCGCTCATTTTTTTAAGAGGAGAGAGGGTTTGGAGGGGTCTTTGTATGGAAAGATGTGTGATAAAACAGTGTATCTAAGCCTGTCAGTGTGATACTCTGAGGCTGCTAACTATACCTCAGTCTATCAGTTTATCTATAGCCTATCTATTATGAGAGCTGCTGTATCTAAGACTATCATATGTGATACTGTTAACAGAGCTGCTGTATCTGAGTATGATGTGTGATACTGTCTGCTGAGCTTCTGTATCTAAGTCTTTCGTGATACTGTTAAAAGAGCTTCTATATCTAAGTCTAAGATGTGTGATACTGTCTGCTGAGCTTCTGTAACTAAGCCTGCCATATGTGATACTGTTAACAGAGCTGCTGTATCTAAGTCTATGATGTGGGATACTGTCTGCTGAAGTGCTGTATCTAAGCTTAACAGGGGTGATACTGTCCCTACACACATGGATTGTGTCTAGTATTGTTTTACAGTAAAGAAAAAATGCCATAGACACTGCTGGTGATTTCTCCATACCACATGCAGTGTCAATGGTGTTTTTTAGCCATCTTTTTTTTGTGTGACCCATGTTTTTTGTTTGTTTTTTGCATTTTTCTCCCATATAGAAGGAGATGTTAAAACAAGAAAAAACAGCAAAAGCTTCAGGAGTTTTAACGTTTTTTAAAAAATGCCAGAGGCCCTAAAGATACCATCTATTTAAATGAAAATCTGGAGGGTTTTGTTTTGTTTTTGTTTTCCCACAAAAAAATGTACAAATTACCTCATAAAAAAGAAAACACAGTAAAACCGCAAAAGTGCAGAAAATTTCTATTAAAAACCTATGTGAACTCATGGCTGCTCCTTATCTCCTGTTGGGAAAAAGGATCAGGCATGTTGAAACCCAACTGCCTCATCTTTCCTCCGACATCTGCTGTTTGGGGAGAGTCTGGACTCTGGGTATTGATCCGGGTATGACAACCTTTTTCCTACTACTTTAGGCTAGGGCGACTGCGCGACAATTTTTATAATGATGACTTGGTCGCAGCATGTCACAATGCGACACTATTGACTATCATTATAAAAATTGTCGAGCAACACATGTCACAATGTAGTTGTAACTCTTTTGACGCGTGACTTATGAAAGATGTCGCCCTGTCGCCCTAGCCTAATTCTTCCCCTATATTCCTCAGTACAGCTGTCTCTGCCCAGTCTCCCCGTGCCCGCATGGTACAGGATTGTTTACCACCTGGTTGGCAGGTTGCTGTGGAGTTAATGTCATTTGTCACTCGTGATCTCTCTCTCACACACGTCTCCCTTACTTATCCTATGTCAATACAGCAGCCGGAAGTCTGAGGCTTCACCATGGATTTAAAGAAACATGCCAGGGCGTACCAAAAATCCAGCATTGAGGCGGATTATCAGGCTAGACAATATCCATTCAGAACTTCCAATAGTCTGGAAAATAAGGAATACATGTTTCAGGTGGTTCAGCGCTGGATGACCCTGTCCCGCTCTGGACTATGGAGGAGAAGGGGGAAAAGGGCTACAGAAAACCATTGAGTGACCCAGTCAACAGTTCTATAACGACTGTTTTGTGCCATATAGTAACATTTTGTGACACAGAATTCATTTTGGGAGAATTGGCTGTAGGGCTCATTCACATGACTGTGTGTGCCCCGTGCCCGTGCTGTGGACTGCAAATTGCGGTCCGCGATGCATGGGCATCGGCTGCCATGGACCCTTTGACTTGAAAGGGCTTACGGCAAAAGATGGGACGTGTCATATCTTTTGTGGTGTAGAGGCAAAGACCAAAAAGCGCAAGGAAGTGCTACTGAGCGCTTCCAATCTGTGCCACAGTTCCACACCGTTTCTTCAGATTCCTGACCATACAAATCAGTGGGTCCACATCCATGATACAGGATTCATATGACTGGTGCTCATATATTGCGGACCTGCTGTTTGCGGGCATGGATGGCCTATGGTCTTGTGAATGGGCCCCAAATTTGGGCTCTCTTGCCAAAAACATTTATCTCTACAAAATGTCTACCCCCCAACCAATTCATGACTTTCATTGATGCTAAGGATTTTCTATGGAGGCCTGGGAGCTTCATGCTCCGTGAGAGGTGGAAAGGCAGCCATATTGGCTGTCACCCTTAGGGCTTATGTACACGGCCGTAGCCATTTTTGCTGTCCACAAATTGCAGATCCTCAAAACATGGATACCGGCCATGTGTTCCGCATTTTGCAGAACGGAACGTCCTGCCCATGATAGAACAGTCCTATTGTTGTCTGTGATGCGGACAAGAATAAGACATGTTCTATTGTTTTGTGGGGCCGCGGAACGGACATACAGAGGCGGATACCACACGGTGTGCTGGTCACATCTTTTGCGCTCCATTGAAGTGAATGGGCCTGCATCTTACCTGCAAAAAATGCAGACCAGATATGGACCATAAATACGACTGTGTGCATGAGCCCTTACACACATAGGTATTCTTCTGGCATGGTTTTTAATGCTTTATTTTGGATAACATTATTTGCAGCATTTTGTAGGGAGAAACCTGCCAGCTCTAGATGCTGCATGAAATTGTTTGGGAAATTTTACATGTAAGAATTCTGTTATGTTTTTTCACATTTGAGGTGCATTTTTTTTTTTTTGGGGGGGGGGGGGGGGTGTCAATGTTTTTTTGTTTTTTTAAACACAGCATGCGCTGGGTCTGGTATTATTTCCCTCATTATTTGTTCTTTTTCTCCCTTCAGACATCATTCTTTTAATATCTACAGTATATGCTTTTTAAAAAAAATGTTTATGCAATGTGTGTTTTTTGCACTGCATTTTGTAACAATGTATTTTCCCGTATTGCTCTACAGAGTGATATGATGGGGGCATATGCTTTCCTAGGCAAACGCCTTGTCATAAATTACACAAATTGAACTGCAGTGCAGAGGGGGGAAAGTAAATGTGCTGCAGTGGCATTAGTATAGGTGGGCCACCATGTGTGCGGCAGCACCATTCAATCTACCTGTGTAGTGATAGGGGAGCTTGTCATTGAAGATGTAGGTCGATTTAGGATTCCACTGAAACTAAGGGCTCATGCACACCGTATGTATTTTGCGGTCTGCAAAAAAACAGATCCGCAAAAAAAATATGGATGACGACCGTGTGCATTCTGTATTTTGCGGAACGGAACAGCTGGCTCCTAATAGAACAGTACTATCCTTGTCCATAATGTGGACAATAATAGGACATGTTCTATTTTGTTATTGAAATGAACAGTTCCGCATATGGTCCGCAAAAAAACCCGGAACGGACACAAAGAAAATACGTTCATGTGCATGAGCCTATAGGAACAAACGGTGCCGTGTCCTAGAAGAATTGTAGACAATCAGATCTGGGCAAAATGTCCCCTGGCCACCTTTCATAATGGCCCAACTCTGTGGGAGTAATGGTGGTGACACTGCTTGCCGCCCAGCATTCTTCAGAAATTGATAAAGAGAATTTTATTGACAGAAGGGGGCGACACCATCCTCTGTGGATTTTTTTGAGTTTAGGGGGCGCTGTCCGTAATCGATGTGCAATGTAAACACTTGTTTGCAGGATAATGGGGGACATTAATTAGCGGCGTGTACGATGTGTGAATGTCCTTGCTCAGGAGTCACAGGCTAAGATAAATCAGATCATCATTAACCCCTAGAAGTGTTCATTTGCAAATGTTAAGTAAATAGGGGCCACTGCGCAGGACCCCCGGTGGGGATTCATACTGTGCCCCCTCTTTTCTGCGGCTCATAATGAAGCCATGTCAGGCTGTTAATCTCATTTAACCCCTGCAATTCCCAGCTTCACCAGGGACGAAGAACTAGCCCTCGGGGACCTGTGCTGTCAGTGGTCTCTCTGTGTCCTGCTGAGTTTAAAGCTTGTGCCTCACTCAGCCTTTTGTAATGTCCGACTTCTATTACAAGGGCTCCATGGATCAGTCCAGCAGTGGACTCAAAGCTACAAACCCCCTACGATGGACACAAGAAGATTATGTTTCTTCAGTCCTCTTCTACTCTGTTTCTGGGAAAGCTGGCAATATGGCCGCCTTTACAGTGGAATGTAGTATGGTTTCTTCATGGTTACATGGCCTGGAAGAAGTACTACTAATACATTCCAAAAATGACAAAAATCTGGACAAATCCTCTTTGCAGATTTGCCATTTATGAGTCTAGGACAGCTTCAGACAACTTTGTGGCAGCCATATTGTCAGTCACCCAGATTTATGATGGCTATAAATAAGGCTGGCCATATATATAAGATGAAAGTCATTAAAGGGATTGTCCCTCTACAATAACCACAGGATAGGGGATGTGTCTGATCAGTGGAGGCCCCAGAAGTTGGACCCTCGCTGATCATAAAAATGGGGTCCTGGGTTCCCATGACTTTGTATTTTTTTTTTTTTTTTTTGAGGAAAGATGTGGTTTGAATTTTTATATTTTTTTAATTGTTTTTTATTTTTAAAAACGTTACTTATGTTTACACTTTACAACTATAACAAGCAATCATTAGATTCTCATAGACTCCAATGCATTAGCACAGTACTAGTACAGCACTGGTCCGGAAGGGATTAAGGCTACATTGACAATACAGTAAATGCGGATTTCATGCGGGTTTTCTGTCGTGTGCAGGTATGCAGGTACCTTACGAGTATATGACTGCATAGTTTATGATTTTCCATGCAGATTTTTGTGTGGTTTTCACTGTGTTTCCACACCATATGTTACTTGTGGATTTCAACACAGATTTACTGCAGATCTCACCCAGAAGGAGAAATGTGCGTATTTCAAAATCCACCCCTCCAGTCAATTTCTGCACAGTGTAGATGAGATTTTGAAAATCTCAATTACTTACTTGGTGCTGTCTTAGGCCACCTGCACACGTTGTGGAATATACACAGTTTTTACGTACAGAATCGCATGCTGAAAAACCGCAGCGTAGTACAGTACCAGCAAAGTCTATGAGATTGCACAAATCTCATGTACATTTTGCGGATTATTTTTTCTGGATTTCGAAATCCGCAGCATATCTATTATGTTTTTGGTTTTAGCTGCGGATTTCCCTCTTTCAATGAAAGGGTGAGGTCTGTGACAAAACCACATCTAATCCGCACCAAAATCCGCAATAAGAAATTGTGGTGCAGATATGCAGAAATGCACATAAATCCACACCGAAATTTGCATTCCCGTACCTTTTTTTTTTTTTTTTGCACGAAAATCTGCACATACTACACATCAGGTATATATACTATTTGGGTGCTACAGTTTTTTTTGTCTAAAAAAAGTTTAAAAAAATACCTGACTTGCGGAGTTATAGTGCTTTAAAAGGTCACTGGGGCACATTTACTAAGACCAGCTTTTTACACCGGTCCTAGTTCCCCCTTGCGCTGCCCTAAGATTTATGATGAGGCGCATGATGCGTCATAAATTAGACCGTCTCCTGAAGTGAGGAGAGAGAATGCAATATTCGCTTCCCTCTCCTCGTTTTAGGGATCGTGGGGGTCTCAGTGCTCAGACCCCCACAGGTCAAGGTTTATTTGCTTAAAAAATCTGCAAAAATGGCAGCAAAAATAAATAAATAAAACACCACCAAAAATTGCAAACAAAAATGCCAGAAAAATCCTATGTGTGACACCAGATTAAGGGCTCATGCACACGAACGTATTTTCCTTCCATGTCCATTCGTTTTGGATTTTGTTTGCGGACCGTATGCGGAACCATTCATTTCAATTGTTCCCTCAAAAAACGGAAGTGCATTCCGTTTCCGTATGTCCGCAAGTCCGTTCCACAAAAAAATAGAACATGTCCTATTATTGTCCGCATTATGGCCAAGGATAGGACTGTTCTATTAGGGGCCAGCTGTTCCGTTCCGCAAAATACGGGATGCACATAGACGTCATCTGTATTTTTTGCGGTTCTGTTTTTTTCCGGTCGTGTGCATGAGCCCTAAAAATGATAGATTTTCCCTCCTAGACTTAGGACTTACCTGTGCAAACAGCAGCTGCTCTTTGATGTATCTTTGCATTACATCAGCAACCTCTGGCAATCCATTTGTGGTAAGACTACAACTCCCAGCATTCTGGGAGTTGCAGTTTCACAACAGTTGAAGTGCCGGAAGTTACTGTCTCCTGCAATACACAAATGCCCACTGATTCAAAGTGGACAACCCCTTTAAATCTTTGAAGCAGGGCGGCAGGGAAATGGTGCTGGGCTGCAGGCACTACACAGATGGTGCTAATATGATTGCCAGGCTTGTTTAATATAATACATTAACCACTAGCATGTATCACAATGGGCTCATACATGTTTAATGAACTCCACACCTGTCAGCACACTATAAAAGTAATGGGTCTCCTGGGGTGCAGGGTTATAAAACCACCCACAGGAAGGGATGATCTCCACGGTGCCCCAGCCTCACATCAGAAAAGTCATAATCTGAGGAATTTAAAGGGGATCTCCCTAAATCATCTCCAGGAAAAAGATACCCCTGCAGTATACTTTTCTACCAAATTTTATTCTGTCAATGCGCTCCATTTATTCTCTATGTGACTGCCGGAGATAGCTGAGTACAGTGCTTGCTCCACTAGAGCTGCCCCATCATCTTAAAGGGGTTGTGTAAGATTGAGGAGGGGGGGGGGGTTTGGAAAACAGCTCCGCTTAGGCCCCTTTCACACGGTCGAGATTTCCACGCGGGTGCAATGCATGATGCGAACGCATTGCACCCGCACTGAATCTTGACCCATTCATTTCAATGGAGCTTTTCACATGAGCGATGTTTTTCACGCATCAGTTCGCCGTTGCGTGAAAGTCGCAGCATGTTCTATATTCTGTGTTTTTCACGCAGCCCTGGCCCCATTGATGTGAATGGGTCTGCGTGAATCACGCATTGCATCCGCACACAAGTGCGGATGCAATGCGTGATTCACTGATGGTTGCTTAGAGATGTTGTTTGTAAACATTCAGTTTTTTATCACGCGCGTGAAAAACACATCAAAACGCTTCGCACTCGCGCGGAAAAAACTGAACAAACGTACGCCATGCAATTGCGTGCGGATTGGTGCGGATGCGTGTGGATTTTCCGGAACGCATCCGGACTGAATCCGTGACGCTCGTGTGAAAGAGGCCTACTTACCTGCTTCCCTGTGCTGGCTCACCGAGCCTTCTCTTTCAGGCCTCCGCTGGGCTCCCATGCTGTAAACATGTAATTTGACATCGCCGCAGCCGATTACAGGCCACAGTGGTGACCGACTTTCCTTTGGTCATGTGACCATTTTGTTGTAAGGGGAGCCTGCCCAAAAGAGAAGGAGCGGCGAGTTAGCACTGCTCCTTCTCTTTCAGGCCGGAAAGAGAAGGAGCGGGGAGTTAGCGGGAAGCAGGTAAGTAACCTTAAAGGGTTTGTTTGGGTTCAGAGCTGAACCCGGACATACCCAGAATTTCACCCAGGCAGCCTGTCTGACAAGAGCATTGGTGCAAAGGCATTTTGCCCAGTTCCGGTGACAAACCGGGCTCTGCCAGGCGGAGGCTTCCGCCCAGCAGTGAGCCCGGTGACGTCACTGGCACTAATGGACGGGCTTTAGCGCTGTCCTAGCCAGTAAAACAGCTATGGCAGCGCTAAAGCCGGCCCATAAGACCCGGTGACGTCCCCAAACACACTGTCTGTTATTGTAAATGAAAAAGCCCTTGGCCTGCGTGATCCAGCACAGGGCAAGGGAGCGCATCGGAGCATGAAATGCTCCAAGTCTGTTGTCAGGCAGGCTGCCTGGGTGTAAATATGGGTATGTTCAGGTTCAGCTCTGAACCCAGACAACCCCTTTAAGTGGAGCTGTTTTCCAACCCCCCCAACCACTCAATCTTGCACAACCCCTTTAAGATGATGGTGTAGCTTTTGAGGACCAAATCTTGTACGACTTCTTTAAAGGTCCCCACACACATGAATTTCACTCTAGAAGTAAAATAAGAATGATCCAGATTTAGGTTTTATTTGCACGTCAGTGAATCACGTGCACGTACTATACATGTTCTCCACAGACAGCACACATACCCATTAACTTCAATGTGTGTATTCACACAGATTTACCACGATCTGGGGATACACCATGGAAGCACGCCCTATTTTTATCCGTGTTTATGGATCCATCACGCCCATTATAGTCTATGGGTCTGTAAAAAATTACGGATACAACATGGATGGCATCCGTGGTGCATGGATCATTGCTAGGCAACACACGGACCCAAAACAGATTCATCACGGACGTCTTCCTGAAGGCATCACTGACCACCTTATCACGGATTTAATCACAGAACGGACGTGTCAATGAGGCTTTACTTTGAGACAGAATGTTAAGTGGCCCAATTGTGGCGCAAAACATCACACCTTAGGTCATGCCTCCTTTCTTGCAAGGCCCTGTCCCTTCCCGCTAAGCCCTTTCATCATTTTTGATCAAGTCAGAAAAAAGTGTAGAAACCCTAGTTGTACCAAACAGAGCCACCTATTTCACAGTGTAATGAAAAGCTCTGCAACTCTGTAATAAACCTCCTAGGTTTATTACCCCGTGTGCTGGATCTGCCAAAGTTATGAAGAGGTGCAGGCCTCTACATAACTTCAGCTCATCCACCGCTAGTCTAAATCTACGCCAGCTTCCTTGCTGGCTTAAATTTAGACCATTTCTACACCTAAAACAGCCATAGAAAATGATAAATGAGATGGGCCTGCCAGCCTTTCCCCACCCACGCCACTTAGACCTGGTGTGAGCAGGGAAAAGTCTCAGATGGCGTGCAAATAACCTTTGCGCTGCAATCTGTGCCATAAATACGCCAAAAATAGGTGAATTTCTGTTAGTAAATGATCCCCTTAGTATATAAATCCCGCACCATTTTCACCATCTCCGAAGCCTGTCAGTACATAATACCAGGAAACCTCTGAATTCCACAAGCAAATGGACACCATCATCTGTGTGACACAGGAGGGATGATCTATGGTCTCAGGACTCCCACCAATGCTCTACCTTCTATTACTGTACTTTTTACTGACTACTACTCCATCCGATATCTCCAGATCAGTTGCAGACCTGTCCTATAATTCTTCAAAACCTGCCCACAGCTCATGCTCTAGGACTATAAACAATCCTTTAAGACCCTTTAAGGGGTCGTTCCACAAAAAATATTCTTCATTTTGCAAATGTATACTGAATACTTTTATCATTGCATGTTATTAAAAATTAACTATAGCATCGGAGTTATTCAATAAAATGTATCTGTAGAGCGCCACCTGCTGTTTGTTTGTTTCCTTATTTCTCTATTCACCTTACTGAGGTGGACACACATGTTTGGTTCCATCCTCCAATTACTACCAGCCCTATCTTCTGTTAGAAGCCATGACAGTAAGGGTTCATGCACATTACCGTATTTTTTGTCTCCATTTTTGGTGTATCAGATGCGGACCCATTCGCTTCAGTGGGGACATGGATAGGACAAGGCTAGGACATTTGTGAAGGAGTGAAAAAAAATGGCTCCATGCTCTCAACCGCTATCCGTGTTTTGCGGATGCGCAGTTTGCAAACCATAAAAGTGACTACAGCCATGTGCATGAGCCCTTACAGGGAGAGAGCTGCAGCAGAAAGGGCACACTCCCTGAAAAAAGACACACGTCTTAGGCCTCGTCCACATTTCCGTTTTTCACTGACGTGTGCTGTCCGCATTTTTCACGGACACCACACGCACCCATTGATTTAAATGTATCTGTTCACATTTCAGTATTTGTTTACTGACCGTGGGTCAGTAAAAAAAAATCACGGGGACATGCACTACTTTGATCCGTGACCAAGCACGCCCATTGAAGTCTATGGGTCCGTGAAAATCACTGACACACATCCGTGTTGTGTCCGTGATGCGTCCGTTTTTCACTGATGACTAGTAGGAGATTCTTTGGAAATCAATTTTCAACTGAGCAACGTCAGTGAAATACGGATGCCACACGGATGGTAAAAACGAAGACACGGACCAACCACGGATCCTTCACGGACAGCTTCACGGATGAAACACGTACGCTTTTTTTCACGGATGTGTCACTGACATGGAAATGTGGACGAGGCCTTAAGCTGCCAGCCTGAAGAAAATCTAGCAGAGCAATTGTAGCAATGAATGGGGAGATGTGCTTTCTGACAGTCACTCGTTTCCCATTCCAATAAATTCACATGCAATTGGCCTTTTAATTGAGTATTTGGCCATCTTGTAACCTGAAAGGTCCTATCTAAAGTGTCTGATCATGTCATCGACAACCTCAGCATGTAGCAGTGCTCATCTGCTGCCCGTCACTTAGCTGGGGCATCTCATTATCATAGAGCCTGGGGTGATGATGAAGCTGTTTGAATGGATTATGGCAGCTCTGCTATATATTAGATTATCCCTAAACTAGTCCCATGCCCCAGGCCTGCAAGACCTAATTTATCTCCCAGCGGGTCAGACCTTCACAGGGACAAGGGGCTACATCTTCTGCTCCAGCCATTTCATGCTTCCTTATAGCTGATTGATCTGGTCATCACCCCCATCATCCTGCGACCATATGGTTAACTGGACGCTCCTGGAATAACTTTTACATATAAAAAGACTTGTTATCGCTTTTCTCAGTCTGCACAGAATATTTCTGTTCATGGATGGCAAGCAGAGATCTTGAAAATGGTGTGAAATGAAATCAGGAGGGATAATATAAAGTTGCAGAATCTTTTATTATACAATGATTAAGTATAATTTCCGTAAAACTGGACACCGGCTCTTTAAATTGCATGAGGAGTCTTGCCCCTGTGACAGCCAAGTTACAACCGCAGCTGCAGCACTGACTGATAACCCATCCTATAGGACAGGGATCAGCACTCCAGCTGCTGTGAAACTCCCAGCATGCACACTTACTTGGCGGTTCTTGTAACTCCTACAGAAGTGAATGAAGGATCCTTGGAGTTGTAGTTTCAGAACTGCTGGAGTGCCGGACATTGCTGATCCCTGCTATAGGAAGTCCCATGTGCGCAGGGTGTCAAACCGCACCATACAAATTCCTGTACTGTATATTGTATACACATACTGGGAGCCACCTATTTAGGGCATTCATTACACTGTGGGGTAGGTCATCCAGCTCTCTAAATTTACCTTTCACATACTGACTGTGTGAGTGTCAGTGTTTACTGTAGTTCTGGAATTTTTTTCATGAACCAGAAAGCTCAGGATGAACAAATGAATTTATTATGAAATGCAGCACCTGTGGTTTAGAATTTATGGGGGGGGGGAGTTGCTTCAAAATATTTGATCATACCTGGAGTAACAGCGAGTTCTTAAAAGTGTGAGAACAAAAACCGAGCTGTCACCTTTCCATCAAATCTGAGGTTACCCTTCACCGTATGATGTATCGATCTGAGGAGCTTTGAAACAGGACACCTGGAGTAGCAAAAATGAGTATGTGGGCCGTGTCATGTAATGTACCTGGAGAAAACATCTCAAAGCATGTTCCAGATGAGGCGAGGTCTTGTCTGCCTCCTAATATGAAATGAAGCATCGACATTTTTTCTGCATTTTGATGAATATATTTTTTAAAAAAATATAATTGATATTGATATCATATAATTGAAATGCTTATATGCTTCTATGTCAGTGTACCTGGAAACAGTCAGAAAGCTGCTGCTGATGGATTTGTCATAGCTGTTATGTGTTTAGTACATTCGGCATAATATGTTCTAAGGGGTTGTATGAGAAAGATAAAAAGTCTCAGGCAGGCCATAAAATGGCTTCAAATAAAACCTCAGATATACTCACCCGTTTCTCCAGCGCATTCTCTATGGCGCTGGTCCAGTTCTCCAGTCACTGTTTACAAATGGCAGCAGAGACCCCTGAGGACAGTGATTGGCTGCAGCGGTCATGCGGATGTATCCAGGCACGTCACCACTGCTGGACTGGACAAGCACGAGAGAGAACTGCGCCAGAGAAACGGGTGAGTATAACATGATTTCATATTTGAAGTCATTTTAGGGCTTATCTGAAACTTTGAATTATCTCTGGCGACCCCTTTTAAACTGCTCGGATGGACGACTGGTTTTAATGTCAGATCTGTCAATGGCAGTATTCTTGCTGACTGCTTCCAAACAGCAGAAATATAGGGGGTCATTTATCAAACTGGTGTAAAGTAGAATTGGCTAAGTTGCCCAAACCAACCAATCAGATTCCACCATTCATTTTGGACAGCTCCTTTGGAAAATGAAAGAAGGAATCTGATTGGTTGCTATGGACAACTAAGCCAGTTCTACTTTACACCAGTTTGATAAACACCCCCCTTTGTGAATAACGAACTTGAAAAGTATTGAAAACTGTAAACAACACAAAGTTTCTAGTGACCGTCACTGTCACATTATAGATTGATCAGACTCACATCTAAAGCTGGGTTCACGTTACGTTTTTGCTGAACATTTAACATATACGTTGGAAAAAAAGGGGATGCAACACCACAGTACGTCACACTTTTCCATCCTGCAGACTCCAGCAAAAAAACATATATGGTAGCAGATACTTTTTTTTTTTGCAATGGAACTCTATGGTGATAGATGCCGCTGTATGACATCCCTTTGACATATACGTTTTTGTATACATTGAACGTAAGACAAAAACGTGATGTGAACCCACCCTAAGCTGGACAACAGTAACAGAGATTTGACCACAACAAGTGAATGCACCCTTACTTAGGGTCAGGATAGGTAATGAATGTACACAGTGACTTTACCAGTGGAATAGTGATTGCAGCTCTGGAGTATAATATAGGCTGTAATTTGGCATCAATACAAGATAAGGGCTAATGCACACAAATGTATTTTCTTTCCGTGTCTTTTCCACTTTTTTTGTGAACCATATGTAGAACCATTCGTTTCAGTGGGTCTGCAGAAAAAACAAAGATACTCCGTGTACATTCCATTTCCGTATGACCGTATTTCTGTTCTGCAAAAAAATAGAACATGTCCTATTATTGTTCATATTACGGACAAGGAGAAGACTGTTCTATTAGCGGCCAGCTGTTCCGTGCCACAAAATACGGAAACCACATGGACGTCATCCGTATTTTTTGCAGATCTGTTTTTTGTGGACCGCAAAATACATGCTGTCGTGTGCA
The DNA here is from genome assembly GCA_900303285.1 of Rhinella marina. Taxonomy (NCBI): domain Eukaryota; kingdom Metazoa; phylum Chordata; class Amphibia; order Anura; family Bufonidae; genus Rhinella; species Rhinella marina. The sequence continues at coordinate 58,629 of ONZH01002636.1, read as the reverse complement.
TGAGCCCTAAGTAACATAATATATGTATACAGTGACTATACCTGCAAAATAGTGAGTACAGCTCTGGAGTATTAGGGCTCATGCACACGACCGTATGTATTTTGCAGTCCGCAAAAAACAGATCCGCAAAAAGTATGAATCACGTCTGTGTGTATTCTGTATTTTGTGTAACAGAAGAGCTGGCCCCTAATAGAACAGTCCTATCCTTGTCCGTAATGTGGACAATAATAGAACATGTTCTATTTTTTTGCAGAAAGGAAATATGGAAACAGAATGCACGTGGAATAACTTCTGTTTTTTTGCAGACCCATTGAAATGAATGGTTCCACATAAAAAATGGAACGGCCATGGAAAGAAAATACGTTTGTGTGGATGACCCCTAATACAGGACGTAACTCAGGATTAGTACAAGATAAGTAATGTATGGACACAGTGACTTCACCAGCAGAATAGTGAGTGCAGCTCTGTAGACTATTACAGGCTGTAACTTAGGACTGGTACAGTAGTGTATGTACACAGTGACTTCAGCAGCAGAATAGTGAGTACAGCTCTGGAGTATAATACAGGATGTAACTCAGGATCAGTACAGGATAAATAACGTATGTACACAGTGACTCCACCAGCAGAATAGTGAGTACAGCTCTGGAGTATCATACAGGATGTAACTCAGGATCAGTACAGGATAAGTAATGTATTTACACTGACTTCACCAGCAGAATACTGCATGCAGCTCTGGAGTATGATACATAATGAAAGTCAGGATCAATACAGGATAAGTAATGTATGAACATGGTGACACCACCAGCAGAATAGCTCTCCAGAATTAGGTGATGGATCGCCAAGTGATCGGTATCACAAGGCCAGCCATACAAGGTTTTGGATGACATTTACTAAAGACCGGCGTTTCACACAACATTCTTAGAAAAACCCCAATGGTGGAAGATCCAACCAATTTATGAAATACCAGTTTTCTAGCACACATGTTGTTGACCCTTTCCCGACCAACGCCGTACATGTACGGCACTTGCCCGGACTGGCAACCGCTCCCAAACGTGGTGGGCGCCATAGCCGTCGGGTGCCTGCTTTTTAAAACAGCAAACACCCGTGCCAAACATGGTCAAATGTAAGCACACAGCATCTGGATGTGCTAAAACCCAGAAGTGCGCACTTCCGGGTGTGCTCTAGCTCCCCCAGCGGAGGTAGCTGGAGTGTGTGTGAGACAACCCCTGTCCTTCTGTGTGACAGGAGGCTGTTGCACATTAGTTCCTCTGGAGCCCCTGCTTGTAGCCTGTGACCGTACAATTCCCATAGACTCCAATGCAAATGCAAATGCGTTGGAGTCTATGAAAGAAGCAATCGAATGATTGCTTGTTATAGTTCCTTATGAGAACTATAAAAAAGTTTTTTTTTTAAATTATATATATACACATCATGGGCATTGCGAGTGCAAAAACAGCTGTACTATTAAAATATAAAAATATTTACCCCATACAGAAATCGGTGAAAAAGGAAAAAAAGTCAAAATGTCCGATTCAACATTTTCTGGTCGCTTTTCCTCCTACAGAAAATGAAATACAAAGTGATCAAAAAGTCTTACACACCAAAATGGTATAAATGAAAAGTGCAGATTGCCCCACAAAAAAAGAGCTCTCACACAGCTCCATACACATAACTACAAAAAAGTTATAGGCATCAGAATATGGCGACGAAAAGAAAAAAATAATTTTTTCAAGGTTTTTATTTTATTTTTTCAGTATAAAAGCACAAGAAAAACTATACATATGTGTTATCTCCGTAATTGTACTGACCTGGAGAATGAAAGTAACTGAAAGGGAACATCGTAAATACAAAACCCACAAAACTGATGCAGAATTGAGAGTTTCTTTCCCAATTTCACCCCATTTAGAATTTTTTGCCAGCTCCTCACTATATTGTATTCAATATTAAATGGCGTAATTAGAAAGCGCAACTTGTCCCACAAAAACATGTGAATGGAAAAATTAAAAACGTATGGCCCCAGAAAGGCAAGGAGTGAAAAACGTAAATGCAAAAACAAAAACAACTCTGGGGCTGAAAGGGTTAAATGAGCCCACACCCTATCCGCTTTTTGGAAAAGTAGTGAGGGTGTCAACAAAAGGTGACTTTTTTTGTAAAACGGCACTTGCAACAAAACGTCAGGCTTTCTTACACCAAAAAATGGTGGAGTGAACTTCCTTAGATCCTTCATTCCCCATAATACAGCATTACAACTTCCTTTAAGGAGACAGTGGTCATACTGCGCTGTTGAAGGCTCCCTGTTAAGAGATCCTTCGGCCTAGAGGGGAACTGAATATAGTGTTTTTCAATGGGATGAGTGCAGAAATCTCCTTGATCCCTACATATCTCCAGTGCTCCTCCAGAGATAGTTATATACATATGTGTGACTGATAGCACTGGCCCTTTAAATTATCCAGTGACTTCCACACCTTCTGGCCATACACAACACATGATGTAAAAGATAGGTCAACACCACCAGGTACCCCCAGGAGAGACACTAAGCCACAGGTTATGTCTTCTTCCCTGAGCCCTCTAGGGTAGAGTTTTGGAGTGTTTTGAGTCTTTAAGAAAAAGTACCCTGAATCAACCGCTCCTCCCAATTCTACCCAGGGCAGAATGAGATGTCCAAACTTATGAAAATTGAAAAAATATTTATTATATAAATTGCCTCTCAATGTCACCCCTCCCCAACTTCTGAAGAAGGACACCTTAGTCCTGCTGATATCCTACTATCTGCCCTCAGGAGCAAGCAACCCTATTGCTCAGCAATGCGTTGTGTGACCCAAGGCAACAGCCGAGGTTCCTATCATTCCATATCTCTCTGATGACGGCAGAACAGGTCGGCAGCTTCTAAGAACCACCCCAGGGACAGTTGTCTTCAGCTGACAGACAGGCTGAGGTGGTTTGACCAGACCATCCTGACAATGCAATATAATTATGTATGGGGTAGAGGCAGAGCTGTCCTAATGGTCATACAATTGGTAGGTACTTACAAAATGCTGAAGCATGAAGAGTGACAATTGGGGCTGGGGGGGTTGTGAACAAACTAAAAGGCCGTGCTGAGCTGGCCGTGCTGGTGCTCAAAGGGTTAAGCTGGGTATTGAACAAAGTGCTGTAAAAGCTACTTACTTAGGATAGGAAGTGCTAAAATCCAAGGCTTGGGGCAGCGGTGTAGCTATGGGGGGGGGGTGCAAAAGTTGGCTTCCCAAAGGCCATATAAGAAGACAGCAGGGCAGCAACCTTCTATTTTCTTTTTGTTTTAAATTCCTAACCATTTTCATGAATTCTACTTGCTGTCAGCGAATGAAATATGGCTTATTGCAAGCCCTTTTCAAAACAGCCTACACAGATCAGGGAAAATTGGCTACTCCTAGTCCTAGTCCTTTTTTAGCAGACCAAATCCTGTTGTTGCCCATCACAGTTTGGTCGCGCTAACCTATTAAAACTATGCTGTCTGAAACTGTGTGTTTTGGCAACTTTGGGCAACATGGGCCATATACACTTCTTATTTTCCACTGCGGAATTACGAGTTGAAAATCTGCAACTTTGTACAGCAAAGTTAATGAGATTTAATAAAATATCATCTACACAGTTTGTGAAAAATCTGCAGAAGAAACCGTGAAGAATTCATGGTAAATCAGGGAGCGATAGGTTACAGAGGGCTTTGGACTGTCACGATCAGGTAGCACGGAGGATGGAGGTAATGAGGCCATTATGTGGACACAGTAAGAGTATAGCCCGATGGTGTAGATTTTGTCCCACTCCATTGGGGATATATAGGACTGGTTTACTGGCAACAGAGTGCCTGTGAGAATCTAATTTTGTACACAGAGAGGCACACAATTTGGTTTGTGGCCCAGTCCAAGCCTCCCCCCAATATCTTCATCTGAGAGTCGAGAGCTCCCCATACATATGAGATTGTCATCCTGTCCTGACAGAAACATTGGGTTTAGCTGATAATAATCTATTGTGTATGGCGGTTCTTCTAAAAGACTTAGAGTTAGAGGTATCCCCATCTCAGACATTAATGGCATATCGTTAGTATTTGCTATCAACGTCAAATAGGTGCAGGTGTGGAACTTAGACCTGCTCTTATCTCCAGAAAGGGCTCCCAAAGTGAAGGAGAAATCACCAATCCACTGCAGCCACCCTCCATTTACTGTCATGAGAGTTCCGAAAATAGTTGAGAGCTGTCTTGGCTATTTCCAGCAGTCGTATAGTGGTGAATGGAGAAGTGGCCAAGCATGAACCAAGCATGAACGCTCTTCATTCAACGCTATGGGACTCCCTAAAACAACTGAGCTAGTGAAAACAACTGAACCGTGCTAGTTTGGCTTTTTTCAGTGCTACCATAACAGTGAAGGAAGAGCACTCTACACAATTTGAGGGCCCCGTTCTGGAGATAGCAGTGGGTATCAGGGGTGGAACCTGCAGCTATTTGACATTGATGACATATCCTAGCGCTATGTCCTTAATGTCTGAGGTGGTCCAGCCCCTTCAAGGCAGAGTGTTGGGTGTTGGAGAAGAGTGGAGGAAGCTGAGGGTAACAAACATACCCTCAAGACCTTGGGTTACATCTGTACCTTGGGCGTATGTCTCTGGTGTATACCAAGGACTTCCATCCTACCACTCTTTGTAGATTTATTCCACACAATGGCATGTTAACCAGTGGTCATAACAGATACTACACTCTTGACTTAAATATACATGTAAAATTCTGCATACTTAACTTTCTTATTTCAGATTGTTGACCCCTATATGCAATAGAAGGGTAAAGCCCATGTATCAGTCCTGGGTAATGTATCCATGACCTAATTGAAATATGGCATCAGTGATTTGATACCCTACACAGTGTTTAATTTCTGACATTCAATAAGCAACCATGTTACATTACATACATGTGCTTGGTGAGTACACAAGACACATCATGTCATAAGTAAATAGGAATAGTGATTTTATTGTGATTATTAGAGTAACTACATCACTGTGTGTATTTACATGATGGACTGTCTCTCGATGACATCTTGTAAGATGGTTGCATATCTCTAGTTAATGTTGTAAAATGGCTGCCTGTCTCTAGGTGATGGCGTCATGTTGTTAATAAAGTTTAGTGTAAAAAGACACAACCCACATAAAGATCTGTTTCTACATAGACACTGACAGACATGATGATTTACTGCAGCAGGTTGCAATGCTGTATATACTGTATATGTTCTGCTCCCCAATAGACTACTATTCACCCGTTAGATACCTGTGCAGTTAACTGAAAGCCAGGTCACATGATACTTGTAAGGCTCATTTGACGGCTCACATGCCTGACGCCATGTTTAGGCCTATCCAGTTGTCCTATGGATGCATTTTGCAGGACTAAAATAGGCCGTACCATGATTTTTTTGATTGCTTTAGGGAGAAGCTACTTTGTGGATATACTACAGGTCTGTAAGCAAAATTTTATATAGATGTATATTAGAAAATTGGTCAACATCCTATTCTCTAAATAAATAAAACTGTAATACCCCTTTAACCAAAGGGGTGGCCATCTTGAGAAAGACCATTTCATGACTTATACTTCCTGCTCGTCATCTTTTTAAGGGGAAATGCCTACAAACAAATAAATCCTTTTCCATATTTTGACGGCAGAGGCCACAGCTTTTTACAAGTGCCCTTTAAGGCCCTGGATACAATGTTTCTTGCACAACAATATACAATTACCTGCCGGAATATACGAAGAGAGCACACCAGCAGCAGTATCCCAGCAGGCAGCGCCCTATAAAGGCCTTTTATTGCGATATGAATGGCGGCTCCTGTACGGTGGCTCCATCTGTAAAGGTCTGCACCTCTGCTAATGTCTTGGATTCTTGTGTACAGTAAACACACATCACAGCAGGGCGCCTCTGTCATTGTAAATGGCTTTATTTTGGGCATAGTCCCTCCAACCGAGACAATGTATATTGTTACCATAAAACAAGGGATGGCCATTACAATAACTGACACTACAGCAAGAGGTCCATGTGAAACTGTAGTGTTTAGACCTTATGGTCTCATGATCCATTACATTGAATAGTACATTAATGTTACAAAATGCATTGATTATGCAACAGCTGTCAATTATTTTCTCATTCCAATAAAGGAAAATAGACAAAATTCTTTCAACCTGTTGGGGTCTAGATGATTTGCAAGGTGCTTTCTTGGGAAGATATATAGGGGAGAGAAGCCCGGAACATGTGCTTGTCCAGTTTTAATGGGTACTGGTGAATTAGATCCTAGGGGCAAATTAATTAGACCCCAGAAGCAGATGATAGGCTTCAAATTCAATTCCAAAATGGGGTTGTCTTCAGCTGGACCATTAGAGACTTATGGGATCATCCTCAGACTGGCCTCAGCTGGAGGTGCGTGAAAAGCCTCATGGATCCATACTTTGTTCATTTTGACAAATGTGATATTTTGTACACTGGCAGAGGACAAGTTTGTCCATCTGGGTGTGACAATGCAACCTGCCTCCCTGAAAACCCTCTCTGAGATTACACTAGAGACTGGACAAGACAGTACAGCAAGAGCAAACTGGACCAGTTCTATCTGTTCCACTGTTATGACCTGCCTGCCCAGAACCCATTGAGTCAGGGAACACAGTATGTGCCATAGAAAGGGCATAGTCCAGGTAAGACTGAAACTAGACGATCAGGCGGTACGTGTCCGTTTGCTGATTTGCATCAGTCTGACAAAAAAACTGCTTCATCACGTTTATGATACTGAACTGACTGTTGCGGCTTCTGCCACTTGGGGTAGGAGAGAAGACTGGAGGTGGTTGACTTGGTGGGGAGCGAACAGGGCCTCCTGGGCAAATACATGGGTGTCAGGCATCTGCTCGGTAAAAGTTGTGGCAAGCTGCATGCACAGTGTATCCTGGTAATACAGCCTTTTGGACTTCCTTTTGGCAACATGTGCCAGCAAGATACGAAAACTGTTTTTCTTCCATCATCCCTTGTTTAATCAGCGTGGGCATCTTCTCCAAGATAAATATCAGGGGAGTGACATCACTGATCACAGTTGTCTCTACTGACAAATTTGGTGGCTTCTTTGAATGCCCTGAATATGTGATATGTGTCTCTGCACCATGCAGGAAGCTTGTGTTATTTCCCTCAAATGCACACAACCACAATTTTTATGCAATTTTCGATGGCCACCTTTCACAATTGAAGTCGGCGGGGAGGAAGCCAGTGTGAAGTTTGCTGATTGAGGACATGGAGGAGATAGATAGGCGCCTGGTGCAGGAATCAGACACAAACAAGAAGGTGTCAATAGGATCTGACCTTGTTGCTGCGGTGCTGCCTGGCAAATTGACCCAGTGAGCTGTGAAAGACATGTACTGTCCCTGCCCATAACAGCTGCTCCAAGTGTCCACGGTGGCATTCACTTTGCCGCGTATAGATAAATGCAAGGAGTGGTCCACAGCTCCAAATTCTCCACAATATGACAGTACAAGGCAGGGGTGGCTTTTTTGAGCAATAATAGTGGCTAGGTATCTTCCAGCGAGGCTAACAGTACGCCATCAGTTTCTAAAAGGCAGCAGAATCTGCAAAGTGGTACGGCAGTGACTTCACCACCAGCAACTTGGCCAGGTGGGAGTTAAACTTGCCCACCATCAGATGCGCATGTACAGTTGTTTCCTGGCGATACATTCTGTTATTGATGGCTGTCGATGGAGTAGGAGGAGGAGTAATCTGAACGGGAAGAGTAGTAACTAATGATGAAAATGACAAGGACACTCTACTGCATACACCTTGTTCCAAATTATTATGCAAATGATATTTATCTCTGATTTTCCTAAATGGTTGGTGCCAGGGGCGTAGCTATAGCCTCATGGGCCCAGGTGTAAGAGTTCAGCTTGGGCCCCCCTTCCCTCAGTGCTTTGTGTGTCTTCCTATGTGGCACAAGGGTCTTTGGGCCCCCTCAGGCTCCTGGGCCTGGTAGCGACTGCTACCTCTGCACCCCCTATAGCTACGCCCCTGGTTGGTGCAAATGACAGCCAGAATAATAAAAGTCATCACCCGTTAGAGTATACATCGAATTTTATTGAACAAACCTCCCAATGATAACAGTATATTCTTCAAAAATGAAAAAACTCAAAATTATTCCAAAATTGTTCCAAATTATTATGCACAGTAGAGTTTCTAAACATTTTATATGTTTTTAAGAACTGAAAATGCTCATTTGTGGAATTTGCAGCATTAGGAGGTCACATTCACTGAAATAAAAAGCTATTTAAATCCAAAACATCCTAACAGGCCAAGTTACATGTTAACATAGGAACCCTTCTTTGATATCACCTTCACAGTTCTTGCATCCATTAAACTTGTGAGTTTTTGGAGAGTTTCTGCTTGAATTTCTTTGCATGATGTCAGAATAGCCTCCCAGAGCTGCTGTTTTGATGTGAACTGCCTCCCACCCTCATAGATCTTTTGCTTGATGATACTCCAAAGGTTCTCTATAGGGTTGAGGTCAGGGGAAGATGGTGGCCACACCATGAGTTTATCTCCTTTTATGCCCATAGCAGCCAATGACACAGAGGTATTCTTTGCAGCATGAGATGGTGCATTGTCATGCATGAAGATGATTTTGGTCCTGAAGGCACGTTTCTGCTTTTTTTTTTACCATGGAAGAAAGTTGTCTGTCAGAAAATGTATATACTTTGCAGAGGTCATTTTCACACCTTCAGGAACCCTAAAGGGGCCTATCAGCTCTCTCCCCATGATACCGGCCCAAAACATGACTCCTCCACCTCCTTGCTGACGTCGCAGCCTTGTTGGGACATGGTGGCCATCCACCAACTATCCACTACTCCATCCATCTGAACCATCCAGGGTTGCATGACACTCATGAGTAAACAAGACTGTTTGAAAATTAGTCTTCGTGTATGTCTGGGCCCACTGCAGCCGCTTCTGCTTATGAGCACTGGTTAGGGGTGGCCGAATAGTAGGTTTATGCACCACAGCAAGCCTTTAAAGGATCCTACACCTTGAGGTTCGAGGGACTCCAGAGGCACCAGCAGCTTCAAATATCTGTTTGCTGGTTTGTAATGGCTTTTTAGCAGCTGCTCTCTTAATCCGATGAACTTGCCTGGCAGAAACCTTCCTCATTCTGCCTTTTTCAGCACGAACACGTCTGTGCTCTGAATCAGCCACAAATCTCTTCACAGTACGGGGATCACGCTTACGTTTTTGTGAAATATCTAATGTTTTCATCCCTTGTCGAAGGGATTGCACTATTTGATGCTTTTCGGCAGCAGAGAGATCCTTTTTCTTTCCCATTTTACTTGAAAACAGTGGCCTGCTTAATATTGTGGAACATCCAGTTTTCCTTTAATTGGGCTCACCTGGCAAACTAATTATCACAGGTATCTGAGATTGATTTCAGTGACCCAAAGAGCCTTGAGACACAATACCATCAATGAGTTTCATTGAAAAACAAAAAATGTCATCTTTATTATACTTAAATCCAATTTGCGTAATAATTTGGAACATGGTGTATGAATAAAGCCGTGATGCCTAAGTTTCTGTTCGAATGCCCATGGCTTATTTTCATCCTGCTGGTCTTGCTTACAGCAATGCTTTTGTCTGCTTGCACTGTGGATAAAAACTGCCAGGCTCAAATAGAGCTAGGCCTAGGTCTGGCATGTTTTGAGCCTGAGTACACAGTATCAGCAGCATCACCAGTTCCTGAGCTGACAGTAGAAGCTGATTAGGCCCTGGCAGTTTTTTGAGAGGTTCTGCCTGTACATTGTATCCCCTCTTTATTGCCGCTGCGGCCACCACCCTTCTCCTCTGACATTACCTCCTCCTCAGCTCCCTGATAAATCATCCAGGTCCTGTCCAATACACAATCGTCATCATTATCGCTTTTATCAGACTATGATATGTCATTGTGGGCCTCTTGGCCTCCCTCCCAATTTCCTCCTCTGTACCCAAGCATCACTGCTGCTGCAGCTACCACTGCCACTACCACCACCACTGTGGCTACAAGTGTCACCACTACCAACAACACAGCTATGCATGGATTCCCTCCTTCTTATCCATGGGGAACCTCCTCCACATGGGAGTCCAAAAGCTGATTGTTCTCACACAAGTAATCAACAGGGAGATTATCTTGAGTATCTCCCTTAGCGCATTGGGGGAAAAAAAAGTCCTCCCAGTAGGAGGTGGCAATGAAGACAAAGATAATACAACTGAAATTCTTCTCTGGAGCTGCAAGGAGAAGAAGCAGGAAGAATGCTATGACCCCTGGCTCCAAGGCCAGTGTCAAACTCAGGGGTAACCTCAACATCAGCCTACTGCGACTGAGAGGAGGAGTGCGCATTGATTCCACAATCTCATCCTTTTGGTTCTCAATAATAATTTGGCATCTATTGGAAGCCAGGGAGAATTGTGGCCTGCTGCTACTACTGTTACCGCTACTTCCCGGACAGCTGGTGCTGCTGCCATCCACATTCTGACTCTTGGATGAGAAGACATGAGTTTTTCATTTTCCACTATTCCTTTTGCCAGGCATTTTGTTATGAGGCCTATAAATGAAATATCACTGGTTTGTTACACAGATTATTAAATGGTACTAGCAAAACTAAGCTTATTGCTTCTACAAACGTACTGCACACTGGTATTGTCAAGTTACAAAGGTAATACAATGAGTGGAATGAAACTGGTATATTAATGTGGTTATTGCAGCGCAATACGTTCACTAAAAGTGCGCATATCTTGTCGCAATACAATGTGTGGAATGAAACTGCTATATCAATTTAGTTGTTACAGTACAACGTGTTCGCTAAAATTGCACAGTATCTTGACTCCACACAATATGTCAACTGAAACTGGTATATTAATGCAGTTATCAAAATGAGTTCACTAAAACTGTGGGAATCCTGGCTCAATACTATTTGTCAACTGAAACTGATCTATTAATGCAGTTATTGCAGCCTTCACTAAAACGGCGGGTATCTTGATGCAAAACAATGAGTTAACTGAAGCCAGTATATTAATGCAGTTATTGCAGCACAATACGTTCACTATAATTGTAGCTATCTTGATGCAATACAATAAATGGAATGAAACTGCCATATTAATGTAAGTATTACAGTAAAACACGTTTCTCTAACACTGCAAGGCATCTCGATGCAATACAGTGCATGGAATGAAACTGTATGGTATCTTGACACAATACAATGTGTTTGCAGCGGAAAGTATGCTATGATGCTCATGGTGCTGGCAATAAGCCTATTAAACACTTATGAACTGTAGAAATTCGAGGTTTTTACAAAAAAAGGCATACCGGCTGTTTAATTACAGAAAAAAATGAGGTTGTTGCAGGATTTTATTGCAGATTAAAATGTAATGCCTCTGTCCACACATTAGGGATTATTGGATCAATGTACTCTGTACCATTAGACCTAATTCAATGGGCTTTGGGAATACAACAGGTTTTCCTTTTCCTTCTTTACAATATCTTAATTTAGGCAGAAGACTCCTGCTCTTCTCAGACTTTTTATTTTTAGGTAATATGTGTTACTACAGTGGGTATGGACCACAGTGGCTTTGGGCTACTTCTAAGGGTGTTATACTGTCAGTCCCCTGGTTTTCAGGGCAGTGAAAAGGGTCAATATGGAGGTCAAGCATAGGTTAAGTCATGCAGTAGAGGGTCAGAATCCAATAAACAGGCAGAACTTTGGTACATGAGCAGAGAACAGAACAGACAATTTTGCACCATACTAGCATGCTGGAAAACATATTGCTCAGGCACCTTCCCAGAAGGAAAGAAGCCATATGTACACCAGAGTTGCCAGACATTGGCTTTTGAAGATCAGGGTGTACACGTGCTGGCTCTTTGAGAGCCAGAGGTAGTGCTTACGCCGTATGAGAAGGGGAGGAGAGCCCTTTCTGGCAAGTGGCTGCAGCCTGTATGAAAAGACACAGCAGGCCCAGCAGCTAGAAGAGGGACACAGCAGGAGATGGGCCCGGACTGCAAGAAAAGACCGGCAGAGCAGTGGCGGCTACAGGCTGCTGCTTTAACAATGGGCCTCTTCTAAAAATCTATGCTGTTCAGAATGGCTTGAGTTGGTAAATTTTGAGACCATAGCTAATCATGGTACTGGTTTGGAGTGTTTATGGTCTAAGCAGAAGAGTACTCTTTTTTTGTCTTTCTTTCTCATTGAGTGGGTAGGGGGCAATGTTAAATACTGTACAATAATAGTATTTTTTTTATTTATACATATAGTAACACATCTAAAAGTGTTTTAATTGTAGGTAGCGAAATCCCCTTTAAATAGATCACCCAATTGACACCTGCTCAGTAATCATATGACTGCCATAAGTTGCATTTTTTACAACCCCCCTTCCTCCTAGCACCCGCCCATCCCATACTGCACCCATAAATGGTACATCCTAAGATTGCAATAGTGTTCAATGATAGGACATGAATTTTAGGGTAATTCTGTCCTCCCAGGTGTGTGTTCAAATCATCCGGCTCCAGGCAAAGTTATTTTTATTGTCAGCTATAATTAACCGCACAAGCTGTACGAGGAGCTGACATCAGCAATCAAAGGGGGAGTGTCATGGTTTTATGACACCGTTATTCAAGAACAAAGTCAAAGAACCCTGAGATCTATTTATCTATCTATGGGGAAAATGAGTTACAGGCCCTAAAAGTAACTAAATAGGTACATTTATAATTGAGCTATTACAAACTAAAATTAGATATGGCATCTATGATATGGACAAGAAGCAAGAAGAAGCTCTGCCCACTGTGTACCAAAGACTTAGCCATGCAAACATTTCTTTCTAGAACCTCATTCCTCTTTTATCCTTTGTATCTTGGAACATCATCAATCTAAGGGTAGTATAATTTTTGGAGAGCAAGATTTAGGTTCATTTAATTTAAAAAAGAACTCAGCTTAGATATCTATTATGAATGGAATTCCCCTTTAAATCATTAAAAAAAAGATTTGATTTAATTTATAATATATTTACAAAATACAGAAACACAATCACATAAGGGACAGGTTGGATTTATGTGCTGTCACTGTAGTGAGGAACGACTCCTGATTTAAAAGGGGTTGTCCAGCATTAAAAAAAACATAGTTGTTTTCTTCCAAAAATAGCACCACGCCAGTCCACAGGTTGTGGGCAGTATTGCAGCTCTTTCCATTTACTCCAGTAGAGCCAAGCTGAAATACCAGACACAACCCATGGACAGGGGTAGTGCAGCTTTTGGAAGAAGGCAGACATGTTAACTGCATTAATAATTGGACATAATTTTATTTATTCACTAATATATTTTTTAGAATTAATATTTTTATTATAATTCTATTTTTTTTATCATTTACACCAGATTTCCTTTTAAGTTCAGTCTTTTGTATTTTTCCATAAATTTGCTCATTGAAATAAAAAGAAATGAATGCAAACTTCAAAGTAGTCACAAAAAAATAAAAATAATTATCCAACATTTAATTTTTGTGCAATTTAGTATGTCTGTTCCCATAGAACTTTTTTATTTTTTTATCCCCACAGTTCACAATGTGCTTGATAATCATTACTTTCTGCCCAATCTAGTTCAAAAATACAGAACAATATTCTCCTCTCTCCCATCTGCTAGTTATTGGACGCCACAGGTCTGTTTTCCGACCACAAATACCTGCAACATTACTGATAATAAACTCAGTTCAAAAATATTTTTCGAGTTAACACAAAGTGTTTCCTAATCTTTTCTATCTGATGGAAGCTATGAGTAAAATGGGTCGTCATGTGTAGTATTTATGGAGGCAACTAAATCATAGGGAGATGAGTTGTAACCTCATGGGTGATAATTACTTTTAGCGCAAAAAAAAAAGTTTGTTAGAAAGGATTCTGGGAAGTATAACTAAGGTTAACCAAATCCTGAGCTCATTCCCATAGATATCTATCATCGTTTTCTCTAAAGCTATATCTTTTGCTACATCTGTGTCCCCACCTAAAGGGTCAAAAAAGTGAAAACTGCCCTGGGTGCCAATTTGTGATGCCCAGAAGCATTGTCACTCCCTTTCCCCTCTTGAATCTTTGAAGTGTGATTTTTTTTTTACTTTGATACTTTGTAGAATTGAATCCTAGTCCAAAAGGCCAATTTATCCTACATGAAGAAAAGAGGGATGATTTTTTTATTTTTGAAATTGACCAAATGCTTTTACATAGAAAATTGTACTTATAATGTCTATGTAGAAAAAAAAACTTCATACAAAAGGTAGGCAACCTTAGAGATTTACTTTTGTTACTTTTAATAGGGCCAAGGGAGAAATAGTTTGACCATGGAGGACATGGTATGAGGGGTATTGCTAGGATCTTAAAGGGGTTGGGCAGTGGTTAAATATTGATGTGTAGGTCATCAATTTCACATTGGCCCTGGTCCGACTCCTGGAACTTGCCAATCAGCTGTTTTAAGTGGTGGCTGAATCATTTGAGCGCTACTCCCTTTTCATAATTATCTGGGCATTGTTTCACTTGTAGAGGTGGTGCAGTGTGATGCCAACTGCACGTCCCATTCATTTGAATGTTGTAATTACACTGTGCTACCTCTACAAGTGAGAAGACGTCCAGATAATTATGTAGAGGAAGTGGCACTCAAAACTATTGGCGGATTGGCGGGTGCCGGGTATGGGAACCCTGGCAATCTGATATCGATGACCTATCGTGACCTACCGAACAATCCCTTTAAAGGATATTGGGAGAGATTTTTTATGCAATGCTTGAACTAAAATCCATTGAAGTAAAATTCAAGAAATATATTAAGGTGCCTATTTCTTAATAGATGTGGCTCATCTTGGGCTGTCCTAAGGGCAGAAAAAAATACCTGTGCCATAAGCAAGCATCAATTTGTTATTTGTTAGGAATCATAAATCTTTACAAAAGATGATGCCATGCCCCATCCCAGATAACCCCACCAATTTTCCCTTCAATTCTACAGAACATACAGGAGAATACAGCACTGATTAACAATTAACAATCACAGACACATTGCACAATTACTTTTAGTGACTCAAAGGAGGTAACCTCTTATTATAGACATTTTCTTTCCTCATCATTCAGCCTTGAGAGCCATGATATTTCTTCCAACCACAACTCACATTCCCCATTTTGGTGCCTTAACAGTGTCATCCTGTTATTACCCCTAATACCATACCTTCTGTCTTGCCCAGTACTCCCAAATGCAGTACTGCAGAAAAACAGTGACATGACTATAGTAACCACAAAAATAATATTACTATACAGATTGTGCCCAAGAAATAATATTGACACACACATAATGCCTCAACATTAATGGCGTCAAGCAGAAAATGCCCTGACAGTAATAGAGTCAAATCATCAAAAATAAATGTGCTCGACAGATATTGCTTCAATTAGTAATATTGCTCCAATAGTGCCCTTAATAGTACGTCCCCACATAGTGCCCCAGTATAATTTTGCCAACTGAAGTTTTCCCATATTGCCAATCAGAGTATCGCTTAAGTAAGCGTATCAATAGTATCCACCAAAATAACTGTGGCAAGCTTGGGCTTCAAGAGTGTCCGAACATCTTTAGTGCCTATACAGTCTACCCAAAATAATTCTAGTAACAGACGTCCCTCACAGTGCTCCCAATAGTAGTCTCATGTATTTCCCAAAGTGCTCCCCTAAGTAATAGTACCTAACACTAAGTACAAAAAAAAATCGAAAAAATCCCCCTCTGTCCCCACATGGCACACACTGTGGCATGGTACAGGTCTCCTCCAGTCTGTAGCCTGAGTACTCTACATAATGGCACAGGCATGCTGGAAGCCTGCTGTCTGCGGTACTAACATGGGTTGTGGTCTGTGAGGGTAAACTGTAGGGTATGCTTTTAAATAGCAGTTTTCAACTTGATCCAAAGAGGACACAGGTGAAGTTGAAAGTTGGCACTGATGCTACCACTGATCCAATTGGGACCCAACATTGATAGACCTTTCAAAGCAATCAATGGGTTGTTTCCCCAGGCCCTAAAGTATAGTGAACATAAATTTTAAAAAAAATCACTTTATGTCCGCAATTCATTTTGCATAATATCAAATGTCAGTCACGTATGTAGTTATCATCTTGTTGATCAAAAGGGTTGAAAAAGTCTGGAGTGTAGCAAGGGGGTTGCTGAATGCCTAAGAAGGGTGTAAGCTAGCCACTCTGCCATAGCCAGGGTATTTCGCTAGAGCAACAATTTGAATTTTTGGTTTGGGTAAAGAAAAGCCTATAAATCATCTACCACCTCCTATGTCGGTCCATTGAAGTGATGGACCAATATCTACAACGGACACCAAGCCCAACAGTCATTGATAAACTGTAAAAATCCAACTCAAACTATCCAAGTTCTGCCAAATATAAGTCACATGTTGGTAGTCTTGCTAATAATCATGTAAAAATAATATCCAATAGTTACCCAAAACGGTTGGCATTATAAAAGTGGTTGTCCTCTCTGGATATTTAAACAATATCCATTGGCACTCTTATGTTTACCCACATTTACCATACAATTCAATTTTCAAATATCGTTCTCTCTTCTAATAAATCTTTTTTTTCCCAAAAAGTGAATATTTTGAAATTTAAAAAGACAAAGACATGGCCTAATGTCAGATAAGATAGGAACCTTTATGTATCCATGTTTCATGCTGTACCAGATTAAGAAGGTAATTTATTATACTGAAATACAACTTTTCCCCGCTCACGCAAGGTGGACAGGAAAGGGGGCGGGCTGGCAGGCCAGTCTCATTTAGCATTTTCTTTGCCTGTTTTTAGGCTTAGAAAAAGGTCTAACTGTAAGACAGATTGACGCCTCTTCATAACTTTGGCAGATCCACCGCCAGCATAGGGCTTTATTAAGATTGGCATCTAAAATTCGGTCTTAATAAATGTTCCCCTGCATACTTTTTCATTTATATTGAGCTTAAAGGGTTATTCCAGGATTTTAATATTGGTGGGCGTGCTGATTAGCTGTTTCACAGTAGCTCAAAGTTATTGGGAGTAGCATATTGGTGTTGAGGTGAATGGAGTTACCAGTTCTGTCTACTGCACAATGGACAGATCTGTGTAGTTCTGGTGCTGACTTATGGCACTGGAGTTACTCTGAAACAGCTATTCGTCATGGGTGCGAGGTGTCAAATCCGCCCACTTAACAGATATTGATGACCTATCCTGTGGGTCATCAATAGTAAAATCCTGGAATACTATAAGGGCTTGTGCAGACGGCAGAGATGTACTATGGAGCTAAGATGGTGGCATATGTGCTGCCGTATGGTCCTTCAGTTTGATACCCTATTGTGAAGGTATTCTCTTCTAAAAGAAAAGTGTGTGTAGGGGAGAAAAATGCTATAATGTGAAATCAATTACGCCATGATATCAGTGTGCATGGGTCCTTAACCTCCAGAGTTCCCTGACAGAATAGGTTAAGTGCAAATTCTTATTGCTTCTGTTTTTTCCCAATTAAATGATACAAAATATCAGAATTTTCCAATTGATCCTCAACTGAAAAAAATTGGTGTTGAGTACCACCACACATAGACTATAGATAAAACTTCAAAATATCTCCTACCAAGTTTTTGTTCATTCAAAACAAATATTTCGTTTTTCACGTACCCAATCGTCTTTGTTCACAATTATCTTTATTATAGAACAGTTCTAAAACTTTTTTGACTACTGGTCATGGATAGAGCAAGACATAAACCAGGCATTGCTGTGTCTATGGCCAGGTTAATGGAGACAAGACACAGAAACGAGTTCTAAAGTTAAAAAAAAAAGTTGAAGATAAAGAAAAGGAACACCTGTAAAGACAAGATGTGTATGATAAGTTATGATGCAATCACCTGGGGCAAAGGTTTGTACTGTTGACCTCTGATCCCTTCCTCCTGACCTCTCCAGTTTAACAGATTAACCCCAGAGTGTCAGCGACCAAGAAGACATTGGTACTCAGAGGTCAGATATCAAAAGCTGTTTTTGGAAACCCTCACTCTGAAACTATTAAACGTAAGCCATAAATCATATGATCATTTTCCATGGGTGCACATGTTTAGACAATAACCCCATATATCACATATGTTTGCATGCTTTCCACTTTATTAATTTTAACCATTTTTCCATATATCATATTTTTTACAAATATATGAAATTTCAAGTTAGATTTTGACAATTTGATTTTGAAAACGTGTGATTTGTGTCAACCATCAAAGATGTCTGTTTTTGTATCGGTGAGGTTGCTATGGTCATAAAACAAAAAATGGAGACACTATTGTATTACAACATTTCAATATTTGAAAAAATAATCCTTTTTTGTTGTATTTATGCTATTTTTGTAAAAAAAAAATTTGATCTACAGAGAAATGAAGTTTCCCCAATAGGGGAATGGTTATTTAACTGATTCATTTTATGGGAGTTTGTTTAGTATTTTAGACTTCTACATCATGGTGTTGCTTTAACTTTTTAATAGTAAAAAAAACCCTTTTCCTTATATGAATGAATATATAGATGAATTTAGAGAATGAATTGTTGGAAAATAATATGATTAAGGTAAATGATATTTAATTGGGAGAACCATGGATTTACATCGAGATGACTACCAATGGTAATATCCATCTGGCAGATGGGCACGTGATGGTGAGATACACAAAAACAAAAAGTGAGGATGCCCCAGGCAGTGGGACAATAGCTCCTGGCTTATTTTCATTGCAAGTGATCTATAGTCACATGCAGTTCAACTGAAGTGTGTTCAGGTGGCTCCTAAGAAGGTTACTCGCTGTAATAGGCCAAGACAAGCCATGGACGGAGTAATTTGTGATTTAGTGGGGGTTTTTTCAATTTATTTTTATATTTACTATTTCATATTTTTTTAACTTTTTTTCTATTTGTTCTTTTCTAGGATTACATTTTATACAAAATGTTATAAATTAATGTAGAAACAAAATCTGTCAATATGATTAAAAAAATATTGTCATTGTGAAATTTTAGCTTACTTACCTTTGCCCACACCCATTTATTGGTTAATTTATTTTTAAATTTTTACCTTTATTTAATAATTTTTTTTAATAGTAAATAAATCAGTTATACAAAAATGTTACCTGCCGATCCGTCTATGTCTTAGAAATGCTATAAAAAACTATAACAGAAATTATTGGCCACTAACAGGATTGTTTTCTACAGTTTACCTCCCAAACTGGACGATGGGTGTTGAAAGCGCACATTCCATTCCGTCAGTTAACTTGGGGGCTAATTCACCTGGGCTGTCCATCACAAAGTGATGTCACGCTGCACCTTTGTATACAGACAATGGTTTTTGCTTTGTTGTCACAAGTAATTTTAGTTTAGACAGGTATCAACAGATTAATCACATAAAAGAGCTCTGGATATTGGCATGTAAATGACGGCCCACCTTAAAAGGACACCTTCATTAACATAGAAATGTTCTGTTTTGTTTTCCCTACCTGTTCTTTTAAAGTAAAAAAACATAGTGTAGTAGGACTAGCTTTTTTGTGGTATTGTATGGCCAAACTGGGCTTTCAAGGTAATTCAGTTTCAATATTTTGGCAGCTTTGAAGGGATTAGGAAAGCTCAAGATGGTACAGTGTTACACAAAAAAAAAAAAAACAAAAGAATAAAAAAAATCCTCAAATGATCTACAATGATGGAGCTATACAAACCAAACACATTTAGTAGGCTTTTATGTATGACTGTTATGAGACTGTTGACCCTCTGTAAGGGATACAGGAACACATATTCATTGAGAGAACCTCTCAATTAAAAAATATATAAAACAAACAAAACCATTTTTATTAAGAAATGTGAAATTTAACACAAAAAAGAAATCTGAAGTCACAAAACATACACACTGAGCAAATTATTGCCAAATATTTATTGGGAATTGACCCCCCACCCCCCACCCGGTGGTTAAATATTCTCCAATTAGTCTTTATAGAAATTCTTTCAAATGTTTTTGACAAAGCAAAAATAATTTATTGCCACGAATATCCTGGATGTCATATTTAACAATTAGTTTATAATAAATTAATTCTAAGGTCATGTGGAGAAACAGATCAGTCCGGGTTCACATCACCATTTGGCTTTCCCTAATCCTCATCCTTCAGAACCGAATGTTTTGTTTTTTTTAAAAAACAGATCCGTTATTTTAAACATTATAATCAGTTTGCATCAGTTTGTGTCACTTCCGTCAGAGATCAATTACTTTTGTCGGGAGAAAAAGAAGTTTTTGCAGGACTTTTCCTCCTGTCAAAAATAACTGATCTCTGATCAAAATAACCCAAACAAATGCTCGAAATAATGGATCTGGTTTTTAAAAAATGTTCTGTTCTTCTGACGGATCAGAAGAACAGAAAGCTAATCAATGATGTGAACCTGGCCTAAGATGTAAATTTGTGGGGTTTCTTCTCCATATATAATAGTAATTATTATTATTAGGCCCAGTTCACACATTGCATTTTTGATGCAAGCAGTCTTTATTATAATTATTTTGTAAGCTGAAACCAGGATTGGATTCTAACCATTTAGATTCAATTTTTGTTATCTAATCCTGGTTTCTGTCAAGTGTCCACATTGCAAAAATGGAACCAAATCCACATCATGTAAACAAGGCCTAAAATAATCTCTCAATGGACAAATGTCTCTCCCTGTGTGAAGAATGTCATAAGGAGCAATAATCAATAGGCAGACAATATAAGATGCTTCCAAAGTGTTTTTTTTACAAAAGAGAAAAACAAACAAATTATATTTTTGGTTCATTTATTTTTTATGGTTTCCAAATATTTGAGGCAGAAAAATAGTTAGCGAGCAGCTTTTTCTTTGAGCAGCTGAATTGTTATGACAGTTGTGGCCACCGATTGTTCTTGAGGTGAAACATTTTACTGTGGTTACGACCTATGCTGTGACAATAGAGAATAGAGGTGGATATGCTCATAGCTTTGTTTGTTATGCATCGCTTGGGGGACGGCTGAATCGTAGTTGGTCTCTAGTCACCACCTATGCTGCATTTCCCTGACAGCAAGCAAAGGTTCGAGACATCCCAGGGACTCCAAACGTCTCAAGCATTCACCAACATGTGGATACCTGCACTACTGTGATTGTTGACAAACAGACTCGTTACCCAATCTACTCTCATCACGGTTACACCCATCCTCAAGTCGATTAAATTAAATTATTGGAAATATGGAAATACGCCAAGATCAGAAATAGTAATAAAAGTTATTTTTGTGTGATTACAGGGTAGCATTTAGTGATTTCATGTCAACATTTAACCCTCACATTGTAGATTGTAAGAACATAATAATTCATAATTCCTGTGATTTAGCATAAAAAGAGGGCTTTCACACAGACTGCTGCTACAATCTGAGGGGATGGTAGAAGTATCTGTCATCTTTAAATAATAATAATAGTACTTATATATACGATTATATATATATATATATATATATATATATATATATATATATATTTATTAAAACAGTACTCTACAAAATAAACTATATAAAACATATTGCACCTTATAAAATACCGAACTAATTATTGAAAAGAGAATCAAGTCAGCCTTTCCGATGAGCTGCGATTATGCGATTATTCAAGTTTAGCTAAAGGCCAAGTACAAGTCAAGAAAAGTTTACAAGTTTGGAGAAAACTTTTACACTTCTTGAAAAGTTCTTCACCTAAAGCAATACTACTGGAAAGGTGTGAAAGAGCAGCCTGTGGCTGAACCCGGGAATAAAGCAGGCGTGGAGCTTGTTGTTCTCTGTTTGTTAAATACTGCTTTTTTTTTTAATTAATCCAAATCTCATAGATGACAGTGTTCAAAGCCTAACTAATACCTGGAGGAACGGCTTTCCTCGCTTCCAGCAATGCATATATTTTTCTAATCCTCTTCCATCACAAAGCAGAACAGCTTTCTGATCATTGAATAGTATTACTTAGGACTTTTAGTTATTGTTGTTATTATTACTATTTATAGTTGTATTATTTATGTGTTATTCTTCTATTTTGTATTTGTAAATGTAGAAATATTCTATTTTTAAAATTATTTTATTCTTACTATTGCTATTTCTCCTTTAATGTTATCATTCTCATTATTAGCTATTGAATTTTATCTTGTTATTTTCTTATTACTACTATAATTTGATTTAGTAAAATTCCATTTGTTTATGTATTAGATTTCTATTATGATATATATTTTTTGCAGGACTTAATACAAAACCTAATATGATTTCAGATTATTTTTCTCACCATCATTAAAAAAAAAGAAAAAAAAAAGGGTGGGTAACATTTTACTGATGCCAGTTTATCATTTCTTTGCATGCAGGATGACACATTTACTGTCCTGCTCATAAAGAAGTTCTTACATGAAACTAAGTTCTGTAAATAGTTTTAGATAAGGACAATTTTTTACAGTTACTCTCCGCCTGATGAACTTAATGTTGTTTTTGTTTTCCTTTTTAAATTTCAGTTACAATTTTATTTTAATTATTTTATTATTTCAAGCTATATTCTTTTATATACACCAACATAAGCAGAAATCCAGAAAATTTGAAGACAAAAATTTTTACACACTGCTAGGCCTTACTCATACTGTGCAATTTTTTAAGTGTTTTTCACAAGATAAACTGATTTTAAAGTAAAGGGCATCATAGGTGATAATGGGGTAAGGATGTGGGTCGGTGAGGGAAGTTCCCTGAGTGCTGGGTGCTGGTGGGTGGGCACCAACAAGCCACTCATGGGTCATGAGCTAGAGCAATGTAATGAATTTTGCCCCATATGTATTTTTGTGTTTTTTATTGCATTTTTTATGAAGTTTCGAGACTTTGGGTGTGTATTTTTCATGAAGTCATGGACAGAAAAAATGTGTCAAAAATCCCACCAAAACAAGGCAAAGCAATGCATATATACAGCCCTAATTACCTAGCATACCCTTATGGTATTTTCCCCATCATCAGGGGTGGATTGGCCATAGATCTTACAGGGAAATTTCCCGGTGGGCCGATGCCCAGGGGCCGGCCAGTGGAAGTCTTTGGGGGTGTATGTTGTGCTGCTGGCAGTATTTTGTGATGGACTGTGGTATTTGGCTCTGTTGGGGTGGTATATTGTGCCACAATATGGTATTGCTGGTCCTGCCTTCAATCAATTTGGACCCAACTACAAAACGGAGCCACTTTTAGTATTTTTCCAGGGCCATTTTAAGTTCCCAGTCCACTCCTGCCCATCATTCTCAATTGAAAACTTTCTGGACTTGCAGTGTTACTCACATAATAATCCTCATCATTATTATTATTTTTATTATTATTTTGTTGTACTTCGTAATATAATGAAAAACATTGGAACAAATATTGTTTCCTGTAAATGAGGCCCGGCATCTAAGCATCCAATGACACTATTTCCACGGCCATATTTTTTTTAACTATGCAATGTTGTTTAAATATATTTTTTTTCTAATTACTGGCATTGCTCTTAATAATTTTTTTTACTGTCAGCCAGGTGCTACAAATTACCAAAAGTTATGTCACCTGAGCAACTGTATGTAAACTTCAAGGAAAACACAAGAGCCGGCCTGCAGGACGGGTTACATTCCTGACTCCAGAGAGAGATATAAAGCAGAATTATGTCTGCCCGCGGGACTTCTGTGATAAATTCAAATTATTTTTATGCCATTGATTCTTACAGACCCGAGTAAAAAAAATATATAAAAATTATAAATAATAATAATAACAATGAATAATAATAATAATGAACATTTTCACCATACTCCATATACTTTCACCATACATTTCCATACTCCATATATACAATGATTGCACTTTTTGGGGTTGCATACCATCATGGCCCATTGCACCTGATTGAAACAGCCCAGAACTGATCTATCATATCTTCCAAAGGCATGTAGCTAAATGAAAGCTATCATGCTCTGTTATCAGCCATGTCAGTCAAGGGATGTAGTGTAGTTGATTATAGTGTCCATCAATGGTATTCATATTTTCCTACCCACTACTGTACTTCAGGTGGTGGGCTATGTATCTTTTTTTTTTACTACAGATTTGGGGTAATGGCCAAATACCTGTCATGAAAGACAATGGATCATATAATGATCACAAAAGAGGAGACCCCATATGTCAATATGGAGCCACCATCCTCACCATCTCAGGAGCTTGGTGCACCTCAACATCCCTTGCAGGAGAGAAGAGCAGAATGTGAATGTTGGTAATAGTGAAAAAGTGAGCCCTGTGCATATTTACATAGCATGAACTTGATGCCATCATTTCATGGGCCCCTCAGTAGTCACCACAGTCTGTACTGCTTCAGATTCCAACAAATATGACATTTTCAGTTGTAAGTGGGAACAAACAATCTTGAAATTCTGTGTCCTTCTTGCCAAGCTAGATAGTGTATATTTGAGGAAAATCATGTGGATAAATCTGTAGAGCTGATGTTATACTGGCCATGGCCACCAAGGGTGTAGCTGTAGGCGGCACAGACAGGAAGAAGGTTGCCAGGTTTATTTTTTCTTTTTTTTCTTGACTACTTATTCAAAAATTCACGGCAACCACAATTTATATGGACAAATTTGAATTTTTTTTTGTCCCTTGGACAGTAATGATGCTCTATTGAAAGTAATAATTCCCTCCAAGTGCACCCTAAAAAGTAATAATGCCCCCTTAAAAAGTAATAATTCCTCTGAGTGTCTGAAAACAGTGGTCTGTGCCACCAACAAAATAAAAAATGGGCACCTTTGTTCTGCATTAAAAAAACATCATACCTTATACTTACCTAAATTGAGCCCTCTTCTGGCATTCACAATTAGTGGCCTGGCACAGATAGACTGATCCAGTGATGTCATTGTGCCATCTGTGCTGGGAAGATGATATCCTGTCCGTAGTTCCCGCATCGTAAAACAAGAGGTGACAGGACGTGGGGCTGTGGCTCCTTGCGCTACCATACATTTCAACTTCTATATAGTTGTAAGTGGTGCTCATCTGGGGATCGAGTGGCATGGGACTCAAAGTCAAGCATGCGTCCTGTATGCCGATGCTAGCAATGGCTTTGCTGGGTAGTGATGTGAACCAATGAACCACAATTACTCTGGCCTGTAAAATGAAGATAATTACAATTATAATATCCTGTAAAAGCTCCTCCAGTTAATCCCTTGAGGTTTTAAACATGGTGCCCATTCAGGAGCTAAATGGGTGCCATAACTGGCAGGTGACTGCTCTATTATACAGCACACAACTGACGACCACATCCATGATCACAGATTGCTCCAGTCATGGACATGTATTCCCTCAAATGGCGTGGTCAGTTGTGACCACTGCATCTCA
Organism: Rhinella marina; assembly: GCA_900303285.1. Classification (NCBI taxonomy): domain Eukaryota; kingdom Metazoa; phylum Chordata; class Amphibia; order Anura; family Bufonidae; genus Rhinella; species Rhinella marina. The sequence continues at coordinate 33,224 of ONZH01002636.1, read as the reverse complement.
GTGGTCAGGGGAAGTGCGCCCTCTGATGATCGAATATCCCTTCTAACCCTCTCCTACCAACAAGATTGCAGGAGCTGTTTGGTTACTAAGCAAGTCTGGGGCCTTCTAAAGCCTTCCAAGCCTGCTATAGTAAAATAGTAAAGTCCCAAATAAGTTCCAGCCAGTAGATGGAAATATAAAAAAGTTTTGGGTGTCAGAATATATATACAAATATATATTGGTTAGACTACTTTCACATCTGCGTTGTGCTGCCGGTTTTGAGATCTGGCACAGGCTCTCAAAACTGCAGCAGAACACTTCTGTTTTCTCCCAATTCATTGTCAATGGGTACAAAATTGAACAAACCAGAATGGAGTGCGCCAGGATGCATTCCGTTACGGTTTGTTGCATTTACATGCCGGACACATAAAAGCTTCAAGCAACATTTTTGTGTGTGACATGGGAAACTGAACAAGCCTGATCCGGCACCAAAAACCATGTAACTCAATGGCACAGGATCTGTTTTTTTTCTTCATTTTTGATATAATACAACCAGATCCGTTGTGAACGGATGCAGCCGGTTGTATTATTATAACAGAAGCGTTTTGCTGCCTTGCCGGATCTCAAAACCGGATGGCAAAAATGTAGATTGAAAATAGACTTATATATGAAGTATAATAATAAAAGATTTTTAACAATTAAAAATGTCATAAATTAAGAATATCCATAGAAATAACATCTGCGAGGGATTATTTACTGCTGAAGAGTGAAAGTGCAGTCAATGTAACAGAATACTGTAATGACTAATGGAATAGATTTTACATAAAATGTGGAATTCTAGAAGCTACTGATTTATTTGTCAGTGCAGCTCCAGGCAAGGTTTATCCAGTGATCTGTAAAGCAGCGTTATTAATGTTATCTAATCTGCCCCACCCACAGCTACTATTAAGACACCCAGACAAAGTTCTCCACTTTGGCACTTCACGGCAAGGACTTCATGGCCTTAAGATACCGAAGGTCTTTACAGGTTTCCAAAAATTCAAAGAAGATCTAATTTTCTATCATTTCAAATAAAATCTTTAGATTGAAACTACATATAACATGAACAAAAATAAAAATTGTAGTATTTTACATACACGTTTTCTGATGTTTAATTAGATTTTATGTAATCATTTTAAAATAAAAAAACAAACATTTAAAATGGTGAAAAATATGACATAGTCCTACATATAAATATATGTAAATTAGCTACTTCACTTTTGATATATATTTGCAAATATTTTATCATTTACCTGAAGGCATGTGACCCAACAGTGATGAGCTATTTGGAGCCAAATCCCCTCTGAGGCCGGTCACTGGCTGCAGCAGCACACGTAACCCTGTTTCTGTGGAAGTTGACAGATGGGAACCAGAAGGTCAGTGAGCAAATCCAGAAAGCTGAAATATAGCAGGAGAAATGGATTCTTTCTCAGGGTGCATTTTTTTTAAGCTGGACAACCGCATTAAGAAATTTTTTTCTTGTTTTTTTATTATTACAAACAAAAAATACAGTGGCAGCCACCAAACACATTAAAAACAGTGCCACCTGATGTATCTTCGCATTTGACATGCAATTACATAATGAAATAAATAATTTATTACTGCTGTTTGCTTGCATTTGTGGTCTTTTTTTATTTTTATTGTTTATTATATAAAAATGTTTTTTTTAGCATGTTCTAAGGAGAATTCTCAAAACATCACAGAATTAAATATTATCGAGCCCTGACTGTAATTCTAAATTAATCTATCCATGGAAACAACACTAGGCACAACAATTTACCCGAAATTTACCAAAGATTTAAAAAAAAAAATCTCAGCCATTAGTTTTACAAAATTTTACAACCATCTGAACGGATTAACACCGGTCAGAAATGATTGCTTTGTCAAATTACAAGAATAGTGGAATAGTGCGGATCTGCAAAACACTGATACCGGCCCACGTGCTTTCCGCAATTTGCGGACTGCACATGTGGGGGATATCATAGAAATGCCCAATAGGACATGTTGTATTTTTTTTTGCAGGGCTGTGGCACGGAGCAACGGATGCGGCCGCATAGAAATGAATGGGTCCGGATCTGAGCTACAAAATATGCGGCTCGGATCCCCCATAAACTACTGTCGTGTGAAAGAAGCCTAACATTGAGCTGAGAAATAACTGACAATGACTTATTGATGGAGCTGAGAACAATGTTTTAAATAAAATTTAGTCTTTAGTCTTAAAAACCCCCACACTGTAATTCATGGCTGTAGGGTGCATCCATTTTTGTTTCACCAATTTTTTTAAAATAATTTGTTGAAGACTTAAAATATGGTAAAAAAAAAAACCTAATAATAAGAGCAGTGTCAGGGATAAAATGATGTATTCATAGATCTCTGCATGATATTGTTTTCTGCTGTGTGTCTTTCAGGTATGTAGAAGGTAATTTGGGTACTGAATGCTAATATATTGCTATTTGTTGTTTTTAAAATATTTTTGTGTCTATATGATTTCTACAAAATTAAATGCCTACAATTCATAAAGGTAACAACTTAATTTTTGAGATGATATTTTTCAGTAAATTATGTATAAAATTATTAGAGCATATAATTTGAAAAAAATAAATGAAACTTTCATAAAAATAGCAATCACTGTCCGTGAACACAAATGTAAGCATTATAAAATTTATAAGCGCAATGGCTTAATGGTATTATTTTTATTTTAGAACCTTCAGAAGTTGAGTATTAAATCTTCTTTAGAAGATCTTGTGCACATATGGCAAAACTTCATGTTGACGTCCTCCGAAAGATGACTGTTTTCTTGGGACCACAGTACAACCGATCCAGTCTTTTTTTTAAGCTGTAATGCAAAATGAAAAGTAGGGTTCTGATGGTTATCATGCCTCACCGGTTCACAGGGCCAGGAAGTGTTGTCATTAACCAAGCAGAGAGTTGCTTCTCTCCCTGCAAGCAGCCACATCTGCCAATGCTAAAATTCTGGTGGGGTGTGGTCACCACAAGGTGGCATTTTACAGGGTCTTATTCTTATGGCTCCCTTTCAATGGGAGCCATAGGAATCTGTCAAATGTAAGCGCCATCTAGTGGTCACCGCTAGGATGTTAGCAGTGGCGTAACTACAACTGACTGGGCCCCACAGCAAATGTTTTGAACGGGCCCCCAGCAACTTCTTTGCAACCCCCAACTCACGTGCAACCCCCACTCCTGTGGCTAATCAAGATTTAACTCAAACTCTTACAGTGTCACTGTATATAATGTCATTGTATAATACTGTTGAGGGGCCCCTGACAATAAAATATTTTAGTCTTCCTGCTTAGGGGGGCCCCTTGTGGGTCTGGGCCCCAAAGCAGTCGCTTCCCCTGCTTCCCCTATAGCTACGCCCCTGGATGTTAGCATTCATAAAAGCGGCTGTATGTAGGGCAGATGGGGATTTAGAGTTATGGGGGATACGACTGTCATAAAAGTGTAAAATGTAAATGTAAAATGTTGATAAAGGGCAGTAGGGCACCTTTATATTGTTACCTTTCAGTAGCGAGTCTTTAAGAGTTTTTCTTCAGATTATATGTACAGCTTGTGTCTTCTTTGAAAAGTAGCGTCGTTATTTCTATAATTGAAGGTTACAATGAGCAGGCGGAGAGAAAACTGAACATAAAATGATAATAATGAGTTACACAAACAAGTTTAAGTGTTACTGTGAAGATAAACACGGCTGTTTACAATGGAGCGCCCCGAGGCCTACAACTCCACCATCTGAGGTGATGATGGCAGAAGAGCTCCATAGAATGGGGCCTGGAACAGACGCAGCACGAGCTGCTCCCAAACAATGGCCACAGTCAACACCAGCATTCAGTCTGTCAGCTAGGCACGAACGGCTGCCAATGGTGTAGAAAATTTATAGAAATCTGCCTAGCCAGGCTCGGACTGGCCCACAGGGGAACAGGTGAATCCCCCGGTGGGCCCCTGAGCTAGGGAGGCCTCTAGTCCCCCACCTCCTGCACAAGTGACACATGGCACAGTAGACTGACCTATAAATAGGCTGCCTAAGAGGCTATGCAGTACATTGCCTATGTCCATATAAAAGACTTAATAGTGTAGGCAGGTAGCATATGCATGTGGGCCCCCAGAGTGAGCTTTACAGTGGGCCCCCAGAGGGAATTTTACTGGTGGGCCCTAGACACTCCAGTCCGACCCTGTGCCTAGCTGATGTACCTAAGCCTATCATGTGTGATATCGTCTTCCGAACCACTGTATCTAAACTTATCATGTGTAATACTGACTGCTGAGATGCTGTATCTAAGCCTATCATGTATAATACTCTTCCTTGAGCTGCTGTATCTAAGCCTATCATGTGTAATACTGTCTGCTGAACTGCTGTATCTAAGCTTATTATGTATAATACTCTCTACTGAGCTACTCTTTCTAAGGCCCCATTCACACAACCATATTTTTGGTCCGTATCCGTTCCACCTTTTTTTGTGGATCACACATGGACCCATTCATTAAAAAAAACGGACAGTACACCGTGTGCTTTCCGCATCCGTATTTCCTTTCAGCAGTCTCACAAAAAAGATAGAACATGTCATATTCTTCTCCATTATGCGGACAAGGATAGGCATTGGTACAATAGATCCGCAACCCCCCCCAAAAAAAACAGATGCAAAATGGACATAATTCATTTTGTTTGCAGATCCATGTTTTGCAGACCTCAAAATACGTTGCGTAAATGCACCCTAAGCCTATGATGTGCGATACTGTGTGCTGAGCTGCTGTATCTAAGCCTATTTTATGCAATACTGTGTGCTGAGCTGCTGTATCTAAGCCTATTTTATGCAATACTGTGTGCTGAGCTGCTGTATCTAAGCCTATTGTGTGTGATACTGTCTGCAAAGCCTCAGTATCTAATCTCATCTTGTGTGATACGGTTTTACACCCAGGATGTCTTACTTCTAGCCTTTTTCTATTTCCCCTATAGAGGTGTTTCAAAATGATTGAAAAAACACCAAGAGCTCCAGCGAGCTGCATTATTTTTAAAAGAAGCCAAAAAAACTCTTGTGTGTCCTATATTTCATATTTCTAGATATATCTAGAGCTGGACTCTTTACTGAAAAAAACTCCAACCCCCCCCCAAACCCCCTGCCCCAAAAGTGTAGAAAAGCACCATTAAAAAACTATTTGTGAATGCAGCCCTACAACGTCCCTGACCCAGATAACCTGCGAGTCTGAGTCAGTGATTTTGTACCTTGTTGCCTAAACCCCTGAGTAATACCTTATAAGACGGCGGAAGAAACGGTCGCTACCCAGACGGCTCCTTGAGTCAGTCGTTCCCCGAGACAGTTCCTGTGTGTCGTGTCAATAATTATTCCAGTCATTGGATGAGTCATCTGCAGCCGATAATGGGAACTTATGTAGAAATAAATAATGCACATTGTGTTTGTTTGTGTTGCCAGCGGTTCGCTGAGGTCATTTTGGGAACAAAAAAAAGAAATGAAGGAAACGGGAAAGCTGCATTCCGCAGAAGTGACTGCATGATTGAAAGGGGGCTCTCCGAAGAATAGACTAGATACTAGCTAATACAGTGATAGTAATATGTCGCCATCTAGTGGCCATAGGAGTAAGTGTATTTTCCTGTCCGAAGACATGTAGCTTGCAATTTATACAATTTCTTTGGGTTGTCAGGACATGCTGGGAGTTGTAGTTTTTCAATAGACATAGTACTAGGTATGCCATGACTATTGCAAGGGAAATTCCAGATTTTTTTCATCACCACTCAAAAATCATTGCAGTATTAGTGCATCTATGACCAAGTTAAAGGGGTTTTCTGGGATTTTATTAATAATGACTTATCCTCAGGATAGATCGTCAATATCATTTCAGTGGGGGTTCGACACCCGGCACCCACGCTGATCAGCTGGTTGAAGAGAAGCTTGCGCTCTGTGCGAGCGCAGCCTTTCCTTCACTGTTTACCTGCCATGAATATTAAGATCCCGGAAGACGCCTTTGATCTACCCTAAGGGCTTATGCACATGACAGTGAATAATGGCCGTGTGACGGCCGTTTAAGTAGCGGCCGTCACATGGCCATTTTTAGCACCAATGAAAGTCTATGGGGCTATTCACATGGCCGTTCTTTTAACGGCCAGTGAACAATGTCCATGTTTCCACGGCCAGACGGACCCATTGAAATCAATGGGACCGTTTTTAACGGACGATTGTCAGGAGTGCACCCATCTAACGGGTACACTTTACCTATATGGCCATTTTAGGGGTTTAAAAAAAAAAAAAAACTCACCTCACCCACTTGCTCGCGTTGCGGCAGTCTCTTCTCTCTTCATTGAGCAGGCCCTGCCGATGGACCTGCGATATGCGCGGTGATATAACCACGTGGGAGCGCGCGGTGACGTCATCGCGCACATTGCAGGTCCTTCGGCCGGTCCTGTTCAGTGAAGAGAGAAGAGACTGCTGCAGCGCGAGCAATTGGATAAGGTGAGGGTTTTTTTTTTTTTTTTTTTTTAAATCATCAAAAAGCAGCTGTGGGGGCATTTATTTAAACCATGGGGGAAATTATTTAACATGATGGCCTACATAGGACATTATTAAACTTGTGGACATTAAAACTAAATAAATACTACACTATGGGGGGACATTATTTAAGATGGGGGCCTACATTGGGGGCATTATTAAAGCTGGGGACATTAAAAAAAATTCCTACACTATGGGGGACATTATTTTAGCTGGGGCACTATAAAAAATTATTTACATCGTGGGGGACATTATTTTAGTTAGGGGCACTATGGAGGACATTATGGGTATCATGGGGGTCATGATTATAGTTGGGGGCAAGAAATGACTGCCAATGCAATTCATTCAATTTTTAATGTCTGTTTTTAACGGACATGAAAAACTGATGCAAAACAGACATTAAAAATGGACACACGGCCAGAAAATGGATGCACACACTGATGCAAAGTGGCCATGAAAAACTAACAGTGTGTCCGTTTTTAACTGACTTTTTTTTCACAGTCGTGTGCATGTATCCTAAGGCCATGTGTCCATTTTTAATGTCTGTTTTGCATCCGTTTTGCGTCAGTTTTTAACGGACATGAAAAATTGATGAATTGGATTGGCAGTTATTTCTTGCCCCCAACTATAATCATGACCCCCATGATGCCCATAATGTCCTCCATAGTGCCCCTAACTAAAATAATGTCCCTCACGGTGTAAATAATTTTTTATAGTGCCCCAGCTAAAATAATGTCCCCCATGTAGGCCCCCTGGTAAAATAATGTCCCCCATAGTGTAGGAATTTTTTTTAATGTTCCCAACTTTAATAATGTCCCCCATCTTAAATAATTTCTCCCATGGTTTAAATAAATGCCCCCACAGCTGCTTTTTGATGATTTAAAAAAAAAACAAAACAAAACCCTCACCTTATCCAATTGCTCGCAGTCTCTTCTCTCTTCCACGCACAGGACCTGCCGAAGGACCTGCAATGTGCGCTATGACGTCACCGCGCATAACTCAGGTCCATCGGCAGGGCTTGCTCAATGAAGAAACCAGAGACTGCACAGCGCGAGCAAGTGGGTAGGGTGAGTGGCCATAGTGTACCCGTTTTTAATGGCCGTTAGACGGGAGCACTCCTGTCAATCGGCCGTTTTTAACATTTTAATGGGGCAGTCGGCCCGTTGAAATGGCCCAGAAATAGGACATGTCCTATTTCTGGATGGACGCTATTCACTGGCCGTTAAAAAACGGCCATGTGAATAGCCCCATAGACTTTCATTGGTGCTAAAAATGGCCGTGTGATGGCCGCTACTTAGACGGCCGTCACATGGCCATTTTTTACTGTCGTGGGCATGAGCCCTTAGCCTAAGTTCACACAACTAATAATTTGTGTAAGATCCCTGGTGGGGGGCAGTAAGGGGTTAATACTTCATACCAGGGCTCCAGGGAGTTACGTCTCCAGGTTCCAGAGTTATCCCGGAAACTGAACACTGGTCGTTCCTTTTCTTATTTTCTCCCTCCACTGATTATAGAGATGAGTGCAGGGAGGGGATAGAAAGGACTGTGCAACTGCAAGTGTATGGCTGTTTAGTCCTCTCTGTGATTGGGCAGAGTGACTGAGAAACATTCTACCCAATCATTAAAGGCCATCTGTCAGCAGATCTGTAGCTATAAAACAGGCTTAGGGTGGATTCACATCAGCGTTCTGGTCTCCGTTTGTGTTTTCCGTTATAACATGGTTATGACGGAAAATAACGGAATCCATAAGACGGAAGTCAAAACGGAAGCCTTTAGAGGCATTCCGGTTTGATCCGTCATAATAGAAGTCTATGAAAATCCATCTGGTTCCCGTTATGCAGAACGGAAAAAAAAGTCCTGTCAACAGTTCGTTTTGACTTCCATCTTATGGATACCGTTATTTTCCGTTATAACCATGTTATAACGGAAAACACAAACGAAAACCATAACGCTGATGTGAACCCACCCTTATCTGTTGCACGTGCACTTGGCAGCTGAAGGAATCTGTGTTGGTCCCATGTACATATGTGCCTGCATTGCAGAGAAAAATGATGTTTTAATATATATATACAAAAGAGCCTCTAGGAGCAACGTGGGTGTTGCCATTACACCTAGAGGCTCTGCTCTCTCTGCAACTGCTTAAATCACCTCCCCTTTCCCAATCTAATTATATAAAATCTAAAGTTCATCATGCAAAAAACAAGCCCTCATACAGTTCTGTAGAACTAAATATTAAAGTTATATCTGTCAGAAAATGACAATGCAAAGGATTTTTTTAAGGTTTTTATTTTTTTTTTAAGTAATTAAACAAAATAAAAACTATACAAGTTTGGTATTGCCGCAATCATATTGAAGAGCAGAATAAGAACATCACGTCATTTTTAGTGCACAATGAAGTGTCAAAAGGGTTCAGAGGAGGGCAACTAAAGTAATAACTGGAATGGGTGGACTACAGTACCCAGAAAGATTATCAAAATTAGGGTTATTCACTTTAGAAAAAAGACGACTGAGGGAAGATCTAATGACTATGTATAAATATATCAGAGGTCAGTACAGAGATCTCTCCCATGATCTATTTATCCCCAGGACTGTGACTGTGACGAGGGGACATTCTCTGCATCTGGAGGAAAGAAGGTTTGTACACAAACATAGAAGAGGATTCTTTACGGTAAGAGCAGTGAGACTTTAGAACTCTCTGCCTGAGGAGGTGGTGATGGTAAGTTCACTAAAAGAGTTCAAGAGGGGCCTGGATGCATTTCTGGAGGGTAATAATATTATAGGTTATAGTTACTAGAGTAATTCTGATTGCCTGATTGGAGTCGGGAAGGAATTTTTTTCCCTAAAGTGGGGAAAATTGGCTTCTACCTCACAGGGTTTTTTTGCCTTCTCTGGATCAACTTGTAGGAAAACAGGCCAAACTGGATGGACAGATGTCTTTTTTCGGCCTTATAAACTATGTTACTATGTTAAAATCCAAAAATCCCTGACGGAATTGTGGGGTTTTTTCAACTTTACCCCACAAGGAATTTTTTTTCCCATTTTCCAATACAAGACATGGTAAATTAAATGGTGGCATTGAAAAATGCATCTTGTCCCGCAAAAAAATAAGCCCTCATATAGCTATGTGAATGGAAAATAAAAACGTTACAGCTATTGGAATGTGGGGAGGAAAAATCAATAATGCATAAATAAAAGTAGGCCCAGCCAACCAGGTTAACGGGCCCAGTACGGCCCCCATATATGGCAAAAGGAAATTATTTATGAATGCTGATGCATCATGGGATATAATTAAAATGCAAAAGTAGGGTATATTATGCCTAGTTTACTGTACAATTTTCTGCTCACTAGCTGTTGCAAAACTAGAACTCTTAGCATGCCCTCACACCCTGTGGCTGTCACAGCATGTTGTGAATTGTAGTTTTGCAGTAGCTGAAGAGCCAGATGCTAGTGATTACTACATACTATCCTGGAATACAAACACAACTTTATACAAAAGTGTGCCAAAGGAAGCCTCACTTCACCACCTAGTGTCCAAAAGGATTTACTGCAACAGTTCAGATTCACTGAAATTTGACCGAAGTAATCAGTGTAATGTTCTTTCATTATTAAACTCTCCGTATACACCAGATAGGATTAGATACAGCAGACAGTATCACACAAGACCATTAGATACACACACCACTCAGCAGACTGAGTTCTGAGTTGGACTATCCCAATACTCATTAGATGGTTGGCCATTTCCACCAAAATCAGTGGGTTTGGCCAACAGTAGCCATTTGTATGGCCACTTTAACCCCTTAATGACTGGGCCATTTTGCTACTTCATGACCAGGCTGATTTTTGGAAATCTGACATGTGTCACTTTATGTGGTAATATCTTTTACTTATCCAAGCCATTTTGAGAATGTTTTCATGTGACACATTGTACTCCATGGTAGTGGTAAATTTGAGTCAATATAAACTACCTTAATTTATAAAAACACCCTAAATTTGAGGAAATTTGGAAAAATCTGTAATTTTGAAAATTTTTATTTCTCTGCTTTTAAGGCAGAAAGTAATACCTCAAAAAAAATAGTTATTACTTTACATTTCCGATTTGTCTACTTTATATCGGCATCATTTTGTAAATGTCATTTTGTTTTTTTAGGCCGTTAAAAGCCTTAGAATTTTAGAAACAATTCTTAAAATATTTAAGAAGATTTCGAAAAACCCACTTTTTTAAGGACCAGTTCAGTTATGAAGTCACTTTGTGGGGCTTACTTAATGGAAACCACCCATAAATGACCCCATTTCAGCGCTGACCGCGGCACATGCGATGCGGGCGGTCGGAGGGGGTGTCCATCGGGTTCCCACGCTGCTGTGACGGGGACCCGATGGCTTAGATAGCAGCCAGATACCTTCCTTAGGCATCCGACTGCTATCTACAGTAGCCTGTGAGATCAAGCCCCCTGGATCTCACAGGCAGTAAGGCTGGAAGTGTATTACTGTGTGTAATACACTTCCAGCCAATGCATTACAATACAGGTATACACAAGTATTGTAATGCATTGTAAAGGGGAAAAAATAAAGTTTTACAAAAAAAAGTTTCAAGTTCCAAAAAAAAAGTGTCCTTTTCACAAAATAATAAAAAAATTGTAAAAAAATAGTGAAAAAAATAAAAATAGACATATTAGGTATCGCCGCGTCCGTATCGACCGACTCTATAAAAATATCACATGATCCACCCCACCAGGTGAACGCAGTAAAAATAAAAACTGTGCCAAAACAGCCTTTTTTTGGTCACCTTCCCTTACAAAAAGTGTAATAGCAGGCGATCAAAAAGGCGTATTTACCCCAAATAGGTACAAATCAAACCGTCATCTCGTCCCGCAGAAATGTAGACCCTACCTGAGACAATCGCCCAAAAAATAAAAAAATATGGCTTTCAGAAAATAGCAACACAAAAAAAGGTTTTATTCTGTTCAAAAATGCATCTAATGTGTAAAACTTTCCAAAAATAAAAATGTTTGACATATTGGGTATTGCCGCGTCCATAACAACCTGCTCTATAAAAATATTACATGAGATGGCCCCCCAGGTGAATGTTGTAAAAAATTTTTTTTTTAAAACTATGCCATAACAGCCATTTTTTTTCACCTTGCCTCACAAAAAGTGTAATAGCAGGCAATCAAAAAGGCGTATTTACCCCAAAATGGTACCAATCAAACCGTCATCTCGTCCCGCAGAAATGTAGACCCTACCTGAGACAATCGCCCAAAAAATAAAAAAAATATGGCTCTCAGAAAATAGCAACACAAAAAAAGGTTTTATTCTGTTCAAAAATGCATCTAATGTGTAAAACTTTCCAAAAATAAAAATGTTTGACATATTGGGTATCGCCGCGTCCATAACAACCTGCTCTATAAAAATATTACATGAGATGGCCCCCCAGGTGAATGCTGTAAAAAAATTTCCAAAAAACTATGCCATAACAGCCATTTTTTTTCACCTTGCCTCACAAAAAGTGTAATAGCAGGCGATCAAAAAGGCGTATTTACCCCAAAATGGTACCAATCAAACCGTCATCTTGTCCCGCAGAAATGTAGACCCTACATGAGACAATCGCTCAAAAAATAAAAAAAATATGGCTCTCAGAAAATAGCAACACAAAAAAAAGATTTTATTCTGTTCAAAAATGCATCTAATGTGTAAAACTTTCAAAAAATAAAAATGTTTGACATATTGGATATCGCCGCGTCCGTAACAACCTGCTCTATAACAATATTAAATGAGATGGTCCCCCAGGTGAATGCTGTAAAAAAATTTTTTTTAAAAAAACTATGCCATAACAGCCATTTTTTTTCACCTTGCCTCACAAAAAGTGTAATAGCAGGCGATCAAAAAGACTTATGTACCCCAAAATGGTACCAATGAAAACGTCACCTTGTCCTGCAAAAAATGAGCCCCCACAAAAGACAATAACTCAAAAAAATAAAAATCAATGGCTCCCGCAAACCAATCCATCAAAATCTGTGCTGCAAAATCCATATGGTGCTCCTTCTGTTCTGAGTCCTGCCATGTGCCCCCACAGCAGTTTACCACCACATATGGGGTGTTGCCGTATTCAGGAGAAAATGGGGAACAAATTATGGGGTGATTTTCTCCTGTTACCCCCTGTGAAAATGAAAAATGTGTGGCTAAAGCAACATTTTATTGGAAGAAATGAAACTTTTCATTTTCATAGCCAAGTGTTTCCAAATTCCATAAAACGCTTAGGGGGTCGCGTCGAGTCCTAATATGCACACAGTAATGTCAGGCAGGGTTTAACATTTACCAGTTGCACTTTTGACTCCCGTCCTGAGGCTAGTGTTGGAGCTGGGGATCTAAATAGGATCTCTGGGTTTCAGTTTTGGTAATTGTATGGAGGTGCATACTGGCGCGTCTGTGCACTCCATCTTCCCAATATTTGAGCATTTCCTTACCCCAGCCCTGCCTCAGCTCTAATGCCTGTCCCGATCTCTGTGGCTTATTTGAGAAGCACGGGTTTCTGATCGGTCCGGTGCATTTATATGTGTGATGCCCCTTTTCCAGCTACATCTCTGTCAGCCACAGTCTGTGGCCTATAATGATGTGTTTAATACATTATTGAGGAACACATGACAGTTTGCTGGTGGCATCACATATAATTATTTGCTCTTTTTTGAGATTACCCCCTTTTAATCTGATTACATTTAATAAAATCTTTTTTGTTTTCATTTTAGCACCGCTTTAATTCTCTGTGATATACATATAAACAGCGGAGCATACCTTATTTACTTGCATTATCCGTGAGCCCTTTTCTAAGATTAGTTTCTGATTGGGGAATGGCAGGATTTTTAGCAGGAGGGTTCAATACTGAAGCTTGGAGCAATGAGGCTAAGTTAGTTTTTTCTGATGTACAGTTGCCCTCTGAGCCACGGCCACCGAATATCTCAACCTCCTTTAAAGCCCTCACCAACTGCTACAAAGATCAGATACGTGGTTGGTGGGAGATACAATCCCTGGAAACATATTTGAAATTAAAAATCGTTCCCAGGGGTTTGCGTATACCCTTTATGCCTGTAACACGTATATGCTCTCCTGATTTCAGTGCCCGATGGGAAAGAGAATCTATTGATTCCTCACTGCGGCTTATGTCACTGCTTTTGGAAGAAGAGCGTAAAGTGTATGACAAAAACACGACCGCACTGCAGGGTTTGATTGAGTCTGCAAGGGCTTTCTCTTCCCATTCGGAGTTTGCCCTAAAAGAACAGAGGCTACAGCAAACACTGGACAGATTTACTGCCCAATTAAAGGAGCGGAAGCACTCTCAATATCTACGAGATACAGGCGACTTTAGAGAAGGGCATATCCTTGACTTCGGTACTAGACAAACCAAAGTCATTGAACTTGAGACTGAGCCCTCATCCTCTGAAGCTGAGTCTGATACTGATCCGGGATATAGAAGGCCCCCAATACAGACAGCTTATCTACCCAGGGGCAGATTCAGAGGTAGAGGCAGAAATAGAGGTGGCAGGGGCTCTAGATCTAGAGGTGATTTTTTAGGGATGGGTCCTCCCGTGTCCGACTATCTTCTTCGAAACAGGAGATAGATAAGTCTGTCAATATGTGTCTTTCCAGGAATGATGATCTTCGGATTGTTAACCTGTCTTCAAGAACCCTTACTAATGATGAAGTTGGGGTCCTAAACAAGGGCCTTTCCTTTGTCCCAATCAACAAGTTTGATCTTTTTTCTTGGGTCAAGGACCTCCACTTATTTGTGAGAAAATTAAAGTGGAGGAAGTTTTATGCTACCCATGATAGGGCGCAATGTGTTGCATTGGGGATTGATGAGAGTGACCTACCAGATGTTCAACTGCTGGCAGGATTATGGGAAGAGAGCAACAGATCCCCAGGTGAAGGTCCTTTCACTAATTTCAGACCCCAGTCCACCAAAAATCCACCCGTTGGGGAGAATACACCCATGGATGTATTTTTAAAAGTGGTGGTGGACCAATTAAAGCATTTAGAGGGGTTCAGATCCCGTACCAGCAACTTGACCTATAAGGAGTTGCAGGCCCTTTTAACTTTGGAATCTGACCAATCTATCATCATTAAGCCCTCCGATAAGGGGGGCAATATTGTCATTATGGATCAGATCCAATATGAGTCTATGTGCCTGCGAATCCTTAAGGATCGGGAATGTTATGATGTGATTCCCGTTAGTCTCACCTCTACACATATGTATGAGCTAAAGGGGATTTTGAAAAATGCTCTGGATCAGAGACTTATTGACAAATCTGAATTTGAATTCCTGATGCCCAAATACCCTCAGTTATCCTGTTTCTATGGATTGCCCAAGATCCATAAGGGTGTTGATCCCCTGAAAGGGCGGCCCATTGTATCTGGCAATGACAGCCTAACCCAGAACATCAGTAAATATGTGGATCACACCCTGAGGCCTTTTGTCACCTCTCTTCCGTCCTATACAAGGGACTCCATGGAGGTCCTCGAAAAAATGGATGGCCTCCATGTTGAGCACGATGTCATCCTTACTAGTTTGGATGTTGAGGCCCTTTATAGCTCGATTCCGCATATAAAAGGGTGTGAGACGGTGGCCTCATTTTTACGGGAACGGGGTACTCACCTCTGGCCACATAATGATTTTGTGCTCCAATTATTAAGATTTATTTTGGAGCACAATACCTTCCTATTTAATAGAAAAATGTACCATCAAAAACGGGGCGTGGCCATGGGGAGCCCATGCGCCCCTACGTACGCCAATTTATATCTTGGCGGATGGGAAAGGGAGGTGGTCTTTGGTGAGGGTATGACAGACTGGTCTTCATCGATATTATACTGGCTCAGATATATCGATGATATATTTATTCTTTGGAAGGGCAGCCCGGAATCATTCTCCAATTTTGTTAATGTTCTTAACAAGAATGACTGGGGTCTATTTTTCACATACGAAATCCATCCCACTAGGATTAATTTCCTAGACCTCACGATTTACAAGAACATTGATGGCAGCATTGGCACCCGGCTATTCCGTAAAGAGACTGCTACCAACAGTCTCCTGGGTTGGTGCAGTCATCACCCAACATCCCTCAGACGTGGGATACCCAGGGGTCAGTACCTCAGGGCACGACGCAATTGTAGTGACCTTGGGGACATTCGCCGTGCGGCTAATGATCTTAAAATGCGATTCCAGCAACGTGGATACCACCCTTCTGTCCTACAGCAATCATACCAGCATGCGCTGGGGGCCGATAGGAGATCACTGCTCACCCCCAAAGTGAGACCACAGGACTCTGATACTGTCCGCATCATCGCAAATTTTGATGATGCATCTGGTCCAGTTAGGGAGATCCTGTCTACATATTGGGGGATATTACAAGCAGACCCGGATGTGGGACAATTGGTGGGGAATTATCCCGCCATCACCTTTCGTAGAGGTAGGAACATTCGTGATCGATTGGTCCATAGTCTCTACGCTCCATCCGTTCCAATATCTCACTGGCTAAGTCACCCCCTGAAAGGTACCTTCCGCTGTGGGAAATGTATTGCCTGTGGTTCCATCATGACGGGCAATACTTTCAGAAGCACTTACACATCTCGCCAATACACCATTAGGACTTTCATTAACTGTAAGTCCACTGGCTTAGTCTATTTGGCAACTTGTGACTGTGGGGCCCAATATGTGGGCAAAACTTTACGTGAATTCCGCAGACGGATTGGTGAGCACCTGAACGACATACGCAATGGGTCAGATACATCCATTGTACGTCATGTCATGGAACAACATGATGGTGCGGAAGGTCATATCAAGTTTCAGGGTATCGAAGTTATTAAGCCCCTGAGTCGGGGCGGGGATTTGGACAAACGGCTTCTTCGGAAGGAAGCCCAATGGACCTTCCGTTTGGGCACTGTGGGGCCCCACGGACTAAATGATCACATTTCATACGTATGTTTTCTTTAATACTCCATTGTTGTCAATAAACATTATATATAGATCTGATGTGGCATTTCACCAACTATGCGCATGCTTATTTTATAGACATTATGCATATATTGGATATGTGATCTCACAAATGTTGTGTGTATTGGCTTTGAATGGATGCTGTTGTTTCTATACAATATGGCTAACTCGCTGGTTGCCACTATCATCTGGCGTATGGGTATTTGTATATTTAACAGCTTTCATACCGTATTGTTCTATTTATTTACCCTCCTGCTATGGCCAATATGTATCCGCCGTCAAATGTTCCCCCAATGAATGGTGACAATGTATCACCGTTTGGGAGAAGACCGTAGCATTACCTGCTGAGACTGAGTGGCGCGACGGGGGGCGTGGCCAGTGGCACGCCCGTTCACCCGGCGCCTCGGCCCCATTGGTTCTTCCCTCATTAGGCGGGGTTTTTGAATCAAACAAATAGATGCGCTTACGGCCGGCGCTTCGCGGCCGTCCTAGTGCCGATAACGCTGCTGACACGTGTAGTACAGCGTGTGCAGCGTCCTGCTTCTAAGTGTTGCTATATGACATGGTGCATTATACCTGGCTCCTGATGAGGTCTATGAAACGCGTCGAGTCCTAATATGCACACAGTAATGTCAGGCAGGGTTTAACATTTACCAGTTGCACTTTTGACTCCCGTCCTGAGGCTAGTGTTGGAGCTGGGGATCTAAATAGGATCTCTGGGTTTCAGTTTTGGTAATTGTATGGAGGTGCATACTGGCGCGTCTGTGCACTCCATCTTCCCAATATTTGAGCATTTCCTTACCCCAGCCCTGCCTCAGCTCTAATGCCTGTCCCGATCTCTGTGGCTTATTTGAGAAGCACGGGTTTCTGATCGGTCCGGTGCATTTATATGTGTGATGCCCCTTTTCCAGCTACATCTCTGTCAGCCACAGTCTGTGGCCTATAATGATGTGTTTAATACATTATTGAGGAACACATGACAGTTTGCTGGTGGCATCACATATAATTATTTGCTCTTTTTTGAGATTACCCCCTTTTAATCTGATTACATTTAATAAAATCTTTTTTGTTTTCATTTTAGCACCGCTTTAATTCTCTGTGATATACATATAAACAGCGGAGCATACCTTATTTACTTGCATTATCCGTGAGCCCTGGTCCCCCAGGTGAATGCTGTAAAAAAAATTTTTTAAAAAAAACTATGCCATAACAGCCATTTTTTTTCACCTTGCCTCACAAAAAGTGTAATAGCAGGCGATCAAAAAGACTTATGTACCCCAAAATGGTACCAATGAAAACGTCACCTTGTCCTGCAAAAAATGAGCCCCCACAAAAGACAATAACTCAAAAAAATAAAAATCAATGGCTCCCGCAAACCAATCCATCAAAATCTGTGCTGCAAAATCCATATGGTGCTCCTTCTGTTCTGAGTCCTGCCATGTGCCCCCACAGCAGTTTACCACCACATATGGGGTGTTGCCGTATTCAGGAGAAAATGGGGAACAAATTATGGGGTGATTTTCTCCTGTTACCCCCTGTGAAAATGAAAAATGTGTGGCTAAAGCAACATTTTATTGGAAGAAATGAAACTTTTCATTTTCATAGCCAAGTGTTTCCAAATTCCATAAAACGCTTAGGGGGTCAAAGTGGCCAGTACCCCCCTTAATATATTCTTTGAAGGGTGTAGTTTCCAAAATTGGGTCACTTTTTGAGGGTTTCCACTGTAGGGGTACGTCAGGGTCTCTCAATTACAAAATGGTGCCTAAAAACCATTCTAGCAAAATCTGCCTCCAAAATCCGTATGGCGCTCCTTTCCTTCTGAGCACTGCCACAAACCCATAGAGACGTTTACCACCACATATGGGGTATTTCTGTAAACTGCAGAATCAGAGTAATGTATATTGAGGTTTAGTTTGCTGTTAACCCTTGCTGTTTTGCAAGAAAAAAATTATTAACATGAATAATCTACCAAAAAAGTGAAATTTTGAAATTTCACCTCCATTTTCCATTAATTCTTGTGGAACACCTCAAGGGTTAGCAAAGTTTGTAACAGCAGTTTTTTATAATTTGAGGGGTGTAGTTTCTAAAATGGGGTCATTTATGGGTGGTTTCCATTACGTAAGCCACTCAAAATCACTTTATATCTGAATTGGTGCTTAAAAAATGGTTTTGGAAATTTTGTTGAAAATTTGAAAAATGGCTTCTAAACTTCTAAGCCTTCTAACGTCCTAAAAAAGTAAAATGACATTTATAAAATGATGCCAACATAAAGTAGACATATGGGGAATGTAAAATAATAACTATTTTTGGAGGTATTACTATATATTTTGAAAGTAGAGAAATTGAAATTTGGAAATTTGCAAATTTTTCCAAATTTTTGGTCAATTTGGTATTTTTTTTTATAAATAAAAATGAAATATTTTGCCACAAATTTACTACTGTCGTGAAGCACAATATGTGACGAGAAAACAATCTCAGAATGACTTGGATAAGTAAAAGCGTTCCAAAGTTATTACCACATAAAGTGACACATGTCAGATTTGCAAAAAAATGGCCTGGTCAGGAAGGTGAAAACAGGCCCGGGGTTGAAGGGGTTAAAAAAAAAAATCCTACACTATGGGAGACATTATTTAAGATGGGGGCCTGCATTGGGAGCATTATGAAAGCTGGGGACAGTAAAAAATTATTTACACTGTGGGGTACATTATTTTAGTTAGGGGCACTATGGAGGACACTATGGGCATCATGGGGGTCATGATTATAGTTGGGGGCCAAAAAGGAGGACATTATTACTGCTAGGGGCCATAACTAATGTTTACAGGCAGTATGGGGTCTAAACTACTGCTTAGGGACAGTAGGGGGCCAAAACTACTGTGAAGGGGGCAGCAAGGGTCCATGACAATTTTGAAGGGAGCATTGAGGGGCCATGAATAGCTTGAAGGGGCGGTAAAGGGGCCATAGCTACTATTCAGGGGTGGTAAGGGGCCATGACTACTGTGGATGGAGCAATAACTACTGATAGTGTGCATAGCGGTGACATAACTATTGTAAGTGGTTGATGAATGGCAGAAGTGAGAGGGTAAGAATGGGGAAAAGGTACCATATCAAAACCAACGTTAAACTGTTATCTCTTTCATTTTTAACAGATCTGCTTTTGGACTACGACAGATTCACTGGACTACACAAAAGAGTCATGTGGAGTTATTGAATAAAATGGTCAAAGAGGGCTGTAGTTGGGGCGTGTTTATTTAAATAAAGATTTTTTTCATTGTGATTTTATTTATTTCCATTTAATTGCAGTGGTAGTAATGGAGGTATCTAACAGACGCTTCCATAACTATCACTGGGTCTTATTGTCAGCCAGTGGTGTTCTTCCACCCCAGAGCTGACATTAAACCCCCCTCCATTACCCCGGTAACCAAAGCCTCAGGGGTGCCAGGAAAGGCCAGGTTGCCATCAGGGGTGGAACCATTTTATACGATGGTTCTGCTCTTGAGGCGGCTGCGGGCTGGTATTTTTAGGGTGAGAAGGGGCCAAGAACCATGGACCTTCCTATCCTGATAATGCCAGTCCCCAGCTGTTGGTTAAATTTTGGCTGGTTATGAAAAATAGGGGGACCCTATGTCATTTTTTTTAATTTGGATGGTTAAAAAAAGTGGGACACCCCCCCCCCCTTTTATAATAAGTTTTAGAGATGAACTAAGCAAGCTTCCGTCTCCGTACAGCATTAAAATGCATAGGCTGTGCGGATGTGTAATGAGTTATCACAAAAGTCTTGATGAATAACTTCGGTAATTGATTATTAAAGGGGTTGTCCAATATCTAAAACATCTCCCCCCCCCCCCGCCCCAAATGCTCGGTCCCCTTGTATGGATTAAACTTACCTGCTCTCCGGCACTCACGTCACTCCTGATCACTGCACGGCCACCGCTGCATCTCCCCAGGAGGCTACAACAGGGGTGAGTCTCCTTAGCAACATCTCCACCTGTCATTGGCTGCTCCCCCAGTCACCGAATGTTTTAATCCAAGCAATGGGGAGATGCAGTGGCCGCCATGCAGAGAACAGGAGTGACGTGTGTGCCAGAGAGCAGGTAAGTTTAATCCATACAAGGGGACTGGCCATTTGGGGGGTATATTTTAGATATTGGACAACCCCTTTAATAATCGATTACCAAAGTTATTCACCAAGACTTTGGTGATAACTCATTATGCATCCGCGGTGCCCATGCATTTTAATGCTGTACGGAGACTAGAACTTATGAAAAAAGTGGAGCCCACTTTTTTTAGCCATAAAAAAAGACATAGGGTTCCCCCCCTTTTTCATAACCAGCCTAGGTTTAAAGGGGTTATCTGAAACTATAAACTGCTCCCCTATATGCCTGGGCCCCTCACACGGAATATACTTATTTCGCTCCCCACGCCGCTCCTGGTCCCCGCACCACCACTGCTGCTTCTCCCCGTGCGCCGATTAAAACACTTAGTGTTGGGGGGGGGGGGGGGGGGGGGGCAGCCAATGGCAGACAGGAACGAGCCTCCCTAGTATCGCAGGTGATGCTAGGAAGGCTCGTCCCTGCCTGCCATTCGCTGCTCCCTCCGACACTGGATGTTTTCATCGGCACAGGGGGAGAAGCAGCATGGCGGAGTGGGGTGAGTATATTCCGTGTGATGGCGTGACATTATCAGGATGAGAAGGTCCATGGTTCTTGGCCCCTTCTCACCTTAAAAAAGTATACAGCCTCCTCAAGAGCAGAACCATCATATAAAATGGTTCCACCCCTGACAGCAACGCGTCACCCCTGAGGCATTGGGTACCAGGGTAATGTGTGTGGGGGGGGGGGATTTAATGTCAGCTCTGGGGTAGAAGAACACTGCTGGCTGACAATAAGACCCAGTGATGAAATGGAAACAAAATCAAACCACAATGAAAAAAAATCTTTATTTAAACCCCCCCCCCAACTACAGCCCTTTTTGACCACTTTATGCAATAAATTACACATGACGCGTTTATGCAGTCCAGCGAATCCGTTGCAGTCCAAAAGTAGATCTGTGAAAAATGAAATAACAACAATTTAACATATGCCTTAAAATTATAAACCTTTGCTTGCCCTTTTCATGATCTACAGTCATGGCCAAAAGTTTTGAGAATGACACAAATATTATATTTTCACATGATCTGCTGCCCTCTGGTTTTTATGTGTGTTTGTCAGATGTTTTTATCACATACAGAAATATAATTGCAATCATATTATGAGTAACAAAAGCTTATATTGACAGTTAGAATGAGTTAATGCAGCAAGTCAATATTTGCAGTGTTGACCCTTCTTCTTCAGGACCTCTGCAATTCTCCCTGGCATGCTCTCAATCAACTTCTGGACCAAATCCTGACTGATAGCAGTCCATTCTTGCACAATCAATGCTTGCATTTTGTCAGAATTTGTAGGTTTTTGTTTGTCCACCCGTCTCTTGATGATTGACCACAAGTTCTCAATGGGATTAAGATCTGGGGAGTTTCCAGGCCATGGACCCCAAATCTCTATGTTTTGTTCCCTGAGCCATTTAGTTATCACCTTTGCTTTATGGCAAGGTGCTCCATCATGCTGGAAAAGGCAGTGTTGATCGCCAAACTGCTCTTGGACGGTTGGGAGAAGTTGCTCTCGGAGGACATTCTGGTACCATTCTTTATTCATGGCTGTGTTTTTAGGCAAGACTGTGAGAGAGCCGATTCCCTTGGCTGAGAAGCAACCCCACACATGAATGGTTTCAGGATGCTTTACAGTTGGCATGAGACAAGACTGGTGGTAGCGCTCACCTCGTCTTCTCCGAATAAGCTGTTTTCCAGATGTCCCAAACAATTGAAAAGGGGATTCATCAGAGAAAATGACTTTACCCCAGTCATCAGCAGTCCACTCCCTGTACCTTTTGCAGAATATCAGTCTGTCCCTGATGTTTTTTCTGGAGAGAAGTGGCTTCTTTGCTGCCCTCCTTGAGACCAGGCCTTGCTCCAAGAGTCTCCGCCTCACAGTGCATGCAGATGCACTCACACCTGCCTGCTGCCATTCCTGAGCAAGCTCTGCACTGCTGGTAGCCCGATCCCGCAGCTGAAACACTTTTAAGAGACGGTCCTGGCGCTTGCTGGTCTTTCTTGGGCGCCCTGGAGCCTTTTTGGCAACAGTGGAACCTCTCTCCTTGAAGTTCTTGATGATGCGATAGATTGTTGACTGAGGTGCAATCTTTCTAGCTGCGATACTCTTCCCTGTTAGGCCATTTTTGTGCAGTGCAACGATGGCTGCACGTGTTTCTTTAGAGATAACCATGGTTAACAGAAGAGAAACAATGATGCCAAGCACCAGCCTCCTTTTAAAGTGTCCAGTGGTGTCATTCTTACTTAATCATGACAGATTGATCTCCAGCCCTGTCCTCATCAACACCCACACCTGTGTTAATGGAGCAATCACTGAAACGATGTTAGCTGGTCCTTTTAAGGCAGGGCTGCAATGATGTTGAAATGTGTTTTGGGGGATAAAGTTCATTTTCTAGGCAAATATTGACTTTGCAAGTAATTGCTGTTAAGCTGAACACTCTTTATAACATTCTGCAGTATATGCAAATTGCCATTATAAAAACTGAAGCAGTAGACTTTGTAAAAATTAATATTTGTATCATTCTCAAAACTTTTGGCCATGACTGTACTACTACTGTGTTCTCTGCCTTTGGTACCACCACACAATAGTTATGTACCCTTGCCCACACACACCATTTTTGTCCCCTTTGTGCACCCAGACACATACTATTATGCCTCTAGTGTACTTGCAGTAGTTTTGCCTTAAAAACATTTTGGCTACAATTTATACTTGCTTTGTAATGCTCTCCACAGCATCATCATCATGCCTCTGTACATTGATGTTGAGCGTCTCATCACACTGGTCCAAGACCATCCAAAAATTTGGGACGTCAATTTAGATTAGTATCACGATCGCTATAAAAAAGATGGGACCCAGCATGGGTGGACATTGCAGGCCAGATGTTACCCGCTATTTCTGCCAAAGATGATAAGGCCAGAGAACATATTGGTAAGTATAGCAGTCAATTTCTTTTGCACTGATGTACGCACTGTCATGGTATATTGTCCCCTTTTTCCATTTTTTTTTTACTTTAGAAATTCTTTAGATTTTTACTCTAGTGAAAGATCTGAATTCAATATGGGCATCCTGCCGAGATCAGTTTAAACAACATTTAAAGGAACAGGGAAGGAGCGGAGATGCACCCAGCAAAAAGAGGCCTTTTTACAATTACAATTTTTAAAGCGTGCGATGGATACGCGACAGTGAGTATATTCTTTCCTTATAAATTAATAGTGTTCACGTTTTAGGCAATATGTTTAAAAACTAGAATTGGGCAAAAGAAAAGGGCGCTATGGTGCCCTCAATAGTGGCAGAATACTGTAGTGAATAGGTACACAGCATACAGCTATAGTTGCTCTGAGAATATCAATAATTTGGATTTTTTTGTTTCTACACACAGGACCAGTGACAATTTACAGAATTTACCATCAGAAATCCCACTGGAGGAGGAGACAGAGGAAGTTGGGGGTGAACAATGTTTGCTACCACATCCAGCACAGGAGCATGCTGTTGAAGATCACCTCACCAGCACACGTGATGAACATGACAAGGTCTCCTGCCATCGCTGTGCCTTATGCCTCAACGCGACGTAAGCGTCAACTACCACCTTATGCTATGGTCGAGGATGCTACCAGGGCCCAAATTCATGAGCGGGTGCTAAATTATCTTCTGAAGGATATGAAGAGGCCTTCTAAAGATCTCTGGCACCCCTTTTAAGGCGGGTCCCAGAGGCGGTACGTTATCGGGCCCAAATGGTAGTTGCTACTTTACTGGAGGCATTTGTACCACCTCATGATCCCTCTCCCATACTGCGTGCTGTAAATTTGTGGCGTATTCAGCAAGATGAGGCCCTTTTTCCATCTGGTTCATCTGCACCATGCATGTAGTATTGGGGGGGACGGGGAATCAACACCCTCCATTACAATCAGGACTACCATTTGTGGCCCCGTAACGTACCACCATCTCTTTTTCAAAGCAATCCCCATGGCCCATCTCTATCTGGACCTGGCCTGTATGCCCCATCTCTTCCTCAACAGAGTCAGTATGGGCATTGGTCACAGCCATCCTCCTCCGGTAATAGTGGACAACCATCCACATCCCCTTTGTGTTCCAGCCAAGGTGGCCAAGAAGGATCACAAGACACCTCAGGGTTGTCTTCCACCTCTGGCCAGTTGATGGACTTATAATTTCCCTAGCTGCAGCTTTGGCTACAGTTTTTTTCCGTTTATTTAGTTTAGTAAAAATTCAGTTATATTTTCGACTTTTTTCAAACCAGCCTCAGAATTGGAATGATTTTAGAGTTGCATGTATTTAAACATCTAGGGGATCATTTACTATTCTGAAATCCACCTGTATTAGGCGTATTTCTGGCGCAGATGGCGACGCAACAGTTATCAGCAACTTCGTCCGCTCACGCCAGGTCTTTCTCATTCATCATTTTCTATGCCAGTTTTAGATGTATAAAATTGTCTAAATGTAAGACAACTAGTATGCTGTCTTACATTTAAAAGTGGCGCTGGATGCGCCGAAGTTATGGAGAGGCCAGCGCCTCTTCATAACTTCAGCGGATCCCCAACCACCACAG
This sequence comes from Rhinella marina, assembly GCA_900303285.1. Lineage (NCBI taxonomy): Eukaryota > Metazoa > Chordata > Amphibia > Anura > Bufonidae > Rhinella > Rhinella marina. Next base: position 8,009 of record ONZH01002636.1, on the reverse strand, counting down.
GGGCTTTATTAAGACTGGCGTCGAAAATGCTGGTCTTAATAAATGTGTCCCTTAGTTTAGCCCCTCAGTTAAAATATGCCTGTATAGTACCACCTGCTGTTTGTTCTTTTCAGTATTTCTCTGTCCACCTAAGGTGGATGCACATGCTCAGTACCACACATAGTAAAAGTTTGGAAACTCTTTAATTTATGATATTAAACGAGTTAACTTTTGAATCCGTGTGAAGTGTATCAATGGGGAATTGAGAGGCACCGGTGGGAGGTGGGCCTAGCATCTACCATTTTCTGTCATGGCAGTCAGTATTTGCCATGATGGTGTCTAAGTATTGACTGCCATGAGAGAAGTTGCATACTGAGCTCTGGAAATGTGTCACTATACTAGGCTGGCATCAGTGAGAGCAAGCAGCTTATTTGAGGATACAGGATCCCTTTAACAAATTACAGCAAACATTTCAAAATAATTTTATTTTGGAATTTAGACAACATGAAATAATTGTAGCAAAACCAATTAAATCCTGGAAATCCTGTCTACTGGTCACAATAGCGCAATAAGATGAGGTCCTCTTGCCATAGTACAGAACCCTCTGGTGTAATCTGCTTACAAATCACGAACTTGACGGACATGAAAAACTGATGCAAAACTGATGCAAAACGAACATTAAAAATGGACACACGGCCAGAAAATGGATGCACACACTGATGCAAAATGACCATGAAAAACTGACAGTGTGTCTGTTTTTAACTGACTTTTTTTTCACTGTCATGTGCCTAAAGAAAAATGGAGATGAAATTTCAAAATTGCATTTTTTTGGCAGATTTTCCATTTTAATCCATTTTTCCTTGAACACAGCAAATGTTAACAGCCAAACTAATCTTAATATCTATTACCCTGATTCTGCAGTTTACATAAACATCCCATATATAGTTGTAAACTGCTGTATGGGCACACCACAGGGTTCAGAAGGGAAGGTGCACTGTATGGTTTTTGGAGGACAGATTTTGCTGCACTGGATTTTAGGCAACAAGTCACATTTGAAGCCCCCCTGATGCACCCCTACAGTAGGCACTCCAAAAAGTGACCCCCTTTTGGAAACCACGGGATAAGGTGACAGATTTGTTTGTACTATTTTGGCATACATATGATTTTTGATAGCTTGATTTTACGCTTATTGTTAGGCAAGGTAACCAAAGATGGCTATTCTGTAATAGTTTTGATTTTCTGTTAGATCATGTGCAATTTTTATAGAGCAGGTCGTTATGGACACGTCGATACCAAAAATGCCTATTTTTTTTCAGTTTACATAATAAAGTATTTTTGAAAAGAAATGTTTTTGTGTCTCTATTTTCTGAAAGCCATATTTTTCGGCAACTGTAGGGGCTCATTTCTTGCGGGATGAGGTGACAGTTGGATTGGTACTATTTTGGTCTATATTGGACTTTTTGACCGCTTGGTATTACACATTTTGTGATATAAGGTGACAAAAAAGGCTTTTTTTGGCACAGTTTTTATTTATTTATTTTGACAGCAATTACCTTAGGGGTAGATCATGTTATATTTTTATAGAGCAGGTCATTATGATCACAGAAATACCAAATATGTCTATATTTTTAGTTTGGTTTTACACAATAAAAGCATTTTTGAAAGAACAAAATCATGTTTTTATGTCTTCATTTTCTGAAAGCCATATTTGTTTTTATTTTTTGGGCAATTGCGTCATGTAGGGGCTCATTTTTTGGAGGATGAGGTGACGGTTTGATTGGTACTATTTTGGGGTACATAAGACTTTTTTGATCATTTTTTATGCCATTTTATGGAAAGTGAGGTGGAAAAAATTGCAATTCCATCATAGTTTTTTTTTTTTTATGGCGTTCACAGTGTAGGAACAGTAACACGATCCTTTAACCCTTTCAGTACCGAGCCACTTTTCACCTTAAATCCCAGGCCGATTTTTGCAAATCTGACATGTGTCACTTTTAGAGTTGAGCGATCGTGCTCGTAACGAGCACTGTACTGCTCGGATCCCCTGCGCTCGCATGGGCGCAGGCATCCGGATCCGTCGGGTGAGGAGGACGGAACCAGATGGCTGCGCCCATGCGAGCGCAGGGGATCCGAGCAGTACAGTGCTCGTTACGAGCACGTTCGCTCAACTCTTGTCACTTTATGTGGTAATAACTTTAGAACACTTTTACTTATTCAGGCCATTCTGCAATTGTTTTCTTGTCACATATTGTGCTACACGACAGTAGTAAGTTTCTTCATTTTTATTTATAAAAAAAATACCAAATTTAGCTAAAATTTGGAAAAATTTGCAAATTTCAAAATTTCAATTTCTCTACTTTTAAAATGGCCAAAAGTTCTGGTTTTTATGTGTGTTTGTCAGATGTTTTTATCACATACAGAAATATAATTGCAATCATATTATAAGTAACAAAAGCTTATATTGACAGTTAGAATGAGTTAATGCAGCAAGTCAATATTTGCATTGTTGACCCTTCTTCTTCAGGACCTCTGCAATTCTCCCTGGCATGCTCTCAATCAACTTCTGGACCAAATCCTGACTGATAGCAGTCCATTCTTGCACAATCAATGCTTGCATTTTGTCAGAATTTGCAGGTTTTTGTTTGTCCACCCGTCTCTTGATGATTGACCACAAGTTCTCAATGGGATTAAGATCTGGGGAGTTTCCAGGCCATGGACCCAAAATCTCTATGTTTTGTTCCCTGAGCCATTTAGTTATCACTAGAGATGAGCGAGCATACTCGTCCGAGCTTGGTGCTCGTTCGAGTATTAGGGTACTCGTAAGTGCTCGCTGCTCGGACGAGTATCTCGCCATGCTCGAGGAAATGGCAACTTCCGCATCGTGCTTTTTTGGCGCCTATAAACACAGCCAATCACAAGCCAGGAGACTCTGCGGTACACCCAGCATCACGTGGGGCCCTTACATGTCGATAGCAGGGGTTGGCTGGCCTGATCAGGTGACCCTGGAATATACTACTGACTGGCCGCGGTGCTCGGCTCAGATGCCGTCTGGATGTTGTTAGGGATAGAGCTGCTGTGTTTCAGGGACAGTGTTAGGGCCTGCATTTAGTTCTCTGTTAGGCAGGAATCACCCACAAAGAACTCAACAGCCTAAGGGCTAGAAGACATTTTTTTTTGTCTCCTGACTTGGCTGGCTGGCTGGCTGGCACTAGTAGTGCAGCTATCGCCATATATAACCCCCTTTTTTTCTTATGTTATATCTCAGTGATACAAATCCATTGCACACAGCAGTGTGGAACCATTCTGTGTGTCACAGTTCAGTACACTCACTATTTTCTGTCCAGGTGACACTTTCTGTACGTCACTGAATACAACCAAGTCTTTTGCTGCCTGTCACGTGTATAGCTTGATCCCAAAAATCTCTGTGTGACATTTGTCTGGGTCGCAGTCTAAATAGCCACCGTTAACAGGGTGTGAGTTAGGTCTACGATAGTTCCTGCACGTCACGTTCCCAAAAAAACAAAACTAAAAAAAAATATAGAAAACAAAATATATAAAAAAATTAGTTGTATTTGTTGTTTTAGCTCAGTGATACAAATCCATTTCACACAGCTGCGTGTAACCTTTCTGTGTGTCACAGTTCAGCACAGTCACTCCAATCCGTATTTTCTGTCCAGGTGACACTTTCTGTACGTCACTGAATACAACCAAGTCTTTTGCTGCCTGTCACGTATATAGCTTGATCCCAAAAATCTCTGTGCGACATTTGTCTGGGTCGCAGTCTAAATAGCCACCGTTAACAGGGTGTGAGTTAGGTCTACGATAGTTCCTGCACGTCACGTTCCCAAAAAAACAAAACTACAAAAAAAAAATATAGAAAACAAAATATATAAAAAAAATTTGTTGTATTTGTTGTTTTAGCTCAGTGATAGAAATATATTTCACACAGCTGCGTGGAACCTTTCTGTGCGTCACAGTTCAGCACAGTCACTCCAATCCGTATTTTCTGTCCAGGTGACACTTTCTGTACGTCACTGAATACAACCAAGTCTTTTGCTGCCTGTCACGTATATAGCTTGATCCCAAAAATCTCTGTGCGACATTTTTCTGGGTCGCAGTCTAAATAGACACCGTTAACAGGGTGTGAGTTAGGTCTACGATAGTTCCTGCACGTCACGTTCCCAAAAAAACAAAACTAAAAAAAAAAAATATATAAAAAAATATATAAAAAAATTAGTATTTTTGTTGTTTTAGCTCAGTGATACAAATCCATTTCACACAGCTGCGTGTAACCTTTCTGTGTGTCACAGTTCAGCACAGTCACTCCAATCCGTATTTTCTGTCCAGGTGACACTTTCTGTACGTCACTTAATTAAACCAGATGAACAAGTTTGTGGGTTTCAGTACACCAGGCCCGTTTATTTTTTTTTTTATATAATACACTTATATACAGAAAATGTTGAACCCCAGGGCTAAGGGTCGAGGACGAGGGCGTGGGCGTGGGCATTCAATTACTGCAGGGGGCAGAGGCCGTGGTCCTGGGCAGGGTGAGACAGTACCTGCTGATGAGGGAGCTGTGGAACGCCGCAGAGCTACACTCCCTAGCTTCATGTCTCAACTTACAAGGACACGTGGTAGAGGACTGTTGAAACCACAACAGTGCGAACAGCTGATCTCGTGGATTGCGGATAATGCTTCTCGTGGATTGCGGATAATGCTAAGTAATTTGTCCACCAGTCAGTCTTCCACGCAGTCCACCCACGTTACCCAAGGGAGCACTCCTCTGGCTCCTCCACCTCAACCTCCTTCCCGCCAGTCTGCCCCCTCCCAGGAAAATTTGGAATGCGATCCGGCATACTCTCAGGAACTGTTTTCTGGACCCTTCCCAGAGTCACAAACCACTTCTCAGGTTGCTGCTGACCTCGTTCCCGATGCCCAAGTTTTCCAACTGTCGCAGTCTGTGGGTGATGATGATGATGATGATGACAATGTTGAGTTAGTGGAAGAAGTTTGTAAAGAGGTGTCAGACGATGAGGAGACACGGTTGTCAGACAGTGGTGAAGTTGTTGTAAGGGGAGGAATTCAGAGGGGGGAGCAGACTGAGGAATCGGAGGATGACGAGGTGACTGACCCAAGCTGGGTTGATATGCCGAGTGAAGACAGTGCTTCTGAGGCGGAGGCGAGTGCTGCACCAGAACAGGTTGTAAGAGGCAGTGGTGTGGCCAGAGGAAGAAGCAGGGCCAGAGCTGGTGCATCAGCAGCAACTGTTTCACGTAGTGAAGCTCCCGTGGCGAGGCCTAGATGTTCGCAAGTCTGGAGGTTCTTTAAAGAAAGTGAGGATGACCGACGGACTGTGGTGTGCAACCTGTGCCACACCAGGATCAGCAGGGGTGCCACCACTACTAGCCTAACCACCACCAGCATGCGCAGGCATATGAGTGCTAAACACCCCACTCAATGGAACCAAGGCCGTTCACCACCTCCTGCGGGTCACACCACTGCTCCTTCCCCTGTGTCACTCGCTGCCTCTGCTAGTCAACCCCCGGCGTCACTCGCTGCCTCTGCTAGTCAACCCCCTGCCAAGGACCCTGGCACGAGTGCCTCCCACCGGAAAACCACACCTTCGTCTCCACGATCCTCCACAGTGTCCACCAATGTGTCCCAGCGCAGCGTTCAGCTGTCTTTACAGCAGACGCTGGAGCGCAAGAGGAAATACAGTTCCACCCACCCACATGCCCAAGCCCTCAACGTCCACATCTCCAAATTGCTTAGCCTGGAGATGCTGCCCTATAGGCTGGTAGAAACCGAGGCCTTTCGCAATCTCATGGCGGTGGCTGCCCCTCGGTATTCGGTCCCCAGCCGCCACTATTTTTCCCGATGTGCCGTCCCAGCCCTACACCAGCACGTGTCACAGAACATCATCCGTGCCCTGACCAACGCTGTTTCTGAGAAGGTCCACCTAACCACGGACACGTGGACAAGTGCTGCCGGGCAGGGACACTATATCTCACTGACGGCACATTGGGTTAACTTGGTGGAGGCTGGGACCGAGAATGACCCTGGGGCCACTCATGTACTGCCCACACCGAGGATTGCGGGGCCTACCTCGGTCACGGTCTCTCAGACGTACTATGCCTCCTCCTCCTCCCACCCCTCCACCGAATTACCATCCGTGGGCACGGCGCCTTCAGTCGGTAGCTCTAGGCGCAGCAGCAGTGCCGTGGGTAAGCGCCAGCAGGCGGTGCTCAAACTGCTGAGCTTAGGTGACAAAAGGCACACCGCCCAAGAGCTGTTACAGGGCATCACGGCGCAGACCGATGTGTGGCTGGCACCGCTGAACCTCAAGCCAGGCATGGTTGTGTGTGACAACGGGCGTAACCTGGTGGCGGCTCTGCAACTCGGCAGACTGACACATGAGCCATGCCTGGCCCACGTGTTCAATCTCATAGTTCAGCGGTTCCTCAAGAAATACCCCAATCTGTCTGATTTGCTCACCAAGGTGCGCCGCATCTGTGCGCATTTCCGCAAGTCGACCACAGATACTGCCACTCTCAGGGCAGCGCAGCGCCGCCTACAACTGCCCGCTCACTGACTGTTGTGCGACGTGCCCACAAGATGGAATTCGACATTAAACATGTTATCCAGAGTTTACCAGCAGCGCAGAGCGATTGTAGACTGCCAGATGTCAACTTCCACCAGAACTGGTAGTCAGGTCAGTCAGATTCCTCAAGTCTACAATGAGGAGTGGACGTGGATGTCTGATATCTGCCAGGCGTTGAGCAACTTTGAGGAGTCAACACAGATGGTCAGCGGCGATGCCGCCATTATCAGCCTCACCATCCCACTGCTTTGCCTGTTGAAAAACTCACTGCTCAGCATCAAGTCGGATGCTTTGCGCTTGTCACAAGAGACGGTGGAGGAAGATACGTCGCTTGATAGCCAGAGCACCCTCCGGTCTGTTTCTCAGCGCGTATCGGAGGAGGGGGATGAGGATGAGGAGGAAGAGGAGGAGAATGTCGGCGAGACAGTAGAGGGTACCAGTGCTCAGTCCTTAACTCTTGAGCGTGTATGGGCTGAAGAGGAGGACTTGGAGGAGGAGGAGGAAATGGAGAGTCAGGCCAGTGAGGAGAGGGAATTCTTGCGTGTTGGTACTCTGGCGCACATGGCAGACTTCATGTTAGGCTGCCTATCCCGTGACCCTCACGTTAGAAGAATTTTTTCAAACACCGATTACTGGGTGTTCACTCTCCTGGACCCACGGTACAAGCAGAACCTTTCCACTCTCATCTCTGCAGAGGAAATGAGTATGAGAGTGAATAGATATCAACAGGCCCTGGTGCACAAGCTGAAACAATTCTTCCCATCTGACGCTGCTAGCGGCAGAGGGCATGGTTCTGTGGGCCAAGTAGCGGGGGAGAGGAGCCGAGCAGGCAGCTTGTCCAGCACTGGCAGGGGAACGCTCTCCAAGGCCTTTGCCAGTTTTATGTAACCCCAGCAAGACACTGTCACCTGTCCCCAGTCTAGGCAGAGTAGGGGGGAGCTGTACAGAAAGATGGTGAGGGAGTACCTAGCTGACCATACCAACGTCCGTAGCGATCACTCTGCTCCATACAACTACTGGGTTTCAAAGCTGGACACGTGGCCTGAACTGGCGCTGTACGCCTTGGAGGTGCTGGCCTGCCCTGCCGCTAGCGTGCTGTCAGAGCGGGTATTCAGTGCAGCTGGTGGCGTCATCACCGATAAGCGTACACGCCTGTCAACTGACAGCGCTGACAGGCTGACGCTTATTAAAATGAACAAAGCCTGGATTTCACCGGAATTCAAATCTCCTCCGGGGGAAAGCAGCTAAAATTTAACATTACTTATGTATCCGATTCCTCTTCTCTACTCCTCCTACTCCTCCTCCATATTGTCTTTGCCTAACGCTGACCAAAAAAACGCCATTTTTCAGAGGTCCAACTGGCACTCTTTTACCACAATTTTTCAGGAGGGCCCCCTACAGGCCCTCTATTCAATCAATTTTTCCAGAG